>OY856187.1:328501593-328889878 GCA_963693315.1 Diogma glabrata
CTTACTAATCAGTGATCGAACTCAGAAAGAGATTGGGAATTACGTTTATCGAATTGTGAGTTAGGCCAATTCGAAGTAAGGTGTGAAAAACGTAACAATAATTTCCTTTTATTGTATATTGCACCAACAAAATCTTTGTGGTAAATCTACTACTTTAAGCAATACTATATCGAGAAAATTATTGTATTTAAATTTTATCCGAGCAGGTATGATGAAGCAGAACGATTTAAATATTTCCTTGCAAGGTAAATGAATGATATATGGATTTATGATATGTGACAAAAAATCCAGGCATTTCGAAAAAGTTATTACTTTTTAAAACTATTTTATCTCGATCGGAAATTTCTAAGGAACATTTTCCGCAATTAGCAAAAATATTAAATGAACAGGAACCTGGTAGTTTCATATTTCAAAATTACATAACTGTTTTGGACTCATTAATTGAAGAATATACGGAACGGCTTTCTAATTTTGAAAAACATACGCTTACAGTGAAATTGGCATTTTAACTACATCTGGTTGATATTTTAAAAGCACCAAGTGAACTACAGATTTAGTTATTTGAGTTATGTGAAGATAATTATTATAAAATTTCTTTTTGATGCAAAGAATAATCCGATTGAAATATGGCCAAGTGCATTTAATTGAATGCCCATGTTTACGCGAACATGCTCGTCGACTTTTTCCTTGCTTTGGAACTTCTTACTTTTGCGAATAAAGTTTTTCATATTTAACCCAAATTACGATCAACTTAAGGACTCGATAGTTGATGTTCGTTTAGAAGACCAACACAAGGTACGTGATACTAAGCTGTGGAATCTAATATAAAGATTCTTTTTAATAAAAAGCAAAGACAAAAGCCCCATTAAATTGGTTATGTGGGCTTTATATGTCTTACATCTTTTTATTTTATTTTATGAACTATGAATGTTTTTGAATTTTCAATTAAATATCGAATTAATAAAATAAATTGGATTTGAAAAATTATCATTTATTGTCTTAATTTTTATTTTTTGTGCTCCCAAAAAAAATAGTAATATAGTTAAGTAAATATTTTTTATCCCAACAACACATAAATACCTTTTAAGACCTAGATTCCACAACAACATGCGTTCTGTGGTGTTAATGAACGCTTTTTTAAACTTTTGTGGATTGCCTTCGAGACTATGGATTCGAGCAAAGCATTCCAATTGTACGATGTACGGACAAAGAAATCCTTCTGCATTCTGTTACAATTATTATGACAGTGAGTGAACTCAATAGATTGACTGTTTGCACAAGCCGATTGAAAAGTAAACGGGGAAAAGAATATGTTTGAGGCATAATGGATTTGTTTCATCCGAACACTGCTAGTAAGGATATTTTATTTATAAAAAACAACGAGATCAGAAACAGTGCGACGATTTTGTAGGAATTTAATATCATCAAGATTTAATGTTAACTTTCAATCACCAATAATCCGTATAGCACGCTTTTGAACAGGCAACAGATGCAGCATGTGGTAACAGATGCAGCACCCAAACTTCATAACAATACTCAGCAAAATGCGGCCTGTTTACGATTTACAAATTTACAATTAGCATTTAATGGTAAAAAGGTTCCCCATCCCTGCCCTATGTCATGTCATACTTTATTATGTGGTAGAATTTATTCTTAAAAAAAACTTTCAAAAACAAAAAAAATTGCGTCTATCAACACCTTAACACTTAACAGTGCTAACAAAACTTAGTGACTGTGAATATAATTAAAATTGAGGTATTGAGCAATTTCACGAAGATACAACAACGTTTTGACTTGACCCCTTTTAATTTTGATTATTTTTTGTTTATAGATAGTCTTTGATAAATAAAAAATACAAGTTCTCTTAGAATTTTTTTTTTCGACCAGGGGTCTTCACAGGGTGCCCCTCAATTTTTGTTATTTTGTGATGTGAGTGCATTTTGACGAGCGATTGTAGAAAAACTACTCAATCGATTTTCATAAATGATATGTCGTTGAATAGGTATTAGAACAAAGTTTTTAAAAATGTACAATGTTAATTTTTTGAAATAATTTTTAACGGTGTAACATAAGAAAAAAATGGTGTAATTGAAAAAAAGATGGCATAGCCTTTTTTTTTTTTTTTTTAAACTAAATTGAAGCTTATTTTATATCTAACAACTTGTGAAAGTTTAGGACTAGCATCATTTTTTGTTTTAGAGATAAAATTCGTTGTGCATATGACTGTCGGGAATCAGTTTTTTTTGTTCTGAAGGAAAATTATAAAAATGGCGATTTTTAGATTCAGATTTTTTTTTATGTTAAATATCAAATATTTTATTATTAAATGAACTTTTTAAAAAGCAATTTCAGTCAAGTTCAGCAAAATTTTGCGACATTTTGACTCGACCCTTTTTAATTTGGTTTATTTTTAGTTTATAGATAGCCTTTGATAAATGAAAAATACGGCTTCAAGTAGAATTTTTTTAAATATAGACCAAAATAAACCAAATTAAAAAGGGTCGAGTCAAAATGTCGCAAAATTTTGCTGAACTTGACTGAAATTGCTTTTTAAAAAGTTCATTTAATAATAAAATATTTGATATTCAACATAAAAAAAAATCTGAATATAAAAATCGCCATTTTTATAATTTTCCTTCAGAACAAAAAAAACTGATTCCCGACAGTCATATGCACAACGAATTTTATCTCTAAAACAAAAAATGATGCTAGTCCTAAACTTTCACAAGTTGTTAGATGTAAAATAAGCTTCAATTTAGTTTAAAAGAAAAAAAAAAGCCTATGCCATCTTTTTTTCAATTACACCGTTTTTTTCTTATATTACACCGTTAAAAATTATTTCAAAAATTAACATTGTACATTTTTAAAAACTTTGTTCTAATACCTATTCAACGACATATCATTTATGAAAATCGATTGAGTAGTTTTTCTACAATCGCTCGTCAAAATGCACTCACATCACAAAATAACAAACATTGAGGGGCACCCTGTGAAGACCCCTGGTCGAAAAAAAAATTCTAAGAGAACTTGTATTTTTTATTTATCAAAGACTATCTATCTATAAACAAAAAATAATCAAAATTAAAAAGGGTCAAGTCAAAACGTTGTTGAATCTTCGTGAAATTGCTCATATATATTATTGGTGATGTCTATCTTTATGAAAAATTGTGCATTTTTCACATTACTAACCCTTTCGTTCCTTTGCATTATAGGCGAGGGAATTGGATTGGAGCACCCGACCCACACAAAATTATTGCGCCCAACATATGCTGACATATTAAATGTTTTTACTTCGTCACAATTTTTAACTGTGTGAAGTAATGCAATCTATCGAGAAAAAAAAATCCTAGATACTCCAAATGTTATTTTACTTTTTTGTTTTGGACCATCCTCTACTTAAGTAGCAAAAATTGTGTTTGTCTGTGGATGGGTGGTTTCGTGACAAACACGTATGGGATCTGGATGAAACTGTAGTAAACAAACCAGGTTAACTTGAAAATGAAGATCTGGATTCATTTCAAAATTAGACAAAATGACGGGGGTCTCCCAAACACCTTTAACTTTGAATCTTCAATAACTTTTAATCCTGGTTTCATTCGTATTGAGACTTGGTATATATAGTTTTAGTACTGTTCTCAATATTTATGCCTACCTAGTTCCGGTTAAAAAGTTTTTTTTGCTGTGTTTAAGTTTATCCCTACTATAGTCTTCAGTTACAAGTCGATTTTCATGAAACGTTGGTAAAAGATTTCAATCAATATGAGATAGATTTCATTAGCTTTCTGGTACATTAGACAAAGGGCTGGGGGGCCAACCATACAACAGGTGGTTTTCTCACTATATTTTTATGTTTATGTTGGACACATTCAACATTCTTTCGTGACATATGTGTGACACGGAACTGATAAGTTTTTAAGCGACCTGTACCTGATTTCAGTACCTTTATTGACACTCCATCCTACAATTATAAAGTGATTATGATGGAATTATGAAAAATGGTTTTAATTAGTGTGAGAATATAATGATCAACGTTTGGGACACATTGATCAAAGTGGTGGGTGTCCACCATACACCTGTTGACTTTACACAATTTATTTTTAAAGTTTGTTGGGACTTGGGAGCATAAAAACTTCATTCAATAATCAAATTTGATAATTCTTTGACAAAATGTGGAGACGATATTGGGATAAGTGGTGGAAGGTTTCCTGAGCACCTATTTATTTGAATCTTCAAGAACATCAGTTCCTGATAATTTATTTTGATAAAAGTTGGTTTACATTCTCAGAGTATGATTTGTAACAGTTCTGCATTCCAACTTCCGGTTTGTCACTTCCGGCAAATTTGTTTTCACTTTTTTTTTCGTACAACAGAATTTATGATGGGATACTACAGCTTTAGCTACTACAGCATTAAAAAGACGCGAAATCTATAACATCGGCTACCTAGCCATTAATTGAAGTATTTGTTGGCTCACTATATATCCAGAACATTTTGTTTCCAGAGCTATGGTGTCTGGTGAAGTTAACCTATGCATCAGCGTCAATATTTTTTCATTAATTTATTTTAATTATGTAGCTCTAATTGTATTCAAAATAATATTTGTGCATACATTTTTTAAATTATCCTTTGTAAGGTTATCTTTTAAATTTTTAAATTATCCTTTTTGAAAGATTAAAGAAAACTTTTTGTTTTATTTATTGTTGCCGCGAACATTGAAAATCAAATACTGCAATAATAAACAAAAATCTATAAATTTTTTTGAAACAGTTCCATCAAATCTATTTATGTATCAATTTTATTTTTGTCTTTCATCTTTACTTGTTCGAAAGAAGTTTTCGAAATGAAATTTCAAAACACTGTTCTTTGTTAGTATATCGAAAGTAACGAGAAAAATATGTATTTCCAAAATTTTGAGATAAAAATTCAACTACTACACTACGGCGGTTAGTATTCTCGCAGTAACGATATACATATACATGTATAATACGTGTGATATAAATTTGCAAATCCTACAAATATATTGAAAAATTAAAAAAAATAAAGGAAAATTGTTTTTCTAAGAAAAAGTTTTTTAGTTGTAATACTGAACTGATTAAAAACTGTTATAATTATCTAATAACTTAAGATCATTACGAAACCAATAAAAAATAGTTTTAAGACGTGGTCGCAAATTGTTTTCATGTTCTACGAAGAAAGGTGAATTTGTCAATTGACCTTTTTTCATATTTAAATTAAGTAAATTAAAGATACTTTCATGACTTTGAAATTGAAAGTAAATTTAGAACACAAAAATAATATTATTTGTTAATAAGTTAATTTTCTGTCGTGAACAGCATCGATTAAGATAAAAGTTTAATGTTTTCAAAAGTTCAAAAAATTAGTGTAGTTCTGTTATAAAAATTGATGCATGAGCTTTTGTTAAAAATCTGGCGATATGTTTCGTCACTATTTTCATGAAACGGATTTCTACAATTTCTTGCAGATGTATTTAGTAAGTACAGAATATTTGATTTTTTAATAGTAATCAACTATCGTCATCTGTAAATCAAAGTTCGTTTAATAACAGTTGATTTAGTTTTCTGATCGGATTAAGTATTTGCTTGCTAACAAACGAAGAAATTAGATGAAAATTATACAGAATATTATTATTTCACTATATAATAATCAAATTAGTGCCTCGTATTTTGTTTTGCTCGACGTTTTTTTATTCAACTCGCGATTTTCGTGATCACTGGATCAGTGATATCGTTGTTAGTTGCCATATGAATTTTTTATTTATTAAATTTAAGGATGCTTTTCGAGCTATTTATTTTTTGGTGATCTATACCTTTAAGGTGATAACCCAAAACTTAGTTATATTTTAACCCTATCGCTTTCCTGTTGGGTACCTTTGTTGTGCCATTGATGTTCAATACAGGAGAGCATGCTGTTTTCAAGTGCTCTTTTCCTGGATTATTTTATCAATTTTCTGGTTGAATTTCGCTTGTCCTGATTCGATTGATCCATCATTTTTTTATCAACCATAATGACTGGTTATTAGAAATCGAACCCAGATCCGAATTCCATCCCAGTTTGCTTAATCATGCGATAGGTGTGCACCCTCATTTTAATTTTAAAGCAAAAAAATGTAACCCTATTGATGAAACTTAGATGTCTATCTTTTTAAACATCAGACTAGTATGAAACTTACTTGTGTAGAACCTTTGGTGCGGCGTACAATAAAAAAACTGGTTTGATTTGAGAGTCTTGTGAGGCCTTTAAAAAAATTAAAATTTAAGTCATAGGCAACGATAATTAAAACAAGTAGAGTAAAATATAAAAACGCGCTATAAAATATGCAGTTATGCTCCGTTGAGAAGTTTGGTTATGTTATCTTGCTTCTAGAGAGTAACATCTATAGCCTCTGTATAAGTATTCACAAAAGAGCCAATTCAAAGTCACTTAAAGGTCGTTCTAAATATCAATATCTTATGTTAAGCTAGGTTACGGCGCTATTAAACGTACAGTCTAATCTATATATCTATGCTAGGTCTCTCTGAAACGGTCCATTGTGGGCTCATGAACATCCATATTTTTAATCAGTCTGCACTGAAAAAAGTTATAATATGTTACAGATGTAAATTTACCTGTGAAATATATTTGTGGTAATTTTACTGTAAAATAAAGATTGGTAAAATTGGTACCATTGGTAATATATAAAACTATTTCAAAACATTTAATTATAGTTGCAATTTCATTTAATTCAAAATTGATGACTATAGCCGCGATTAGACTATTGCAGAACTCAGCAATATTTCTGCAATGGTAGTGTGTAAAATATTCATTGCAGAAAAGTTTGGCAATGAACTCATTGCAAAACATTGCAATGAGTCATTGCAATGTTTTGCAATGAGTTCATTGCCAAACTTTTCTGCAATGAATATATTACACATTCCCATTGCAGAAATATTGCAGAGTTCTGCAATAGTCTAATTGCGGCTTATCACCATAATTTCTAGTTTATAAAAACATAAACTGCAAACCAAATATATTCTTATCGAGTAGTGTTACACAATAAATATCCTCACTCGCAGAGTATTATAGACAGGAAGATATGATGAGCCGTTATGCGCGACTCCACATAAATCTGTTCGATTTATAATAGCTATTTATGTACCAAGAGCGTTATGCAGGTTATTGCGCCCGGAAAGCGACGAAATCTAGCCCGAGGGCCTCTGTCCCGAGTGATGGATGCTTGATGGGCGTAATATCCAGTAACGCCAGTGGTGCATACAAGATTTTATGCTTCACCTTATAAGCGGAAGCCAAAACTAAGAAACAATTTAATTTGTTAGACTATAGGCACGTTCCGTTGAAAATCAAACTTACTCAAATTTGCTTTGACCTCGAACAAGTTGTGTAGTTAAAAAGCAGTTTAATTTTCGATTTTGTTTAAATCGGTTATAAACTTGTTTTGGTATTTTTAATAATAAAATGGACCAGTTAGATCTAAATATCAGCCCAAAATAAAAATTTTTAATAATAATAAAATTGTGTGGTTTTTTTTTAAATTTTCAAATGTTTGGTGTTCCATTTGTGATCTACTCAAAAGCTGCTGTGAGCAGCTATTTTGTTCCAAAAGAACGCATGTTATATTGATATGCAGAAAATACGAATGTATCCTAGTATTATATGTCATACAAATAAATAGTTTGAAGTTTAAAGTAATTATTTGTTGTTTGTACGTTGCTATGTAATCAAATTTTGAAGCGAGTGACAAAAACATTGTATGACGTTTAAAATAATTTGAAAGTTTTGGAAAACCATATGAACGTTTAATAACTAAAATGTTGCTAAAAATTTTAAAACAAATGTAAAAATCTTTAACTAGCCTAAATTAAATAAGAATTATTTACATTTTGTAGTAAAAATAATTTTTATTTAGTTTTTTAGCGTCTTAATAGCGGGCGTAATGAGTTCATAATCCCCTCTCATAACGCCTCGGTTTTATAGCATATCCTAGAAATTATAACAACTTTATATCTTTGTGGAGCATAAAATAATTAACACAATAATTTATTTTTAATACACTTTTTTGAAAACGATTTAATTTTTGATAGTACAATTAAATTAACATTTTATAGGTTTTATTACAAGAGCTGTTGCTCGACCGAGTGCGAATATATTATTGAATTTAAATCCTAATTTTTAATTTTACAAAGATAATTTTTATATCAACTTCCGTTAATTTGTGTTGTCATAATTAAATTTTATTTTGTGATTGTAATAATTTCGTCGAGTGTTTCGTCGTCTGTTGTGTTTTAGTAGGAAATCTAGAAAACAGGCTGCCCGC
Organism: Diogma glabrata; assembly: GCA_963693315.1. NCBI lineage: Eukaryota > Metazoa > Arthropoda > Insecta > Diptera > Cylindrotomidae > Diogma > Diogma glabrata. The sequence goes on from OY856187.1 coordinate 328,509,926, forward strand.
TATTTTCACAACTGCAGAAATGCATCAAATCGTGACCACACTGGTTGCAACGACAACTGCTTTCTTCACTGTTATGTAAAATTATGTGTTTTTGAAAACACCGCCGCATTCAAAAATATTTAGGTATTACATCGAATAGAAGTAGAAATGCATTTCAATGGCTCATTAATGCAAAAAGGAAATTGACAGATAACCCAGCAAGCATTTTCAATGAAACTTTTTTTTTTTAATAAAATGTGTTGTGTAGTAGGAATTACAATATGTGTCACAACAACACATAAAAACCTTTTAAGACCAAGGTCCCGCAACAACATGCGTTTCAAGGTGTTGATGGACGCAAATTTGTTTTGTTTTTTTTTGTAGAAAGGATAACTAAACAATAACTCCTGTCATATATAAAATATGATATAGGCCAATATTTCATGAAATTATAGAGAAAATAAAAATAAAAGAAAAGGTAAACAGCAAATTTGTATTACCAATTTGCAGGAACAAAACTAAAATGTGGTTGCCAATAATCCAGCTAGTGGCATATTCCTTGATCATACGATGCACTTTGTTCCTCATTAATTAAAGCCCATATATAAAGTCATATAAAGGCTCGATTATTCGAATAAGCAATAACCTGGAATCATCCAGGAATACTCCATAGCTAAGATTGAGAGTGCTACCATTGACTTAATAGAATTCATCCACCAGTACCCCTAAAATATCACCTTGGCTAATGATATCTCACTGCTATTGCCAGTGGTATGTAATACCTCACCTTAGCTCGTATGTCAATGGCAGAGACTGGAGTTCGCGGGTTACAAAAATTGTACAAATAAAAAAATGACCCTCCATGCGGTTAACAAAAAAAATTTATTTGGACGAGAAAAAAATCACCTTGCATATGATACCCTACTCGTTTCCTTGAACTTGATTATTGGTGCCAAGTTAGGATCTTCCAATTGCTCCTTCCTTACTACTCCAGGTGTTCAGTCTTCTCTAGAAAGCTGACATCAATAATGTTTTTCTTACTCTCCGCCCGATTACAGTGCTTGCATTCCACCTGGCATGGTCTTCTTGACAATGCATCAGCATTTTCATGTGCACTTCCCCTTGGATGTTCAATGTCGAAATCATAAGTCTGTAAGCGTCAATTCAATTCATAGTGCTACTTGTCCCTCCTCTGATCAGCATGTTTGTGTATTTCATTTGTTGTTACTTTGTGCCCCAAGTATTGTACTTCCACTACTTAGTGTACATTTCTTTGGCATCAGTATCTAACCGTCGAAATCGTCACCTATTACAATTATGTCGTCCATGTATGCAAGACACGTGCTCTAATGTAGTCCTTTCAGAACACGTTCCATTAAACGTTCAAATGTCGCTGGAACATTACACAGTCCGAATGACATAACATTAAACTGCCATAACCCACTACTTACACTAAACGTTGTCTTTTTTCGATCCTCTTTATGGACTTTTACCTGCCAATAACCGATTTGTAGATCTAATATTGAGAACAATTTAACACCTGATAATGTGTCCAGGATATTATCAATTCGATGTAATGGGTAGATATCTTTCTTTGTTACTGCATTTAGTTTTCTGTAGTCGACGCGGAATCTCATTATTCCATCTTTCTTCCCGACTTAAATCACAGGTGAACTTCATGGACTATCTGATTGCTCGATAACAACAGCCATTTTCATATCCCTTACCATTATATCAGCTTCTTCCCGTTTTGCTAATGGTTATCTTCTTGGTGCTTGACCAACCAGCATCTCTGTTCCGGTGTCTATTTTATGTTTCACCATATTACTTCTTCCGTTGTCTGCTGATATGCTACAGAAAATTTACGAATAACGTTCGAGCAACTGCTGTACTTGTTTTGTGCTTTTGTAAGCTCTGTTGTCCACTTCTGTAGTAGATTTTGTATTTCTTTCTTCTACGTTTGATTTTCGACTTTTGTTTCTGCGTGCTGTTGTACGGTATTTCACAACGGTATAGGTACATTTTAACATTTGCCGACGATAGTTCCTTTCTTAAGGGTTTTTGTTTTGTCTAACAGATTTAGTGTTCTTATCGGTATTCTTTACTTTTCATCTGGCACAACTAATGTTTTCCCTATAATGATATCTTTATGTTGTAGACCATTTTCATTGGTTTCCGCAATCCACAACTTTCTTAACCCAAAATTTCCTCCCAATCTTCCCCATAGATGCTTTTTTCAGTATTAGATGGCAGTTTTTTTTATGTTCTGTAACATTTTACGCCTCATACTTGATTTTACACCATTCGTCTGATGCCCCTTAAAATTGACTCGTGTTAGTTTGACTGTTTCAAAAATATGTGATCTTCCTCTTGCGCTTGAGCCTCTTCTTCAGATGATCTCCGTCTAATTCGTGATGTTGATCTTCCTCCTTTACGTCTGATCTGTCTGCAACCCAACATCTTATTCTACTGTTGAATTTCCTAGATCTTCTCTGTGACATATAGCTATCCGCTTCCTCCATTTCTACATTGCGTATTTTGATTGATGGTTTGACAATTGACAAGCTATTGTTTCAATCAACAAGCTATTGTTTCAAGCTGTTATTTCGCCAAATGTAGCTCCTCATAGCTGACTCCCGTGTCTCAGGATCTCTAATACCGTCGATGAACGCATCTATCTGGATTCTTTCCATATAACCTGGAGATGTATTTCCATGTGCCATATGTACCAACCGCTCAATTGCACACGAAAACTCCTGAAGAATTTATCCAACTCGTTGGTAACGACTCTTTAACTCAATTCCATATATTTCCCGTTTGTGGTCACTATTATACTCATTGTAGCTCCTTCGATATTGTTCTGGAACTGCCTGGATTGTTTCTGCTGCTTCGCTTTTAGCGCCACTATTTAAGCTGCCACCATTTTGATCAGCTACTGTTTCAAATTGGAATTTGAAAAATTCAAATGATGGTGTTCTATCATATGGTTAACGTTTAAGCTTCATGTCTTGTATCCATTTAACCGGATGTGATGTTTTAGCTATTGTTTCAATATCTAGAAGCCTTCTTTCTACTTCTACTTTGAAGTCGTCTACTTTTGACTTTTGTTGAGAACTTTCTTTAACATGTAGACTTGCAGCTATTTGTAGAAGTTTCTCATCTATGTGTTTAAGATTTTCTGCCATCTGCCATCTCAGACTGTTGCTTCATTTCTTCTCGACTTGCAGCGATGTTTGCAGACTTTTGATTGATGTTGATATCTTTAACATCCATTGTTAATTATATCCATATCTTTAACATCCAGCCATGTTTGCTTTAACATCTGCTCTCATATTGAAACTCATTTGCTCCATCATCATCTTTAACTGTGCAAACTGATCGGTGATTGCTGGTACCACTTGAGTCCTTGCTTCAACAGCACCATCGTTATCTTCAAAATTTTTTTCTTCTGGAATATCATCTGCTTCTTCTTGCCCTAAAAGATGTTTCTCTGGATCCAAACCGGTCCGGCTGCTTCCATAGATTTTATTAATCGTTCGATATTTCTATTAAATTCTAGAAGACAACCTTTTTCCTCCCTTTATCAACTAAAACATAATAACACGATCTTCAAATGTTGACACAGGAGTGGTCTATTTTTCCTAATTTATTTATTTTCCTATTCTCTAATAGACTGCGTTTACTTTCTTATAGGATAAACAAAAACTTCATATTACGTATTTCTTTGGTTTCGTCACATTTTCTTTTGTTGATTTAGGTGTTTTTATATTCTTTTAGTGGGTTTATTTTCTCTAAAGAGCATTTTCTAGAAAGATGTTCTATTGTGTTGTATTCTATCGTACTCCCTAATCGTCACACTACGAGTGTTCAGTAGTTAAATGAATTGGACAAGTCTTTTGTTGTATTCTGATGTTTTGAAAAACATTTAATTATTCAAATTTGGATAGAAATCCATTTTATTAATTTTTTTTGGTTTGAAAAGTAGTTAGTGAGGCTTTATAAAAATATTACACGGATAAAAAAAATTTTTAATTTTTTTATGATTTTTTTAATTTCAGTTTTTCAAACATAACGGTTCCAAAGCTTTATTATTTAGTAAAATTACAAACAAGCGTTATTTTTGGTTTTTCGAAAAAAAAAAATACTTTTCAATATATATTAATAGTTTGAAATTTTTATATTTTCACTAAAAAGGAGTTTACCGATTCTATTGATCTTTTTGATTGTTTAAAAGGTAATAAACGGTATTATTTAAAAGGTATTAAAAATGTTTATTATGCATTTAAAAGGTTTAATAGTATATTATTTTATACGGAGGAGAAGTATGACTTTTCATGGCGCGCCTGAGTTTACCTGCCGAACGCAGTTAGGCGTGTGGGTAATAGTAGGCAAGCCATCAAAAGTTACCTCTCCTCCAAATAAAATATGTTATTTTTTCTTCAAATGCTTTAAAATGTACCATGTTTTTGTGATTTTGATACTTATTCATTTAAGAAAGCGGGATTTATAAATATGAGTAGTTTCGATTGTTTTAACAAATAAAAATGACGTTTAAATGTATATTTTGTGTTTTTATTTTAACGGTATCATGGTAACACTTTTCCCTACATGTAGGAAAACGAAAAGTACAACTATCGCCGGCGGAGAAGTTGCATTTCTCCATAGCCAGCTCAGTCAAATTATGACCTAATTATTTATCGTTTGAAGAAAAAAGGTATTATTATTCATTTTATATGAAATTTTTCAAAAATTTCATTTTCAAGGATTGCGAAACCAAAAAGTACATTTTTTTGATTTTCTAAAGAATGATTCTTTTACCCAAAATATTAACATACTCAAATTACAGACAAGTATTCTATGTTGTTGACAAAAAAAACCCATTTGAATAATAAAAATCTCCTAATAAATATTTTACCAGTGTAATATTTTTATCAAGCCTCACTTAGTACCTTTCAAACAAAAAAAAATTATTAAAGTCGGTTCACCCTATTTTGGGCATAATTGTACTTTAAACTTTCCTGGTCTCTAAATTTCTTAACAAATTTCGAGTTACTCTGTCAAAACTAGTAAAAAAATTTAAATAAATAAGAAAGCAATCGGAAATGGTAGGGTTCACACCATTTACGTCTTGATTCGATTTTCCACCTTTATTGTTACAAGATAAAATTTGAGCTTTGTATATTTAATCAAACAAACATTTCATTAAACGGATTCGAAGATGACACGTTCAATTCATTTCTATATACACCTCTAGAACGAAAATAATATTTTTTTCAAGATCAACTTCTACTTAACTTACATATGTTTACATTAATTGTGATGTAATAAATACTTGATTACAAATCAATACTAAATAAGTCTACGACTTTTGATTGTAATTAAAAAACGAATTGATTACGTAAAAAATTATCAACGTTGTCTTACGTATAGACTTCGTAAAGAGAGAATATGTTGTTCAGATTGTGGAGAGTTTGCTAGCTTTGATTATACAGTTAAACCTTTGCTTTAACATCATAGCGATTCCATATAAATGTTCGCAATAATTTTTATTTTAAACTTGTAATATTTGTGCAATCCAGAAAGAACATTTAAAGCAAACCGATTAATTTTTAATTTAAACCGTAAATTTACCTTTTCAAAAAAAAAATATAATAATAATAATATTACGCTCATTGTGGCAAAATGCCAAATAATGCAATTTTTATACTATTTACGATATGTAGTTATTTTGAATTGTGGTGTTCTAGTAAGCTAATGACGAAATATTTTCTGATCACAAAAATGTATTTATAAATTGTGTTTTAATCTGGATGGTGCAACATATCAATATATTGAATTCATATCACTTCATTATACTTTCAATTATTTTCTTAAAATTATTTTCATATGCGTACGGAGAGTTTTTGTAGCTTTGAAATTTTTTTGAATTTTTGATCCATGGGTATGACCACCCTGTGTACTCCAATCTCTGCTATTGGTATACGAGTTAACGTGAGATATCGCATACCACTGGTAATACCGGTGAGATATGACTAGCCAAGGTTAGCACTCTGATTCATAGTTATGGGGTATTCCTTGATGCTGCCGGGCTATTTCTTGCTCCAAGAAATAAACAAAACAAATAGTAACACTGTTGTAAAATAATTCCTAACTGATGTTGAGAGAACCTGAGAACGACTGAACTTGTAAAATATCATTTACGATGCGTCACAAAAAGAAGAGAAAAAAATACATAAACGCGGTTGAAATAAGGAAAACTGTAAATAATTTGCAGTTTTAATTCGAAAATCTGTACAACAACTCGAATATAAGTAATATATCATAATGTTCCAGAATTTGAATCATTCTTAGCAAAAAACTTTTTTTGAGTTTTGACTTTTTTGGGAAAACTTGAATAACTTGGTGCAAACTGCACCAATATTCGTGTTTTTGAAGAAAAGGGAATTAAATTTACTATAGGCTAAAAAAAACTAAAAAATTTTTAAATCATTGTTTGTATAAAATGTATAGCGTTAAATATGGAAAAATTAAAAAAAACGTGAATTTTTCGTTTTTTTTTCAACTTTTTTCGAGTGTAACTTTCAGAATCCTTGATGGATTTTTACAAAAAACAGCTCAAAATGTTTGTTGTCATATTTACTATGTACTTGTTACATTAATATATTGAGTTTATTTGTTTTGTAAAATATTTGTTTTGTAACATTTTTTTTTTCACCGAAAAGATCTCAAATATCTCATAAACAAGAGCTAACCCAAAAAAAAAAAATGAATATAATATTTGTGTTCAGCAATATATAAGAAAAATTGGGTTGTATTTAGGGAGTTTTTTCTTGTAAACTAGTGTAGCCAGCCAATATGGTTGGTAAATTGGAAAAACATTGTATGGACCCATATAAAATTAATGAACTGAATTAAATCTTCAAGAGAAACTATTTTAATACAGGTGAGGGACACTTGATAGTTTATGTTCATCTATGGAACATCAATTAAATAATAAATAAACTGTCGGACTTGCTGTTGCAGTTGGAAAATATCAGTTAGTTGAACATGAAATGACGATTTCTGACAAAAGATGTATATTTTTTACTATCGAAAATCTACTCGAAATCTTATAATTTTACTCCCGCCCAATTGTAAATGAAATGTGGTTTTTGGCATAAGATATTTTTTTTATATGAATTTACTGAAAGTGAGATTTTTTGAACAGTTTTTTTACATGATGTAGTTCCTCTCATCTCAGACTTATTTTAGCAGTTGGAAAATATCAGTTAGAGGAACATGACATGTCGTTTGTCGTATTTTTGAGATGTATTTTTTTCTATATGAATTTTCTCGAATCTGTAATGAGCACTGTATTCCGTGTAGTGGATCACCATCAGGAACATTAGAGGAACTGCTTGCCTCGCGAGGTTTAATTCCGACTATCTTCAATCTTGCGGATTTGAGAAGGTATTTCCCCAGTTCAGTACAAATGTAAAATTGGACGCAGAAGAAAATAACGAGAGAACGGATTTAAATGATTGAAACGAAGGAACAGTGACTCTGACGACCCCAAAAAACGAAAGAATTAAGATCACACACACCACTTCAATTTATTTATTACATTTTAAAAAAAGTTAAAATGTTTCACTCACGCAATCATGATGAATGAACTTATGTTGACTTGTTGCAGATATAATCGTTGAATTACTTATTTTAGACGGTATCAATTAGGTAGATAAATGTTGACTAGTTGTGAATATAATCCTTGCACTTTGTCCACGTATAACATGTGTCAAAACTGTAAACTGGAAGAATATTTTTGAACCAAAACTAGATAGAACTGATGCTCAATTACAAAACCAAAATAAAATGAGAATGAGTCTTGTGGTCAATTGCCAATATATAACCATTATTAGAGTACCGCTGGGACATACTAGACAAATTCAATTGGTTTGCTCCGCAATTAAAGGTAAATTCGCGAATCAAAGAAAGCTAAAATTTTACTGCTATTGCAGACGAGGCATTTAATGCTATTGCAGAAATTATAAGCTCAGATTTTATTTCTAAACCAATCTAAAAATTCTCAACAAAAAATTAGAGTGAGGTAAAAATTTAGAGAAATCAAAAATAATAAAATTTACTGTACATACTACCTACAAAAATATCCTTAGATTAAGTAATACTATCGTTATTACGTATAACGTTAGAAATGGGAAAAGATCAATTACTTGGAACCAAATTAAAATTTTAATCTTTAAATTAAAAAAAAATCAAGTACGAAATGAAATAAAACCTCCCGACTAGCATTATGTTAGGGCTCAGATCTGGGCCGGATACCGCTTTCCCTACCACTGATAGGGTCCGGATCAGGCACCCTGGACAGGTCCTAATCAGTAATGTAACGCATCAAACTATCCAAACCGGATCAGGCAGCCCTACTAGAACCGAACCAGGACCGGATCAGTTCAAATAGGACATTTATTAGTAAGTAAATGACAAAATATACAATTTTTGTAAATACGTAATATGTAAATACGTTAATAATTTATACTTACCTATATGTCATATGAAATTTATTCAAATGAAATAGGGCTCAGATCAGGACAAATAGGGCATACCTTAATTGAAAATTCAAATATTATTTTGATCCGGTTCAGATCCGGCATTTACTACTAGAGGGATAAGATAGGTTTTTGCAGTCCTAGCCGGATCAGGACAAATAGGGTGTCCCCTATTAGTAAAATAATGTATGATTTCTGATAGGGGCCGGATGCAAATGCCCTATTAGGTTTTACCTTATTACACCCTGATCCGGGCCGGATCATAATAGGGCATGTCTGAACAAAATACTAGTCGGGTTACAGTTTCAGTTATTGGTATGTGCTATGATTATCCTAAAATATGAAAAGTTAATTATATTCCATAATACAGATAGCTATTTCAAATATTCTTTTCAACTAGGAGGAGCGCATCCGGAACCCCTTTTTTTAATCAATTGACTCCTTTCTGTATATTGACTATTGTTATTATTCTTAGTTTTGACTATTATTTTTTTTTCTTGTTCTCTTTTATTAAGACTATGATCCAGGATTTAGAGAAAAATATTTTTCATTATCCATTTAATAATATTAATCTTATTTCCAAAACAAAATATTACCTAAAATCAAAAATAATTAGTACAAATTACACTGAATCATAACTTGGATGAAGAGAGGGTTCCATACTACCAATTACCATGGAAACTTTCTGTGGATGGTGATGATCTCCGTTCCTCCAAGATTGTTAAAAAAATTATTTTCATGTTTATATTAAAAGGTGAAATTAGCTACGAAATTGCAATTAGCTACGTTAAAGGGCAGACTAGGGGTGGACAAGATTGGTATTCATAATACGGGATGGGCGTACTTCACCTGGCCAGCGAGTACCGGTGAAATGGTTAGAGGATAAATACTTGACAACAAAAGTCCAGACTCTCTAACTAGACTACATACGACCACCACCTAGGAAGGGGATGCCATGACGAGGATTAAATCAATTACCCAACAATATGAAGGCTGAGCGAAGTCTTCTCTAGACAGTTGATCAGGCTGTCTTGAAAGAACTTCCTTAGTGTCATCTGGTTTGAATTGACCAATCTACGTCATAGGATACTAGCACTCTAAGGAGATAAACAACGCACTCAAAAAAATAAAAGTCACTTTTACAAAATTTTTACAAATATACAACACACAAAATTTTTTGATAAAACTACAAATTTTTTCCTTCAAAGCAAAAAATAATTTGTATAAAGGTCATTCGCCATTAGTCTTTTTTTCTCGTCTTTTTTATTTTGTGAAATAGAAGATATGAAAATCATATAAGTGCGAAAGGAAAAAAGATGAAGACTTTTTATTTATTCCATGTCTTTTTTTAAAAAAAGTGGTATACTATAAAAAAGTGCTATAGATTATAGAGCAAGACTTTTTTATGGAAAAAGACGACTTTACACTGAAAAAATATATTTAAAATTATTATACAGTTTATGTTGGATACGACATTGTTGAAAATATATAATAATATTAGATGTTTATTAAAAATAATGGTGAAATGTCACGATTCCAATTCTATAAAATATTTTTTCCATGAAAAATTGTGATATTCGTCTTACTCTCTCTTTAGAAAATTAATCATGGTTTCTCGTTCTATTTTGGCTAGAAAAAAAGATGAAAAAGACTAATGGAGATTGGAGAGTAGGGATGGAAAGATTTATAGAAAAGTCGATTCTCGATTCCTACTTCGATTTTATACATTTCGATTCCTAGAATCGATTCTCCGGCTGCCAGAGTCGATTCTTTCGATTTTGATCGATTCCTATGTTAAAAAATCTAGCTTTAGATGAAAAAAATTTAAATTTATATTTCAGTGATATACATTTATTCAAAAAAAAATTTTAGACAGTCAACTTATGAAAACCACATATTTTCTGCAACTAACCTTAAGAAACGTAGCATATTCAAATGATCAGGCGTTAATCGACTTCCAATCTGATTTGCCATCAGACCATTGTGTGAAAATAAACGCTCACATGGTGTTGATCTTACTATGTATTTTTAATATTTTTTTGCTATGTTATTGATAAATTTGAATGTTCATTTTCGAGTGTTTTTCATGTGATAATCGAATTCAAATTAATGAATTCTCTTAATTCAATCAGTAACCCGCCTACTTCATCTTTGTCATTACTTTGATGGTTTCGTTGCATAGTGTCATCTAAAAAATCCCAAATACCATTATCATTTGAAAATCGTTGATGATCTGCAGTGTATTCACTTTCATGATCAACCGCAACACTTGTTGTTAGTTGAATTTCTTTTTTCAAGCAATCACGTATATAGATAAAGTTTGAACAAATTAATTGAAAAACCCTGACAAAGAAATGTTTCTTTAAACTTAAAGATTCCTTGTGGTGAACACATACCGACAATAGTCACAGTACTCGCAGAGTTACAATTATTTTGAAATCCTAGTTTTTTACATCGGGAGTCGAGCAGCGTAGCAATAGAATATTCTTTAAAGGCTTCTAAAGATAAAAAAATCGAATACTAAGAATCGATTCTTGATCGACTTTGAAAATTAAAAATCGATTCTTTATAATCGATTATTTTAACAGAAAAGTCGATTCTCGAGTAGAATCGGAATCGACTTTTCCATCCCTATTGGAGAGTTAGCTTTAATCAAATAATTTTTTTGTTTTTCAAATAATTTCTTTTGTTATCTACAATATTTTGGTAAACTTACAAAAAAATTTGTGTGTTGTATATTTATAAAAAATTTGTAAAATTTACTTAGTTTTTTTAGTACGTTATAGAGTGCTAGGGCGTGGCAAGTCAAGGATGAGAATGGTGTAAATACCATACCCCACCAATCAATTACCTCTCACCTTGGCTACCTCAGGCACCTTGGCTACCTGGTGCCACCAAGAGACTATCACGCTACTAGAGACTGGAATAATTTTGAAGAATTATTCTTACCCTTGCATCATAATAAAAAAAAATTGTGGCAGTTGGAAAATATCGGTTAGTTGAACATGAAGTGTCGTTTTTTGACAAAATATATATATTTTTTCTATATGGTTTTACCCGAAATTAAGTTTTTTTTGTAAAGTTTTTTGACATGATCTAGCTCCTTCCACCTCGGACTTATTGTAGCAGTTGGAGAATATCAGTTATTTGAATAACTATTTGACGTTTTTTGGCAAAAGATGTATATTTTTTCTAGATGGTTTTATTCGAAAGTAAGATTTTTTTGGAGAACTTTTTTGACATGATCTATCTGCTCCCAGCTCGGACTTATTGTAACAGTTGGGAAATATCAGTTCGTTGAACACAAAATGTCTTTTATGTAACAAAAGGCGTATTTTTTTCTATATGATTTTACTCGAATTTGATATTTTTCTAGTAAAGTTTTTTTCATGATCTGGCTCTTTGGACTTATTGTAGCAGTTGGAAAATATCAGTTAGTTGAACATGAAATATCGTTTTTTGACAAAATATGAATTTTGTTTCTATAAGATTTTACTCGAAATTAAAATTTTGTTTGTAAAGTTTTTCACATTATCTAGCTCCTCCCACCTCGGACTTATTGGAGCAGTTAGAAAATATCAATTAGTTGAACATGAAATGTTGTTTTTTGACAAAATCTAGATTTTCTTTCTATATGATTTTACTCGAAATCTGAGGTTTTTTTGTAAAGATGTTTGACTCTAGCTCCTTCCACCTCGGACTTATTGTAGCAGTTGAAAAATACCAGTTTGAGAAAATATATTTTATTCTATATGATTTTACTCGAAGTTGTGATTTTTTTTTGTTAAGTTTTTTGATATGATATAGCTCCTCCCACCTCGGCCTCATTGTAGTAGTTTTGTAATGTCGGGGTTCAATTCACCATATTCGCTCTTGGGAATGTTGATAAAACTGCATTTCGATTAAAAATAGAACGTGTTTTTCAGTGTAATATACATCTCTACCCAAAACTTAAAAAAACGTTCTCAAAAAGCCTACTGCCACAAACTATATAAAAAACGCTTAACACAGACCGAAGTGTTGATATCTCTTAGTCTGAAAATTCTATTCCCCAAAACACAAAAAATCATCTAGATAACGATAATTCAATTAATGAGGTTCAACTATAAAACTTTTAATAAATTATATTCCATTGTGATTTGTGTCAAATTGATGTTTTTTTTCATTTTATTCTTTTTTTGTGAGAATAGTTTTGTGGAGTTGGTTTTTTTTCATTATTACAAAAAACAAAAATCATGTGTTTTGTGAATATGTTATTTAGTTAGTATTACTGCGATCGCGAGAAATACACGCGATCAGTTAAACATTAAATAATTTTAAAGTGAATATTTTTTGACGAAGTGAATTTTGTGAACGGAAAACAAAAATATGTATTGTGCTAATTTTTATATTTTACTATTATTACTCATATGAATTAAAACAAAAATTAAGTGCTTTGTGCATATAAAGATTAAAATATTAAATTATTATAATATGAAAAAAAATATGATATAAAATATTTAGAAAAAAAAAATTAAAATATGATAAGAAAATGTGTTGCGTGTAATCTTCAAAAATTAAGAATGCTTTGTTTATTGTGATTCCTAAATTTATTATTGGTTATTTTTATTTTTACTAATTAATATAAAATATTTTTAGATTTTCCTTCAAATTTTTTGTTGTAAAATCTTATAAAAATATGATTTATTTTAAATTTCAAGATTTTAATGTTTCTTTCGGTCGATGTTTGTTATTAGCTAAAAAAAAAATAAATTCAGTTTTGTTGCGTTGATTTTTGTGTTAATCATTATTCAAAATCAAGAAAATAGGCTGCGTACCATTATGAACAATTTAGAAGTTTTTAAATAAATATTTACTTCGTTAAATGTGAGTTTATTTGCTTTTCGTCACTCGTAAGCCGTTATATGGTCTGATTTTTTTTTTTAAATGATCGTCATTTGTAAGTTTTCGACTCACAAGCCTTCATCAGAAAAATGACAAACTAATATTGATAAGTGATATCGCATACCACTGTTTCAATTCATTTGAAATTTATTTCTGTTATTATTTTTCAGATATAAATCAGTTTCCAACAGCTAAAAAACAAAACTTATAACATCGCCCTCGTATGCTAATTTTTAAAATTTTTTTTTTTAAACTTTAAAATGTTATAATAACTAAGTGTAAAATATAAATCAAAGCTTAAGCCGAATTTCTATTCTTTTGGAAGTATTCAAACTTTCGTTTTCTTTATCAAAATTTAATAGTCGTGAAACAAGATTTTTTTTTGTTCCTACGTTTTTTTCTCGATCTGCCAAATCTGTTGATGGATTATTTGTTAATCTCTGAAGGTCATGCATGCGATGAGTTTCATTGGAAAAAATGATCTAAGGATATATAACGAAACTTAATTTCTTTTTAAATTTTTGGTTTTCCAAGGCTACACATATATGATTTTGTTTTAACATTTTGACAGATTAAATAGAATTATCAGTTTGTAGTTAGTATGGCAGTTTAGTTTTAGAAAAATCAGTCGCTAAATATATTTTGTTTTTTTTCTATTATAACACCTATTTACCGCAATAACTTATCTAATTAAATCATATGGTTATAATTGTTATAAGATAACAATCATTTTCTGTGTTTTTCTAATCACATTTGTTTGGTTTTAGATAACACGTATAAATAGTTATAATATAACTCTATGTGCACATTTATTTAGATAACTGAGAGAGACTAATATTGAAATATATGTGACAAATTATTTATTTCCAATTGTTGTTTTACAATTATAATTTATACTACATGTTTTTGAAAACTCCAGAAGCTTGTTGAAAATTTAAACAAATTAATATTGAGGATTTTTTAGATCAATTTAACTCAAGTATCTTTACTTACTTATTGGAATTTTTTCAATTCAAAGGTATGGTTTGAAGTTTCTCAGTTTTGTGTTTCGGATGAATTCCAACTTTCCTCGTCAGTGCCTGGCTCGAATCCTTAGGTAGACACGGTATCGATTACGCCGTTGAGGCGATGACAATTTCGAAGTTGAAACTTCTTTATCACTTATTTATTTTACTTAAGTTGAATTTTTCCACTGTCATTAGACTCCATATTATGGAGATGTATTTACATTATATGCGATTTTTTGTATTAAATTTCTAGACAATACTCTGTGTGAATTCATAGAATGGGGAACATTTCTATTCTAATTAACATCCTAAGTCACGATTGTATAGACATTATTGATTGTTTCCAATCAATGTGAAATCAATGGCTGACACTTGGTTAATTTGTAGTCCTATATGTATTTATATTAGACTACATTAAGGGAATTTAAATTTATTGGGGATGTTTACTTCTAGATTTTATTTGAATGTATACTCCTTTATATACGAAAGATAATGTATTTGTACATGAAATTATACTTCACTAGACTGAAATTTTGAATTATTTGGGATTGATGTGAGCAATTTAAATGATTGTTTTTGTATTTAGGACAAGGATTCGAACCCTCCTCATCAGTACCATGATTCGATTCCGTTGGCAGATACCATATTTACTACGCCACCGAGGCGATGGTATTGCAAAGTTAAAATTTCATCATAAGTTACCTGCTGACATTGAGTTTCTGAACCATCGTTAGAAATTTCTTTTTTATTCAATTTTTAATTCTAGTGTATTTGAGTCTAGTAAATTTTAATTCTAAACATGTTTACTAACTGGCATATATATTTGTTCTATAAACGATTTCTTTTAGTTAAAGAACATAGACTCTCTCTCTCTCTCTCTGTTACAGATAGAAATAGCTACTAAAAAGAAGAAACAAAAGATACAATAAGCAAAGACATTAGAAAATAAGTTAAAGTTAGATACAAAAACTAATATATAGAGAAAGAAAAATGAAAGGATAGAAAGACAGTAAGCAACAAAAAATGGAACCATTTTCAATAGAGAAAATTAAGAAAATATAACATAGAAAGGTAGAAAAAAAGAAAAAAACTTTCGAAAGAGTGCTAAAAAAGCACGCACAAACTAGAACAAAGTCAGTCTTATAGTTTAGCTTATATAGTATGCAAGTTATTTATGCGTCCCTTCTTAGAGTATTATTATATTTCATGCAGAAGGGATCAGTTTTTGTTGATTTGTAAATTTCATTTTAATTTTTGATCAACGGGTTTGATAAGGACGCGTACTCTAGTCCCTATTATTGACATACATATAAGTTAACATGAGATATTACATACCACTGGCAATAGCAGTGAGATATTACTAACCATGGTGATATCTTAGAGCTACTGTCAAAGGTAGCTGTCAACAAGTATTCCTCACCTGTTTTAATCTCATTTTATTCAATTTAATGGTTGAGTTTCACTTAAAAACTTATTTAAGCCGATTAATTTATATGGATGATCAGCCTATAGAGTGCTGTTCCAATAAACCATATTAATTGACTATTGGTTGAACCGATGTGTTGATGGTTGTTAATGTTTTGCTTAAAAATACTTTGACCCAGATGGGAATCAAACCCGCGTTCTACGAGCTCGATTCCATTGTGCGAACCGCTAGGCTCTCACACTCCCAATCTTATCTTATCATATATTCCTTGATGAGATCTCGCTATTGTCTGCTAGAAGAAACGCCTTCCTATAAATCTATGCGTGGGTTTTTTTAATTATTGAGGAAGACAGTTGATCACATGATCATAGAATATACCGCTAGCTACATTATTGGCAATCCCATTTTAATTCTCTTCCTGCAAATTTTAAAACAAATTTGGGTTTTACCTTTTATTTGCTGATTTGACAATTTTTTTCTCAGGAGATCACAACGATTGTTTCTAAGTCTACAAACTTCTTGCGTCATACCAGAGTTGCTGTAGCGGCCCATTCTTTTACGATAAAAATAACAATATGTATAGAATTGTGCCTTTCAGCCTTATTTTTTTTAACATAGTCTCCCTTCTATTGGAATTCCTGACTTATGTGGGTTTTCACGAATAATTTTAACCAAAATTTTAAAAACATGGTTGGCATGGTATATTCAAATTTCAAAAACGTTTATTGACAATTTATTAAAATTAATACTAAAGATGATTAAATTTAAATAAAGAAATTTAGAACTAAATTGCAGTGGGCGTGATTAGTCTTAACAAAAGCGTCGATTGTCTGTTTGTGTAGTAGAGAAAACCCATTGCTAGAACTTTTATTTGCCACTCATTGCCCAATAAACTTCCTCGTTCGTGATCTCGGTTGATTGAAATTTAGAAAGAAGATTTAGAAATTTTTGAAATTGCACTCAAAACACTTAGCCTAAACTAAATTCTCGAAGGTATTGACGTGAAGTGAACTTCAGTCTAACCTAGTTAGACTTCATTGTTAAAATAAAATGATTCAGATTTAAAATCTGCCCGAACGGAAAACAATTCTGAATTGCGATTTGATGTGACTATACAAAACAATATTACAGAACTCTAAATGAGGTGTACGAGTAAAGACCGTGGTATCAAAGTTTTTTCGAATTCACTCCAGTTGAAAGTAGAGCGATTCTACCTCCCTGATGCTTTTTAATTTAATCTTGAAATGTTTGGGCCGTGAAATACAAATACCATCTATCAACCATAATTAAAATTGCTCAAGGCAATTATATGTATTTTATAATAAAATACATATAATTTTTTTTTTTGGGCAATTATATGTATTTTATCACAACCCATACAAGGTTGTACAACTGGTCCAGCAATGGTTCATTACTGGCAGCCAGTAATGCAGCAATGGGCGAGTACTGGCAACCACGACTGGGCCATTAACATAATTTTACTGGATGATAACTTCGGACAATAAATGGTTGCCATTCTTGGGCCAAATACTGGCAACCATGACTGGGCCGTTAAAAAAATATACTTTATTATCATATGTAAATTTAAATAAATTAAATACAAACTAATTTAAAATAAAATAAAAATGACGGAAAAAATTCAAAACTCTCCATACAACTGGTTCAGTTGCAAGAATGGCTGAGTAATGGCAAACACCGCCCTGACTCCGCCAGCACTACGTCATTAAAGAAAATATAAAATAATATTTTTTATACATAAATTTGAATAAATTATTTACAAAATTATTAAAATAAAATAGAAATGAAAATAAATTAAAACATATACCAACCTTTTCTTTATTACCATAGTCTTTCAACCGACAAGGCGATAACTAAACTATATGTGAAATTTTTCAAACTATGTATTTCTAAAAGAAATAATACTCTAGTGAAATTTAAAAAAAATGACATAGATCGGCAAATTCATGGCTACAGTACTGCCCCAATAACAATAGCCAAGTAATATTTACCATTCATAGGCCAGTGCTTGGCCATTCAAAGGTAACAATATACTGGCTATTTTCTGTAAACCATAGATCGGCCGATGATTGGTTCTAGTATTGGCCCAGCAACAATAGCCAAGTACTGTTAACCATTAATGGACCAGTGCTTGGCCGTATGTCAATGTCTGGCAAAACCTACTTGGGATTACACAACTAATAAATCTGTTCTTTCTCTATCTGAGCGTAAGATTTACGCTACAGTTTCTATAAGGTTCTATAAAAACGGACGAAAAGACAAAAATGTGAGAAACCCTAGAGAATGCTATACTATCAGATCGACAACAACTTCCATGGTACCTGACCATAATGCCGTTATATCGAGTAATCGTGATTAAAATTCGAAAACCGATTAGTTCGTAGTAATTATAGGCATTTATGCTTACCGATAATAAAGTTGTAGTGGTTCTGCTATCAATCTTATTCTGTGCTGCAGAATCACTCCAATTAAGGGTATTACCGTGCTGTCTATGAAACCTTTACACTGTACCATTGGCTTAAGGCGTTGTCTGAATTTTGTAAGATCCAAGTAAGCTCCTTAGTTCCTGAAATACCCCAGATTCAAATTGCAGACCTTGATCTGTGGTAATATAGGTAATATACAAAGATGAAAAAAAAAGATGAAAAAAAGATGAAAAAAAAGATGAAAAAAAGATGAAAAAAAGATGAAAAAAAAAGATGAAAAAAAGATGAAAAAAAGATGAAAAAAAAGATGAAAAAAAGATTGAAAAAAAAAAAATAATCGTAATCTGATCGACTAAGGCTCTAGCTGCAGTCGTTGCTCGCATATCAACAATCGGAATTGCTTCTGACCATCTAGTAAAACGGACGACAGTAGTTAATATGTTTTCATATCCATAAGAAGGAGGAAGACGCTCCAAGATGTCTATAAGAATATGATCAAACCGACCGCTTGGTATGTTGAACCTGCCAAATTCAGCCCGTGTATAAAGGTAAATTTTGGATCTTTGACATGCCATGCATGTTTTAGACTAAAATTCAACGTCAAATTCATAGATAGCCAAAAGCATCTAAAATAAATTAACTTCCGTGAAGCACGAACACCTGGGTGGGACAAATTATGTAAATTTTTAAAAACATTACGTCTTAATTCATAGGGGATATACGGACGAGGTTTTCCCGAGGTAGTATCACACCATATTGGCTTATGCGCGTGCTGAGTTACAGTTTGAACTTAAAATTTTTCGTACAAGTCCTGGATTTTTTCATTAGACTCCTGAAGTTGAATGAGTTGAGAGATATCCAAACCTGTTAAACAAAGATCCGTTTTCTCATATGATCGTGAAATTTTATTAGCCACCACGTTCCCTTTTCCTGATATATGTCTTATATCAGTGGTAAACTGCGCCACATAGTCAACATGATGAGCCTGTCTGGGACTACGTTCCGTCTTGGTTGTAATACTAATAGAAGTAGTCAGAGGTTTGTGGTCAGGGAACACAGTAAACTTGCAACCCGCGATGAAATATCGAAAATGTTTGATCACAGCAAATATTGCTAAAAACTCAAAAGCAGATAAATTGGTTTCAGCATGCGAAAGTTCACAAGAGAAAAAAGCTAATGGCTGCCAACAAACATTTATCTGCATACTGTTCTAGTACTGCTCCTATCGCTCCTAAACAGAAAAATGAGTTCTGTTGAGGATGTATCATCGATGTTTGCTGCTTCAGTGCTTGTTTAACAAGATTAATAGCTGCACTACATTCAACAGATCAAACAAATTTTGCTTTCTTGCCTTGTTTTATAAGGGCTGCGAGTTAGGTATGAATTTATACTAGTGATTTTGGCAGTTCTGTCACACACAAACCGCTGAGTCTGTTAAACGAATGTTGGCTGAGGAAATTGTCTAATAGCCAGAATTCAATCAATAGATGGTAATAAGTCATTAGCCGAAATCTCATGGCTTTGAAAATTTATGTTAGGCACACCAAAAACGCATTCAGACAGCTTGATATTAATATCGAAATCACTAAAGTATCACCACGATACATATGAGAAATAAGGCTTTACTAATCTTAGTTGAACCATCTGATCCAGCTCATTCTTGGAAATGCTGCACTTTTCAGGCTCTAACTGGCATTGTCTAGAAAAAGGAAAACGTCCTTTAGTGATTATTCGATAAACAATGTTGTGTTTTACTGGGTCGTCATATCTAGGCTCCAGTGTAAGAGAAGGAAACTTTTGGAGAATGGCTTCATATGTTCCATTTATGGTAAACTGTCTTGGTGTTAACGTTTATCATTCGATAAAATAGTTTCCACCGTAAGTGATATTAGGTTATAGCTTTATTGAGTGACGCAATGACAAATGGATGTCGTAATTCTCGACGGAGGCCGATATCGAGACATAGCAATTTAGTACGAAAAGTCTTAATATTAAATCTATTAGTCAGGCAGTAAAGACTAAATGTTCGTCTGGTGAAAGATTTTCAAAATTTAAACGGGATGACTGATATATCAGCGCCCTTATCAATTAAAAATTGTATTTTACTTTTAAGGCAAAGAACGAACATGCGGTGATTATCATTAGTTCCATCGTTAGCCGCAGCTGTAGAGGGACTTTTTAGTTGTCCGAATTCGGTATGTTATAGCTAGAGTAGTGATAGTGACACCGCCTTTCGCAACGTCTAGCTCACTGTCCATCACTTTTTTGTCACCAACGAATGTACTTAGTGGCAGGACTAGACGTTTTAAACGATCTGCTATTACTTAGTCGACTTGACTGGATTCGATCCCACCCGTTGGAACTAACCCTGTGATCACGTTCAAAGCAGTCTAATCGAGACCGTAGCTCAGATATGGATTTATGTAAGTCCTCAACCAAATTATTTAAGTCATCCTTTTGTGCAAGTGACGATGAACCTTGACTTGTTGATGTTTGATTCTGGTCAGCGTTGGCACAAAATTATAAATTTAGAGGACGTGTTGGGACTCAAAGAGTATCCAACAAAGTAAGACGTTTTTGAAGCGGATCTTCTTGCGGTTCTGCTACCAATCTCATTCCATGCTGCAGAATTTATGTTGTATTTTAATTTGATGGTTATACAATATAGATATAAGAAACACTTGACTTTTGTTTTACAAGAAATATAAATGATATATTTCTATAATTTTAGTACAATTATTATATAATTAAACAATTATTTTATTGGAAAGTTAAATAAAGAATGAAAAAGTTCGCTTTCTTTTTTTTTCTCCAAATCAATTTTCGAAAACATAATGTTTTATTTTATTAGTTTAAAAAGGTGGGAAGCATTGTTTGTTTGTGGGACGTGATTATAAAACCGAAGTTCCAGGGTCTTTAAATTATCGGATTGTTCGATACTTAATTGTCTAATCGATCTTTTTTTCAAACCAATAAAAAATTTCAACTAGAAAAAAGATTATCATTTCACATCATAAGGACCCGACATTGACAAACTACGATAATAGTGTTAACGCTTTATATATAAATTAAATAGACCAGAAATAATGCACGAGATAAAATTTTTATATTTTTAATATCGTTCTTACTCGAAAGAGCTACATTTTTATATTTTTCATTTCACTCCTTTCAATCCGAAAACCACATGTTGTTGCGCAAAATAAAAAACTTTTATAGATTTTTTTTATAACTCTATCTATCGACATTTCGTCTTCTTAGGACATTGTCGGGCGTTTAACTTTAACAAGATGTCCTAAGAAGACGAAATGTACATCCGATTATAAAAAAATTTTCATTTTGTGCATCAATAAGTGGTTTTCATTATGTTACTCGTTGGAGTCGACTTTATTTTTATTTTTTTTATTCCATTTGCTGAAAAAGAAATTAGTACTTTTTCATCATTATTTTTTATTTATTTGTATAACAATACTTGCATTATTGAACAAAACAATCAGAGAAATAATTATTTTTTAGTTTTAAAACGACGGAAAACACCAAATTTAAGACAAAATTGACAATGGAGCAAATGAAACAAAATATTTATTTCACTAGGGAGAAAATAATTGATTAATAATTGATTAATAATTGATTAACAAATACATGTTTATTTAAAAAAATTGTTTTTCTTTATAATTCGCTAGAACTAAACTAATTTTTTTATATACAAACCGTTAACACATACACACATTTTTAATGTTTATATTTTCTTACTGGTTTGAAACATAGCCATCGATCAACCAATTGAATGGAATGCAAAATCTTTTCATAATATTGTCACCCTATATTTGGATTTAAGTTATTTTCATAGTTAAACCAAAAACCGTTAGCTTTTTTAATTTAATATACATATGCTCATAAATAAGGCTAACTACTACTTCCAAACCCCTCGTACTTTAAGTTCGAACTTAGTTTTAAAGTGAAGGTGATACTAATTAAAAACAATTTGCTCAAATGTTTTCGCAATATTGTACTTTATAAAAATTATTCAATGTCACATTTTGGTATGTTGACATTTTAAGAGGCAAAAAATATACAAAATTATATTGTTTACTACTTCGATTTTTATAAAATTTGTACTGTAAAATTATTTATTGATAACAGCTATGACAAGTTTGTTATGAATATTGTTTTTTGAAATTTATCTTAGATCTAGTTGATGATTAATTTTAATATAAAATGAATTGACTTTATTTGAAATATTTTAATTTGACTTATTGTTTCCATCAAAGAATTAAAGTTCATTTGAACTTTGATCTTTATGAAGTAGTTAAATTAATGATAGTAGAAAAAATCGAATCCGTAGTTCGATCAAAAGTTTCATTTTTTAGTGTTTCGATATATGTACTGTACTATATTGCTGGCTAGTAAAATCCGAAAACAAAATCAGTGGATAGATATCCAAAATATACAATAAAATTAGCTCTGTTTATTAATTATTTTATATTTCAAAATATTGGGTTTAAATATACTTATTAGAGAAAATTAATCGAGTTTTACAATTTGATTTTAACTATATTTTTGGAAATTGTTCATCCTCAATATACAGCAGTATACTAATATCTAGAAACATCCATTTTGTACCCTATTATTTTTTGGCATAATATTTTGCCTTATTATTATTTCGTTGTGTAACGTTTCGTTCATCATGTAATTATCTCTTCTTTGACGACCGTTGACTGTGTAGTTGAAATATTATTTATGTTTTTCTCCATTTTTTTCTTCGTTTAACAATTGATTACTCTGCGGAACACCTGGTTTTATCTGATAATGATCATAGACAGACTCATCCATTATTGTTGGATCATCCCACGATAATTTGCACACTTTAGGCAATTATTTATGTAGCAATGATGTTGTTTGTTTTCCTTCCGCCAGGTTACACTTGGTTTGCAACAACCAGATCGTGAGTACGTGAGTAAAGAACTGCTGCTACAACAGTTCAAGTAGTTCTGTAGTTCGAATTTCAATCATTCCTTTGTCATTCTAAAGCTTGTTGAAGTCATTTATCCTATTTAGTAGATTTTACCGATAGCACATCGGACTCATTTGTTGTTGATAGTTGACCTTTTCAAACTTTACTTTTAATTTAAGTTAATGTTTTCGATTCAAATTTTCACATGTTGGAATTAATTTTTCCTTAGGAATTTTGTTGAAAACTTTCTGACGCACAGTTAATCAGTTTACACGCTTTATGTACTCCTTTTCTTCCATTTTACTCACAGTTTCTGTTTTCATCGTAATAATGTACTCGTACTAATTGTCATCAAACCATTTTTTTCGTGTTTTCCATCTTCGGGGTCTTGTGGACTGTGCTGCGGATATTGATTAAAGCGTTTACCATTGTTTTTGTATATTGTCAAGAAAAAGTACCGATTTCAAAGTCGAATTTCTTTGTTTTTTTTTGGTATGGAGCATTAATTATTTTAAAGGGAATAATTTTAAAAGCCTGCCGGTGGCTTTTACAACATTTGGAAAAATAATGGTAAATGAGGAATAGCTTGAAAATCTCGAAACCAATCTGAAGAGAAAATTTTCATAAAACGTTTAAATAGGCAAAAACAATGCCTGCCGGAAGGGCGCCATCTGCGACGAAAACACTAAAATTACTTGATCGATTTGTTTTTATTTTTTAATTCGTTGGTCGAATGCGATGAACTGAAAAGCTTTTGTGAAATATTAGTTAAATTTTAGAACTACTATAGAACTACATACTTATATGAAACTTTTTTATGTCCTGCAATTTGATTTTGATTTGATTGTTCGACTTCGTTAAGGGGGTGTTCTTGGTCTAGAGACCTAAATTTTGTTTTAGACTTGTGAAGTGGGAGCTATTAAATGAAGGTGCCTCCTGTTCGTCGTGGTTTCTGTCCTTGTAGTATTCTAAAACAAAAATTTTTTTTAAATTCTTCATTAGAAAAAATCGCTATGGTTCGGCGTTTGGAAAAAAAATCACAAAATGGCGACGATTTGAAAAAAAAAATTTTATTGTTTTTTGACGTTTCCGAATTTTTTAAAAATCGTATAAACAGTGAAGGTAATAGAAAAATTATATGGAGTATGAACGAATTTCCCAAGAGGACCTCTAGCTCAGGTGGTCGGGCAACGTCTGCCAAATTTTAAAGATTTGTTATTCCTAAAAACACGCCAAGTGCAGCATAACGAATTTTTGTCGAATTTGTTTTTTATGAGCTTATTTGCAAATTATTTTTTAAAAATTGTAACTAAAGATTCATATTTTCTAATCCATTATGTGGTTCTGAGGAAGAAAAATCGTTGGTTATGAAACACTTTATATCTTCGACAATTAATACACAAAAAACACTTCTAAGTAGTTTTTTATGCTCATCTTTATCCGTACTACACGTTTTTGGCCGTTTATTATCACAATTGCATTCACCAAACACTTTTGTTTTAACACAGAAATACCTTGATTCCTAAAATCACAACAAAACACATTTTTGACATTTCTCATGCCTTTGTTTTGGGTAACTACGCTGTTTAAAATTTTACTTAATAATCTACCAAAATAAAAAAGTTTTTTTTATGAATCATATCCACATGTGTTGAACCGTTGAAGCCCATCACTTAACTTAATAGCTTTAAATATCTCTGGATGAATTTCTTTATAGTTAACAGTTCTCTTTTACTGTACATTAAGAATGATTAATTAACGACCAGGTCTGACAATGCACATTCTGAACTATCGAAAAAGTCCTTCCATCGGACATTGAACCCGGCTCCCTTGAGTTGCAAGGCTTTCGCTTTAACAATTGAGCTAGAACGGCGACAGAAGAATTCTGAAACGTTTATAAAGTGTGTCAAAACAAAATGTATCCATTGCTCTTGCTCGCCTACAGTTGTGAAGCGATTTTCATGAAACTATGGTAAATAAGAAAAAATTTGATAAGCTTTTGGAAAGAATTTCCACAAAGTGACAATGTTTCATACAACTTTGTTTTACGATTGTTTTGACTGGTACGGCATGGTACGGCAATTTTGTTCATTTTTGAATAAAAAATTTAAACGCAAAGAGTGAATTTGTAGGGCAAGGCATTAATTAGTTTCTATACGATAAAAAAGTGCTGAGGTGCGCCTCCATGTCGAATTCTTGGTCTTGTTAATCAATTTTGATGAAACCTTATTAAAACATAAGGCCATAAGATAGTTTCAATTCCCAAAGGCTTAAAATAGCGTTAATAGAGTGCAAGCGGTTATGGAAATTATGTGTTAAAAGATGTTTAAGTATTGTGACAAAAACTATGATCCCTATTACATAACACTTTATTTAAAAAAAAAATTTTTTAATAAAATCACTGAATTAACTTAAATCCGTAAATTTTATAACTAATAGATGCGAACAAAGTTTAGTTTTATATTCAAATATTTAAGCACATGTATATACATTATTATACAAATGTAAATACATTTATTGCTGTATAATTTTGTCGTTAATGCGGTTAAGTGTTTAAAGCTTTTTTAAGCTCAAGCTTTAATATTAAAGTTGTATAACCCGGCTTTACGTTGTATAGCCCTAAAAATATATTTTGGTTTGTCTAAAGTAAATTTTTTATATACAAATTTTCGTGCAGCAAAAGTCAGAACTTATATCGGTTATCACTAAGGCATTCAATACTGGACCAAAATTTCATTTTTGTTTTAGAAAACCGAGAGAAAATATAAAAGACCAGAAAATTTAAAAAATTAACTTTTCAGAAATTTGGCCAATAGAAATATTGTTTCTTATTCAACAGATTGGGCAGAATTCTATAAATGCTTAGATGTTTTCAAATTATACAACCATCTGACAGTTCGCCTTCAATTATTTCCTATCTTACCATAAGCTTGCGTTTTGGGGTAATGCCATTATCTCAAAAGCCAGAATTTAATCGGTTGCGTATCACAATCAAAAAATTGTTTTTCAGAAGAGTAAAACCAATTTTGGCAATTTTGGCAAAAAAACAAAAAACTTTTCGACTGGGTGTCTATAATGTATACTAGAATGGTCGTTAAAAATTAAATTTTCTCATACGCCCACTAGAAAAATTCTTTTTGGTGAAAAAAACACGAGGGCAGTTCTTTTTAAATAAAAAGAACACGTGGCACGCAAAATCATCAAAGTTGATTTTTTGATAAAATCGTAAACATCTCTTGAAATATGCAAATTAAAAAAAAATAATATAAACAGATAATAAATGAATAAATTTCTCTACGAAAAAGGTCCTAATCATTTTTTTCCAAAAACGTATATTTCTGATAATATTTTGAAAAAAACTCGAAATTCTTCGTAACTCGTAAAAACAAATGACGATTATTTTTGTGTTCTTGTTATTTGCTTAACAGAAGAAGAAAAATAGTATTTTCAAACTTTTTACTTTTTTTGAAAATAATATCAGAAATATACGTATATTTAAGCAAAAACTGACTAGGACCTTTTTTGTAGAGAATTAAACTTCCTACGAAAATGTTTATATGATTTTTTTGAATTTGTATGTTTAAAAAATTTACGATTTTATCAAAAAATTAACTTCGATGATTTTGCGGCACGTGTTTTTTTAATTTAAAAAAAATACCATAGTGTTTTTTTACCAAAAAGAATTTTTTTAGAAAACGTCTGAGAAAATTTAATTTTTAACGACCAGTTTTATGTATACTGTATGTTTTTGGGGTCGCTGAATTCGAATTCTACTTCGTTATGACCCCAGCACGTCTGAGTTTTAGCTTAAATTAAAAAAAAATTTGGGGCTTTTACAATTATGTCAAAACCCTAATGTGCTGTGGTCAAGCCGATTTTGAATTCGAATTAAGCGACCTTAAAAACATGTAGTATACACAGTCAGTCCCTAGGTCCGAAATTTTTTTGTGTGAGTGGCTGTTCTATCATCCCGACACGGTGGTACTGTGTACCAACATAGTGAAAAGAGAAGCGGAATTTTACTTCGGTCTGAAAGACCTAAGTATTACATTCATGAGCCAAAAGTGAAAATCTTACCCCCATTTTTTTGGCATTTCTCGACGTTTTAGGACATACTGATTCTAAAAAAGCAAAAAAAAAAAATGTATGTCTGTCTGCCGGCCGACCGTCATTACCTACGGTGCAGGGAAAACCGCTGAAGGGATTTCAAAATTTTTTTTTTTCTAAAAATAGGTATACTCAAGGGACAGGTCCGAAAGGACGCTGTGTTCGATAACTGTACCGGAAGTGGGTCAAAAAAATCATTATGTGTGTCAAAAATAGGAAATTTTCATATTTTTGGCTTAAAAAACGTTCACTTTAAGTGATTACGAGTAGGAACATTAAATTTCGAGAAATCTTGATGCTCGGGATTTTTATGTGAGATCAAAAACTAGATTATTGCATTATAAGTTTGTCAAAAAATGTTGTCAAGTGTGTCAAAAGAAAGATTTTTATTCATTTTTTTACCTAATTTTTTGGAAAAAAAATAAAATTAATTGTTTGTTTGAAATGAA
Source organism: Diogma glabrata (assembly GCA_963693315.1). Classification (NCBI taxonomy): domain Eukaryota; kingdom Metazoa; phylum Arthropoda; class Insecta; order Diptera; family Cylindrotomidae; genus Diogma; species Diogma glabrata. The sequence continues at coordinate 328,537,716 of OY856187.1, forward strand.
GTTTTATTATTATTATTGAGAATTATGGCATTATGAGTTTGTCAAAAAAATGTTGTCAAGTGTGTCAAAAGTTTTTTATTTATTTTTTTACCCAATTTTTTGGAAAAAAATAAAATTGTTTGTTTGAAATGAAATTTTATTATTATTATTGAGAATTATGGCATTATAAGTTTGTCAAAAAATGTTGTCAAGTGTGTCAAAAGAAAGGTTTTTATTTATTTTTACCCAATTTTTTTTAGAAAAAAATAAAATTAATAGTTTGTATGACATGATATTTTATTATTATTATAGAGAATTATGGCATTATAAGTCTGTCAAAAAATAATGTCAAGGGTGTCAAAAATGATTTCATTTATTTTTTTAGCCAATTTTTTGGAAAAAAAATGTAGCTGTTTTTGTGACGTAAATGTAATTTAGAATGAATTTGTATTTTTGAATTTGGAATAACTTTTGAAATATTTTTAGAATTTCGGCAAAAGTTTTAATTTTTGATTTTGTAATAATTTTTGCAATATTTTTAGAATTTTGGAAAAAGTTTGAATTTTTAAGAATTTTTGAAATATTATTTATTGGAATTTAGAAAAAATTTAAATATTTGATTTTATTCTAATTTTTGGAATAGTTTTGGAATTTTGAAAAAGTTTGATTTTATTTAATTTAACAATATTTTTGGAATTTTGATTATAATTTTCCGGCAACGTATTGATGTTTCGTGTTAGTTTTGTATTAAATTTTTAAACAGAGATAAAAAATACTTGTACTTTAACAAAGAGTTAAGTTTGATATACATCGCTGCCCAAAACTAAAAACCATGTCCTCATAAAAGTATTTTGCCGAAAACTATATACAAATCCTTAACCCAGACCGAAGTCTTGATATCTCAGAGCTGTGAGATTTCAGCCCCTCCATACTTTTACATTTGATTTCACGAAATTAAATTTATATTGAAATTTCGCTTCACTCAATCACCATATTAAGCTTGAATATTTTCTTTCGATGTTGCCAACAATATACAAAAATTAAAAAAATAATTAAAGCAACAAAAAAAATTCGGCTCGGGGCTTTGATTACTATACTATATGTTTTTGGAGCCGCTGAATCCGAATCCGATATCGGTTTGACCCCAACACATCTGGGTTTTGTTTTGGCATAACCTCAAAAGAAACCCTAAATTTGTTTTGAGTGTTTTTTGAGGTAATCTGAAAACCCTGATGTGCTGGGGTCAAACCGAGGTGAGATTTGAATTAATTAGGTTTTGAATAAAATTTTTAAGGTTTTGAGGCAAAACAAATCGAGCTTACGGTTCCATTCGTTAAACTCTACTCCCCTTTCATTCGTTTTACTATCTCAATCATTTTCGAGTAATAAAAATAAGATGTTCGCAAAAAAAATCTCTTACAAACAGAAAAATCAAAACAAAACTTATCTCGCATTATGTACAAGGAATTTTCTAGTCACAACTGGTCTGATATTTATTTTTATTTAGATGACACTAACAATTCCTTCGTCTTACTTTGTCATTTTATTAAAAAAAACTGAGAAATGCTATATAAAGTTTTCATCCCGCTGAGGACCCCAGCAGCCAAATTCTGTAACTGTGAAGCGGTGAAGTGTTAAAAATTTCTTCGTTTCTTTTTATTGAAAAACTTATCACTTCACCGCTTCACAGTTACAGAATTTGGCGGCAGGTCTGATGAAACATCCCAAGGTGGCATGTTATTGGCGGCTTCCCACTAATAGCCAACAAGATCCACCACCTGTTGTTCCGTCACACCACACCACCCAGACGACATAAAAACTTTATTCAACTTAGAGTCCACGGGATCGTAAAGTCCCGATAAGCATTATTCTGAAGGGCTAACACTCACTCCTGCGGTAAACAATACACAAAATATAATATCACTGAAAACTAACACACTAAAACCGAAAAAAAATTAGTAGTCTCTAGAACAACCTTGTTTGTATCTAAAATACCCAAACACTGTCGTTCTGGAGCCCCACTTTGGGTGCCATTTTGTAGTTGGAGGTCTGGTGGTCCGTGTTGGTTCATCAGTTGGTCCGGCATGCTACTCTGACCTCACCCATCGCTAGCTCCAGACCTTTGGAACAAGAAATTTTAACGTTGCACATCAAGAAAAAACAACACGTTCCTTATTCACCTCACCCAAGTTCGATGACAGGCTGCCCTACCATACCACAACCCTTCCCAACACCATTTACTTTATCCAATCATGGTGCTATCACTATTGAAGTTATAAAAAAAAACAAATAAATTATAATACATAAAACCGATTTAACTTATAATGTTGAGACTGGTGTCGCAACTAGAGTTTCGCTGACACTTGTGAATATCTCTTCTATTGTAGAAATTCCTTTGCTTTAAGAAAACGTACGGACGTCCTTTCGGCATCCAAAAAAATTCGTTATTTCTGGACTAAAAGGTAGGATAGCGGAGCATATACCATATCAGCACCTTGTAAAGGAGACACGGGAAAAGAATGAAGTCTGCCAGTAGCTGAAGGGCAACGAATACGTCTGTTTTAATAAGTGATGTCGAATTCAGAAATTCTGCTTGTTAGAATTTTATTTAGATAATAGTATCCATGCCCAGCGAATCCACGATCCTGAGATTAAGAGTCTCACACTCTACTAACTTATCTAGCCGGCCACTGCAGAAGGTATCGGTCATTTCTTTTTTTAATCGCAAAAATACGCGTCCTTATTTGTCATGCTTGCATCATATACCCCTTCGAAATTCAAATTCGAGTTTTCTAGCTTTTTCAAATGTATTAATATTGTCGAAAACTTTTTTTCGCAAAAAAATTGAAGAGGTGTGCTAATTAGGGAGCATTTAATCGATGATATTGATATAAATCGACGGCATAAGCTTCTTTTGCCACAAAATCTTTATACTGCCTTTTCTATTAGAGCGAAAGTTTTTTCAAGGAATAGCAATATCATCAGTAATTCCTTGAAGATACTTTCGTCAATATTATGATTTACGCTATTTGGCGGTTTAGGTTGTCGAAATTGGAGGTCATCGAAAACTACTCATTTAACTTTAATAAATTTTATCTCAAAGGATGCGGTAAGAATTGAACTAAGTTACAAAAATTCAAAATATTTCAAATTTTGACTCTTTAAGATCGCCTTAAATACGAAAGGACAAAGTCTTGATTGTGTGGGACGCGAAAAGGGCAATTTATACAAAAATAATTTTTTGGTATACTAATCAACATTCATCTGCGACCACTGGTGTACACAGTCAGACCCCCAGGCTGAAATTTATTTTTCTTGCTTTTAAAAGGTTATAGGGTTATGAGGTTATAGGGGGAGGGGTTTAAAGAGTTACGCAGCTACTGGGTTATACATTTAGTTAAGAAATCGATGTTTTACCGTGGTTTAGGGCTAAAATCGTTTAGGGGTTATCGTGTTTAACAGTTTTTGTGGATTTTGAAAAAATACCTTCATGTTTTTTTTCACCAAAAAGAATTTTTGGGGGGTTTTGGAAAATTTTTATCGACCAGTCTAGTATACATATTATTTTTGTGGCTGATTTACGGGGTTATAGAGTCAGCAGGTTGTAGGGTGAGGGGTTTATAGAATTACGGGGTCATACATTTAGTTATGAAATCAATGTTTTCCGTCGTTTAGGGTTAAAATCGTTTAGGTTTATCGGTTTTAACGGTTTTAGTGGATTTCGGAGGGTGTTACGGTCTTTCGAGGTTATGCCCGAAACCTGACCTGCTGGGACCAGATCAAAGTCGAATTCGGATCAAAGTCGAAAACCAAAAAAATATATAGTATACATTAGACTGGTCGTTAAAATTTAAATTCTTTCATACGCCCCCTAAAAATATCGGTGAAAGAACACGCGGATATTTTTTTAAAATAAAAACAACACTTGCCGCTAAATCATCGAAGTTAATTTTTTGATAAAGTCGTTGATATTTCTTTTTTTTTTTAATATTTCATGAAATACGCAGATTTAGAAAAAATTATATAAACATATTTGTAGGAAATTAAATTCTCTACAAAAAAAGTTCTAGGTCATTTTTTGCCTAAAACCTGTATTTCCGATGATATTGTAACGACTCTTCGTTGGTTCTTTTAGATTATTGAGCAAATACGACAGTAAAAAGACAGATCTTTGGTTAACAGAATCTCAAACTTTATTTGTCATCAAATTACAGCAGCTTCCGTTTTTCCTTACAATAAATTCCAGGGTCCCCAATTTATGTACACTAAACTTCACCGCTTTTCCACAATTTGAATCAATAATATTCGGAATCGTAAAATCTGTATTTACTATTCCACTAAGTTCAGATTCTTTCTCTATTAGTACCCAGGCTCAAGTACCACCGATTATTCCTTAAACTTGCGAATATTTATAAACACTTTTAATTGCAAAAGTAAAACTGCCTATCTGATATTTTTGTTTGCTTATTTATATCGAAAAATAAATAAATCGAAACTTCTATAATCCACTAGAAATCAATACTACGTAGTCCGTACATCTGAAATAGGCCACACCTGTTTTCATTCATACTTGCATTTGTATTAGCGAACTCAAATTTAATTTATGCAAAATGTATTAGGTAACTCCTTTTAATTCATTAATGTAAACATTTGTATAACTAATTTAATTTACATTAATTTATGCAATACAATTTGCAATACAAGTAAAAGATTGAAAAAGGAGTTAACTTTTAATTAATGAATGAGTAAATAAAATTAACCCATTCTGGACGAAGTTTATTACAATATGATGCTCGAAATTTTTTGTAACTCGTTAAAAAGCACTAATTTTGTCTTTTCACGGTTGTATTTTTATTCCATAGCAGAAGAAGAAAATTAGTACCTAATCTTTTTTATTTATGTTTTTTTATGAGTTATGAAGATTTACAAGTTTTTTTCCAAAATATCATCAGAAATATACGTTTTAGGCAAAAAATAATTAAGGTCTTTCTTGTAAAGAATTTAATTTCCTACAAAAATGTTTATATGATTTTTTCTAAATCTGCATATTTCATGAAATATTCCAAAATCAACTTCGATGATTTTGCGGCACGTGTTGTGTTTGTTTTTAAAAAAAAATTCCCTAGTGTTTTTTTCACCAATTTTTTAGGGGTCGTCTGAGAAAATTTAAATGTTAACGAACAGTCTAATGTTTACTATATATTTTTTTGGGTCACTCACTGAACCCGAATTCCACTTTAATTTGGCCGCAGCCCGTCAGGTTTTGGGCATAATCCCAGAACGGTTTTTCTGTATACCGGTATTGAATGTCCTGCATGTCATAACATTTGCCACCGTGTTAGCATATCGATTTAAAAGTTTATTTCTATCATCAATTTTTTTTTAATTAATATTATAAAACGACGACTTATTAATTTCAATGATACTGGATACTCATATTCCTTTCTTGTCAGATTCCATAGTTGTGTTTGTCTTTCTGTTTAAGAAATTTTAAAACCGCTATCTTTTGTATATTTTATTATTGTTTAACATGTGACCTACAAATTATAATCAAAAGCAAATAAGAATAAAACCGGAAACTCCTCAATCGATTTGAGCATATAAATTTGTAATGAAATCATATTCCTAATTTTAGAATGATTCCAATAATAATCCATTGGATTAAATTTCATCGCAACTAAAGTTAAATTTTTTTTTCAACTATTTTTTGTTGTGATTAAATTAGGTAGTTTGTTTTTATTGTATATCGCGTTCAGATCAAATTTTACAATTAAACCTGAAGAACTAAATATTTACATAACTTAGAAATTATGTTAAAACAATCAATATTTATTTTAAAAATAGATTAAAATATATATAAAATTTTCACCCACAATGGATTGAAATGTAGATAAAATTTAAATAATATCGAATGGTGAATCGATTTTTTCTGACCATATCTATCAAAAGTTGTTATTGTTCCTTGCATAATACATCCACTGCTAAAAAACCATTATGTCAATAATTTTTACTTCAACACTCATTCTGTAATTCCCCGTAAATTTATTTAAAATGTTAATTAAAAAAATTATTACAGTGAAAGTTTTCCATCTTCACCGTCGTGTTTTACGTTCTGTAACTTCCTCTGTATATCAATTTAACTGTTTTACTAAATTTATACTTCTCTTTCAAATGTAATACTAAATTCATTTTTGTTTTTTTTTTTAAATAATTAATTATATAATAGAGCAGATTAGGAAATTATTTATTCGTTTTTCTTTAATATTTTAACAACATACGAAAGAAACTATTGTTTTGTTTTATTTTTTGTGGAAAAAGAGATTAAGTGAAATTTTTCAATTCTAAAGTAAAAATAAAAAAAATTAATGTCGAAATTATTTATCTTATCTCAGAAATAGACAAACAAGCAATCAAAATAAAACAATAATTAGAATAAAAACATAGTAATAAAAAAATAATAAAATAAATATATATGTTAAAAAATATATTTAAAAAAATATAAATGAAGCATAAACTATTAAAAGTGATAAATTTTATAAGAATAGTTATATGAAAATGGAATGGTCATGGTCGTCATGGCTAAAAGATTGGTGGCGCTTAAAGCATAAGCATAAGAAAAGAAAATCATCAAGAGATGGAGATTTTGAGGATATCGACGAAGGACATGCTGATGATGATGAAGTATTTACTGATGTAGATGATAATGATGACATATGTTACTGTGCTATGTGCATGAATGTAAATATTTGTTTTATAAAAGTATATTTTTTCAATTTTTTGTTTAGTTTTTTATCAATCGAAGTAAATTTTTTTAAAATTGTAATAATTGAGAAGGTTTTGTGTTTTTTTTTTGTTATTTCAATCAATTATTTTAAATTTAGTAAGTCGATGATGACATTATTATAATCTACTATCGATTTGTTAGAGTTATAATGTTTTGTTATAATTGTAATGTGGATTAGATATGTGGCAATTGTTGTTTTCATTTTTTATCTATATTGCATGCCTTCTTTTGGAACTCTAATGGTTACTAGAATCATGTTCGAAATGAACCAAACATTAGATCCAAAACAATCGTCCGCAATTGGAAAAAAATTGATGTTTGATTTTTTTTAAATATTTTTAATACAGTGTTTAATACAGTTTTAATACAGTGACGATATACCGAAAACCACTAGTTTAGTTCCAGTTAAATGAAAATTGGGTTAAATGACGCGAAAAAAATGAACGAAATTATAAAACTCCAAACTTTAATAATTTTTGAAAGTCGATATTTTGTAAAATAACGCTATAAATTTGTTTATTTTTGTATAAATTCTTAGTGAGTTTGTAGTAATCATAACGCACAACATAAATCAATACAGCAACTATACCGCATAATACATAACAAACATTACAACAACGCACACATTCGAATGCAACTGTAGTTAGTTATCTATATTTTGCCGTATATGTTCTATATAGAAACGTATGCTGTCACGTGTATTAATTTTAGTTCACTTAATTTTATGGTCGAGTTTCATTTTAAAAGTTAATTTAATCGAATAGTTTTATATGGGTGATCAGCCGATAGAGTATTTTTCCAATGTTACAGCCATAATTTTTTGACTATCGGTTTATTGAAAAGCCGGTGTGTGTTGATGGTTGTTAATTTTTGCTCAAAAAACTTTGACCTAGATTGGGAAGTAGAACCCGGATCCTCCAAGTTCTAGATCAGCGTGCTAACCACTAGACCTCTCAACACTTAATTAGTTATATATAATATTGTTCCGTTTTTCAATCTTTTTTCGTATTGGCCTTACTCATATTTCGATAAACGCAATTCCTAAATCACTTTCTGGATTTTATCACTTATTAGTAAGTAAAAACTAAAAACACCTGATTTTATTAAGCATTCCACACAGCTATTGTTACACAACAACAAGAAAACAATACAGCAAACAATATTCCTATCTAGAATATTCTTTCAACAGCTTCCGTAACTCCAACGGTTGATTGTATAAATTTCCAGTAACACGGCGTTCAAAATATTACACAAAATATTTCTAATCAATGACACTTAAAACTAATCATTCACAAAAACTAATTTAGCCGACAATGATGTTGATGGTACTGCTCCTAATTTGGGGTCACCCGATAGTCTTAGATCGCTTCCAAAAATAGTTTGAGCTGGTGTCATGGCCGTGGTCTCATAAACTGCAAATCCTTATGCCATCAAAAATAAAGGAATATGTTCATTTCAGTTACGTAGAAATTCCTTTAATGTAGCATAGAATTACTCCACCATGCCATCTGTTTGTGAGTGTGAAGCTGTCGTGCTCGTTTTGTTAATCCCGAGCATCTGGCAAATTTCTTTGAACACAGCTGACACAAAGTTCCATCACTGATCGGTGTGGATCTCCATAGGAACTCCATTGCGGCTAATTCAATTATTTATCACAGGTTCACCGATTGTAGTTGCTTCCTGCTTGGGTATCGCACACTCTTATGACCACTTACTGAAGTAGTCCATGAACACAAGCACATATTTGTTCTGATTATCAGTTGTTGGAAATGTTCCCGCTACATTGATTGCAATTCTTTCAAATGGAGCACTTACATTGTATTGCTTTATTTTCCCATGACTTCTTCGTGCTAGTCCTTTTACTGCCGCACATTTATCACATTTTTGACACCACTCGAAAATTGATTGCCGAGTCCCTGACCAGCAAAACCGTTGTTGTATTTTTGCAAGAGTTTTATTGATCACAAGATGGCTTCCACTCGTCCTTTCGTGATACTTCTTGAATACTGCTAGTATTTTTCTTTTTAGTACCACTGTAATTAGTACCACTGCTTTATTTTGCCATCTAAACTCTCCCATACTCCTTCAAACAACCATCCTGTTAATGGAGGTTATCGCATTTCGCCCAGTTCCTTCCTTAAAACAACCCCTTCAAAGTTGGAGTTTTATCGGAAAATTTTCCCCATAGAGGTTTGCAACCCTTTTCCTTGATCTCGATGATAGGTGCAAAATCTGGGCCCTCTAATTGATTTCTCCTTATGACTGCTGCAGTCCACTCATCAGGTAGCACTTGTAGTAATCGTACATCGATGATATACTATCCTTATTTTCTTGACGACTGCAATGCTTACAGAGTCGTCTCGACAATGCATCAGCATTCCCATGTGCTGTACCTTTTCGATGTTCAATATCCAAGTCGTATGCCTGTAAACGTTCGATCCACCATGCTACTTGACCCTCTGGATTTTTTAACTGAAGTAACCATCTTAATGAACCATGATCAGTTCTTAGAAGAAATTTCTGACCATACAAATATATATGGAAATGTTTGACACATTCCATAATAGCCAATAACTTTATGCAACAATTCCGCTCCGGCTTAGATAGAATTTTAAAGGAATAAGCTAAAACCTTTTCCTGGCCATCTATTTTCTGGGACAGGAAAAGACCTTCATTACTGGCATCCGTATGAAAAATAAACTGCACATTAGGTATAGGATAGGACAGAATTGGAATCGTACACAATCTCCTTTGGAGCTCTACAAATGCTCTATACTACAAATTCCATTCAAATGCGTTATTTTTCCTTGTTAACTCATACAGACTTTTGGTAGCGTTGGTGAATCCTGCCACAAACCGTATGTAATATGTACCCAATCCAAGGAAGATTCGTATTTCATGTAGGTTCTTCGGTCTCGACCAGTTCATAACTGCTGCAATCTTTTCTGTATAATCTCCCTCCGCGGTAACTTTGTGCCCCAAATACTTTGCTTCTTCCTTGAAAAGTGGACACTTTTTGGGAATTAACTTTAAGCCAGCTGATTGGAACCTTTTCAGAACCTTCGCCAAGTTCTTCAAGTGCTCATTAAACTTTCTGCCCATGAGGATGATGTCATTCAGATATATAAGACATGTTTTCCAGTGCAAGCATTTTAGTTGCGGGCGCTTTGCATAACCCAAATGGCATGACATTAAATTTTCTGTTGTGTACGAGGTACGAGTGGATTTGATACTATGAATTAAAACACAACATATAATTTTATAATATAATTATTATTTAAATTATGATTTAATATTAAGATCCGCTTTCACTAATCGGTAGATACAGAATGCCATATTTAATATCTTTGATATTACAAAACATTTCAAATAGCGGTACAATACATGTTACATGAATACAATATAATTCAATACAATTAAATATAGATTCGTGGGTAGCACACCTATTTGTTGCGTACCCAACACCTCCTCTTCTGAAGATACTTGCTGCAGTAAGTTAGGGTTTTTGTCTTGGGCGTAATCGTCGTGCAATTGGAAGATGGTCATCCACATCATCATCATCATCATCAATAGTTATGGTTGTAATTTCTGTTGGATCAGATGTGATGTCTAGACTTGACAAATTAGGTATAATTATAGCTGACGATGGTGTTGCAGCTGTAGCTTCAGATGTAGCTGGAGTATGATTCTCTTCTTTATTGTTATGGTTAACGGCTTGATTTACATGAGCATCATATAAATTAAAAGTATCAAATAACGTTGAGTATACTTTGTTGTCCTGCTCATTTCTTTTAATAATTTGATTTGTGTGTCGTTTCCATATATGGTTATTAACTTGAACATTGTAAAGAACGGTGCCACATTTGCTTATAATAGTGGCAGGTATCCAAGTAGGTTTTGTAGTTCGAAAATCTCTAACGTAAACCATTTCGTTGTGAACAAAACTTCGTTCCACTGCACCATGTTTATTATTAAACTGTTGCTCAAAGGCGGTATTGCGAGATTGAGATATTGATGTTTGATTTGGACGTAACAAATCGAGTTTTGTTTTAATCTTCCTTCCAAACATAACCTCGGCTGGTGTCTTGTTTTGCAATGTTGGATTTGGTGTAGATCGATAACATTTTAAAAATGTAAAAAGTGCATCAGATGTTATCTCTTCCCCCTCCAGTTTGAGAATAGCTCTCTTGAATGTGTCCACAAATCTTTCAACCTGACCATTTGACTGTGGATGAAAAGGTGGACTAAAAGAATGATGAATACCATTTTCAATACAAAATGATTTAAAAATGTAGGATGTGAATTGTGTTCCATTGTCAGACACAATTGTGTCTGGTAAACCAAATCTGGCAAAAATGTCTTTCAGCTTATTTATAGTTGCGGTAGATGTTGTATTTGGCATTATAAAAATTTCTGGCCATTTTGATAATGCATCGACAACTAATAAAAAATATTTTCCTTGAAATGGACCTGCATAGTCTATGTGAATGCGTGACCATGGCTTTAATGGTTGTGGCCATGATGCTAGTTTAGTTTTAATAGGTGACTTGAGTACCATTGAACAATTTTCACATCTATTGACCCAATCGGAAATTTGTTGATCAATATTTGGCCAATAAACAAAACTTCTTGCAAGTGCTTTCATGCGAACTATGCCTGGATGACCATTATGTAGTTGCTTTAAAATTTTTCTCTGTAATGAAAAAGGAATTACTACACGATCTAAATAAATTATAATACCTTCAGATTCAGCTAATGAATCTTTGTGGTTGTAGAATGTCTTCAACTCATCATTTAAGATATTATCTGGCCATGAAGTGCGAATATATTTTGAAACTAGTTGTAACAACTTATCTTTTGCGGTTTCTTGAACGACAGTGTCATACGTAATTGGCAATTCACGTATACTATCTACCAATACACGTTTCACTTCAGCTTCTAGTTTGATTGATTCTATTACAAAATCTTCTGTGTCTGAAACTTTCTGTTGATAAATGAGACGTGATAGCACGTCTGCATGACCAAAATTGCTTGAATTTTTGTACTTAATCTCAAAATCATATGACAGCAATTGTAATGCCCAGCGTTGAAGACGGTTCGCTGTATATACTGGAATACCCTTTTTTGATCCGAAAATTGCCAAAAGTGGTTGATGGTCAGTGAAAAGTATAAATTTTCTACCATGTAGCATGCGATGAAACTTTTTCAAACAAAATACTAGAGACAATGCTTCTTTCTCTATTTGACTATAATTTTGTTCAGTTTTGGTCAATGATCTAGAAACATGAGCGATAGCTTTTTCAGAGCCATCTGGAAAACGATGCATAATGACACCTCCAATACCATAGTTTGAAGCATCACCAGCAACGATGATTGTTTTTCTGGGATCGAAATGTGTGAGAGCCAAATCTGATTGTAATATGGCTATTGCTTTGTTGAATGAATTTTGACATTCGTTTGACCATACGAATTTTGAATTTTTTTGGAGTAACCTGTCTAAAGGTGCTCTTATGTCTCTCATTTCTTTGATAAACTGACCATAATAATTTATCATACCAAGAAATGAACGGACTGTTGTGATATTAGTTGGTGCAGGCATGTGTGATATAGCCTTAATTCGCTCGACATCAGGTTTGCGACCATCACGGTTGATAATAAAACCAAGATAGTTGATTTGAGGCATTTTAAATGAACATTTTTCAACTTTAAGATGAAAACCCCAGTCTTGTATGCGACTAAGAACTTCATGTAAGTTTTTGTCGTGATCATCTTCAGTTTTACCCATGATTATTATGTCGTCTATGTAACTAACAACACCTGGTAAGCCAGACAACATTGTGTCGATAATTTGTTGAAATATACTAGGAGCCGATTTTATGCCAAAAGGTAGTCGATTGTAGCGATAAAGTCCACGATGTGTGTTGATCGTTAACAATGGTTTAGAATCGTTACTAACTTGCACCTGAAGATAGGCATCTGAAAAATCGATTTTAGAAAAAAATATACCTCCATTTAAAGATGCGAAAATATCCTCTGGTGATGGTAAAAGATATTGATGAGGTTCTAGATTTTCATTTAAACAAGTAGAAAAATCGCCACAAATTCGAATTGACCCATTTGTTTTTTTTTACAGCCACAATTGGAGCAGCCCACTCTGAATAATTAATAGGCGTAATGACATTGATTTGTTCAAGACGACTTAATTCGTTTTCAACAGCTTCTAAGGATGCTAAAGGTACTGGTCGTTTTGGACGAAAAATTGATTTTGAACCTGGTTTGATATGAAGTGCTGCTTCAGCCTTATTGCATAGACCCAGTGAAGATTGAAATAATTTATCATATTTATGTTTCAAAGTTACCATGAATTGTTGTTGGCTAAAATTTTTTGTATTCGCTGGTTCCCTTAGGCTCGTCAGTTGATTACAAAATGAATTTATGGGAACATCCCACAGCCCAAATAATTCTATCAAATCGATTCCCAAAATATTTACATCTGGAACATTTGATATGTATATTGTACATAATTTATTGATATCTCTGAATGATAAATTACATTGTAGTTCAGACATAAGTTGTAAAGTTTGTTGAGACGCATTTTTGGCTGTGTGAGAGGTTGGTTCCGTCAAAGGACTACCAATTTTTACCCATGTACTATGTGAAATTATAGTTATGTCTGATGCTGAATCTATTTGTAGTCGAACTGGAATATTATTTATCTGTACCGTTGTGTATTTGCGTTGAGTATCATTATTTATTGCTGATACAGAAAAAATACTGTTAGTGTTTGAAAATAAGCGGCTTGAGTTTTTATTTTTTTTGTAAATTTTTCTTTTGTGTTGAATAGCATTTTTGCTCCTATCGAAACAAAACCCTTCTTTATGTCCTAACTGCCCACATTTAAAACATTTGTTTGTTTTGAAAGAACAATTTACTGTGTAATGCCATTCGCCACACAACCAACATGGTGATTTTGGAAGTTTGATTTCGTCGTTTGAAACAGGGTTACTATAATTTTTGTTTGAATCAACTTTATTAATTGCATGCATTGATGTACCAACCATTGCAGTGTCATGTTTGAGATTTAATAAACGATTACATTCAGTTGTTAAATCATTTACTGTTGTTTCACTTTTTGATTCAATTACTGATAATAGTTTTGTTCGAATGTCGGCATCATGTGAGTGTGTTAAGCCACAAACAAAAATTAAACATTTAAATTGATCAGCTGTTAATGACGATAGATTAAAATCCTCACACTGCCGGTTGACTAAACCTGCATATGTTATATAATCATCACATTGATTTTTTTCGAATTTCAAACAATTATAACGGCGTGCAAAAATAGAAGTACTTTTACCAAATATGTAAATTAATTTTGCCACAGTATCTTTAAAATTTAAATCTCTTGTTATTTTAGGTAAAATATAATTTGTATACCTGTTATGTGCAGTAGAATCCAGTTTCCTTAATAATAGTCGAACCAAAGAAGGGTCATCTAATTCTTTTCCATCAACAGTAAAATCTTCTTCATGCCTTGTGTACCAATTTTCAAAAGTATTGTTATTTTCTTCGTCATACGAAAATACGGTAATAGACTTTGATAAAGTATCCATTAATTTTTCTGAAGATGATTTAATTGTTGTAGTCGTGTTATTGCATAAAGAATTATTGAATGATGATTCTTGTAATGATTTAACAATGGCGGCATTCATTTTCCTTTGTTCTTCCATAAACAATTTGAATTGGTCCATATCCATTTTCACTATTAGGTGTAATATTTTTGTATGTTAAACTACACTGTTTATATAAAAATGATAAATTGTTTAACTGCACTAGATATAGTATATTTTCTTTGTGTGTAGGTATAATGTTAGTTTTATTATTTAACAAAATCACTGAAAAACTTTTTCACGAGTCACGATTTTAATTACCATTTTGTTTTTAAAAATAATCGAAAACTAACGCTCCCGACGTCGCCAATATGTTGTGTACGAGGTACGAGTGGATTTGATACTATGAATTAAAACACAACATATAATTTTATAATATAATTATTATTTAAATTATGATTTAATATTAAGATCCGCTTTCACTAATCGGTAGATACAGAATGCCATATTTAATATCTTTGATATTACAAAACATTTCAAATAGCGGTACAATACATGTTACATGAATACAATATAATTCAATACAATTAAATATAGATTCGTGGGTAGCACACCTATTTGTTGCGTACCCAACATTTTCATAGTCCTTTCCCTACACTGAACGCCGTCTTCTTGTGATCTTCCTCAGTAAATTCCACCGGCCAGTAACCACTTCGCAGATCCAGTTTTGAAAACGATCTTGAACCCGATAATGTATGCAGTGAATCATCAATCCTAGGCAATGAGTAGCTATCCTTCTTAGTAACTGTATTTAGTTTCCTGTAGTCAACACAAAATCTCAAAGTCCCGTCTTTCTTATCAACTAACACCACAGATGAGCTCCAGGGACTGTATGATGGTTACACCAGCTTCTTTAATATCACTCACCATTTTATCAGCTTCCTCTCTTTTAGCCTATGGTAATCTCCTTGGTGCCTGCCCTATCGACTTTTCATTTCCTTCAGGTGTACTGCAGAATACAGACTTGTGCTGCTCAAGCAATTGACCTGCGGCTTTCTTCTGCTCTTCTGAAAGCTCTTTTGTCCATTTCTGCACAAGTTGTTCTACTTTTGTCTTTTGTTGTGTTGTGTTGACCGAGCTCTTGATGTTTTTCTGCTCGCATTTTATTATTTTAGCAACCTCTTCGCATTGCCCTATGACTGACGACTGATCCTTTCTTACATGTTTTCTGCGTATTTGTTTTATTTAAATTCCTAGCTGGTATTTTGTATGCAGAATCTGATCCAACTAAGGTTTTTTCAATAACGACTTCTTTATCTTCAATACCGATCTTCTTCGTTGGCTTCTACAACCAACTACCTGGGTGGCCCAGAACCTCCTTCCACTTTTTTCGCAAATGATTGTTTCTGATTAGGGTAGCAGCTTTCCTATGTGATCTAATATTATACGACGAGCACAATTTGATTCTTTGCCACAAAATTGGAGTGGCAACTCAACTTTTCCGTACGTGAGTACTCCTTTTCCAACATCAATAACGAACCCATTTGACCTCATGAAGTTCATTCCCAGAATGACTTCCGCCACAATATCTTACTTTAGCCGTTTCAACATCTTACAACCGTTTTTCGAAATCATCAACTTTTGATAACAGTGTTTCCTCAAAATCTTGGATTTAACTTTGAATCTTTTCGACTTTTCCATCGAATGCCGTCAATATTTGTAGAAGTTTCTCATCCAAGTGTTGATGTTTGTTAATGATTTCTTTTTAGGGAGCAGCCATATTATTGTTTACTATTTCTGTTAGTTGATGTTAATGCTTTGTTGATCAAATTTTTGATTCAATTCGTCTTTGTTGGCAGCCATATTAGCATTCACTGAATTCAATTACTGATTCATATCAGTATTAATTTGATTGATAGCTGTCATCAATTGAAATCAAAGTTTGCAGCGGGTAATTGATCAACATTTTTTTTTGCAACTGAACTTTTCTCCTCAACTGCTACTGAGTCACTGTTGGTTGTGACTGTTCCGAACTGGTAGCTTTCCACTTCTATTCTATTGGCTTCCATAGCTTCTCGCAGCCGTAACATTACTTTTGTTTCCGCTTGTTGACAATTCTCGTTGTTCTAGTTCCTTCTTAAATTCAGCAACCTTTAATTTGCCTAGGAAAACCATTATAAACAACCAACTCATCCTCCGATGTCACCAATATAACGTTTTTCAAACTTCCTTCGAATTGACCTTACCCTCAATTCGATAAATGCAATTCCCAAATCACTTTCTGGATTCGATCACTTATTAGTAAGCACAAACGCCTGGTTTTATTAAGTATATCGGTGTAGGTATAAACAAGTATAAACTACTTTCAGTTCCAATTGTACTCTCGCGTTGTCATATTTCTATTTATCGTTCATTAAACAGAACGATCATCAGTGCTGACTTCTTACCAAAGTATTGTTTGCTGATGCTGATTTTTGCGCCGGCCTATCTGTCAACTCTATATTTTCTTGTTCCAAAACAGTTCTTTCCTAATACAGTTCACATCTCTTTTTGAATAATCTGATTACAACCATACAGCTAAACATAACGTGATCCATCATCATTGTCATGACACTGTAAGGACCCAGAATCAGTTGCAAACGACATTATTATGGTGGAAGCGTTGTAAACGGTAGAGCAACCGTCATACCATCCATCACTGAATGTGCCCCGAATTGGATCATATGGTTGACCTTTGTTTTTACATCTTTTTTCTCTGTTCCATCTTCTTTTGACAAGGTCAAAAAGAAGACAATACCGATATGTATTCATGTGGAAATTTTGAAAATGTGCAACATCTCATTTGAAATTCTATTTAAGAGTTCGGGTTTCTCAGCGTTTCATGAAATAAGTTTCGTGAAAGTTTCATGAAAGAAGTCCTTGACTTTGCTTTCATCTATAATCACTCGGACCATCTTCTTAAACGTTTGGTTATGGTGTCAATATTAAATCATCGAAATGTTTATTCGGTACCGATTCTCTCAACTTCCCCAGTTTCCGCATTAATCCGGTTATCCCTTTCACTGAATCACGTAAAAGTCATCGCTAACTATCCCCAACCAACATCTATTAAACAAATTCGGCAATGATCGAGATGGTGAGTGATTACATCGCATCCCAAATTCTTGGAAGCCTGGCAACTCTTTCAAAGATGCTCAAGAGTTTCTCAAAGAAATTTCTTTAATATGGGTTCATATAATAAAATGGTAAAGGTGCAGCCACATTGCTAGCATAAGACATAAACAATTACCGTAAACCTAGCAGCTTACCTACTCCAAGAAGCTTAGTTCATTAGAAGTCAAATAGACTACAAACAAATCACAACGATAGTTTTCACTGAAATTGAATGTAGTCCGCTTGACTTTATAAATCAGTTTTACTACAGAAATAAAATACGTTTAAAATAGGAACAATGTGGTCGTCGACGAAATATCAAGTGCAGTTAGTCACAATATTTTGAGACTGCCATTTGTCCCACAATAACAAAGCAAACGTTTTGGATAACCCAAAACCGGGTTTGGACCTAAATATTTTATGATCACTTCAGTTCCGGCAAGTTTTAAGAATGTCAATATGAACATTAACCCACCGGGGTGTGATGTTGTAAGTTGTTAAAATGCACTATCCTACAAAGTTGTTTGCTGCAGCCATTCATGAGTTTGGAATGTGTCTTCGATTGTACCAGTGCTTTCATAGCGTTTTATAAAGCTGAACAGATGGATATATGTTCCTCCTGCAGACGGAAGCGGAGATTGTATCCGTGCGTTCATTGATAGAACACACTTTTACTTGAAGAATAGTACCGAACCGTCCAAAAGAAAATTTATTGCTAATTATAACGTTATTCGATTCCTTGTACGACTCATCGCCTGCAATTTCATTCAACAGTGATTCATGCGCTTAGAATACTTAGACCTCGGTGGCGGAACGGTCGAACCAGACTCCCGCACATTCCCCTCTAAAAGAGATAGCCAGTTGATCAGGTTTCTCAAAATTGTATACTTTGGTGATGACGTCGCTATTCGCTAATCTCTATGCTTATCCATCTGTCATGTATTTGACCATGACCACTTGTTTACCATCTGTTTACCCACGTTTCTGCAACCTGTAGTCTGTTGGTAACCCTTTTAGTCACGCACTGTACATGGAGATATAAAGGAACCACTCTCAACATGGCACCGAGGCCCGTGGTTGGTGTAGTACGCATTGAGCCACTAATATCAACATCAACGAATTTCGTTTAGCCGTTTGTCGAGAATTATGCTTAAAACTTAATATTGGTCGCTCACTGCATACTAAAGAGAATCTTAATGCAGTAAGACAGTGTCCCTGCACTGTGCACATAGCACTATGCCGCTGGAATTATGCCGCTGGTTGGGAGTGCTCTGTGAATCCTTGCCGAATTGATCTCAATTGATTCCCAAAACTTCATACAAGCACTCCGGATACTGTATTTATATTCCCTCCTTCTATCACAATAAACGATCAAGCCATCGGTATTGGTTGCAAAACTCTCCAACTCTTCTTACAAAAACTAGACTAGTTAGAGTCAATTATTGTTTCTTTAATGGCGTTTGGAAAAATGGGAGCGTTTACCTTATTTAGAATTTCTAGATCTGTACAAACAAACACTACTCTTTTTACAATTCAAGTCAAGGATCTGACTGAATCAAAACTATATATGTTTGCTGTTTAACAATTTCTTGAATTAATTCATTCCAAACATGTTTGTTGTGTAATTACTAACGAACCGTTGTCGATCGGTTTATACGCTGATCTACGCTTATACCATTACAGTTAATCCCTCTGCCGCTAAGACGTTTGTCAAGCTTTACGTCTCAAAATTTCGAAATCTTCTTGAGATTACAGTTGATCAAGGTAGCCATTTCGAATCGAGACCCATCTAACAGAAGTACTAGTCACACAACATAATCGAACAACGACCTACTATTCGCAAGTCAATGGCATGGGAGAGTGGTTTCATGGACAGCATAAAGATTCTTCAAAAGCTTGTAAGAACTCCATTCACTACGGAACAGCATTAACCCTCAACTAATATTAAAACAGGCAAGATATAAACAACTCTTAACACTTAGTAGTAAATTATTTGAATTTATCTACAGAAAATATGAACACAAACCTATTTGTAAATAACGTTCGTGCTACAATGTCCAATTTAATCTCAGTCGAAACTTAAAGGTCAACAACTACCATAGTCGTACCCAGCAACTTAAACACATGCTTGTTTATTTTCGTTTGCCTTGGTATAAGTACAAACCCGTCTAACAACTTAGTACGAACGACCTTAACGACCTTTTGGATTTAAATGGAAATAACTTTTTGGTTTTCGTGAGCGACCTTTGCTGGCTTTTGGAGCTCAAATTGTGACTCACTTAACAGCTTCGAAAAAAATCCCTATCTGGCGGGAGAGGGTGATGTAGTAGCCACACCGTAAATTAAAAAAAAACATACAACGACGCACGCCTTGTTGCAAATTCAACTGTAATTAGTTAAATTTAATATAATAAAATGCAGTAACTTAGACAAAATGGCGGGGGTCTCCCGAACACCTGTAAGTTTGAATCTTGAATAACTTCTAATCCTGACTTTTAATCGTATTGAAACTTGGTATAAGGTTTTGCTACTGTTTCCAATATTTCTGCACTTCCGGTTTGTCACTTCCGTTTGAAATTTTTTTCGTAGTGTTTATCCCTACTGCCATATTGCTACAAATTGATTTTCATGAAACGTTAAAAAAGTTTTAATCAATATGAGAAAGATTTCATTAGCTTTTGGGGAACATTAGACAAAGGCTGGGGGGTCCACCATACAACAGTAGGTTTTTTTCACTTTATGTTTAATGTTTGTTCGGGGCACACAATATTCGTTCGGGCATGAAGTTCGATCACACTTTAGAAAAGATGGAAATATGTATGGCAAAGTACTGATTAGTTTTTGATCGATGGTTCAATTGTGGTGAGCTCAATAACATCTGAACCTGTAAATCGAATTGGATGAAACTGAGGACATAAGCACCTAGTACGGTTCACAACAGTTCTGCATCCTAACTTTCGGTTTTTCATTTCCAGTGAAAAAAATTAAATTCGAATTTAAATTCTAAACTTTAGTAATATGAAAAAATTTTCAACATCTGTGTGACTAACTAATATATAAAAAAAACCTATTCGACATTCAATAAATAATAATTGACATTCCCGTCGTCATTCAATTAGCTATTCTTTGGTTATTAATTATAATTGTTTAATATTTTTCAATATATTCACTTCAGTTGACAGCAATTTAATAGATTTTGTTACAATGTTTTTTGAAAACATTGAAAATGTAGAAAAAATATTTTAAAATTTACAAATTTGTTTCAACAATGGGTTTAGCATATACATAGTCAACTTATTTTAAATCTTGATGAGACTTACGAAATGTATTTTGAGTAAAAGTTTGTGTTCGTGTTAGGTAAGATGTGTTACGTTTCGAGAGTGGTCACGGTTGGGAATCAGTTCAAACATTTTCTTGTTTCATATATAAAAAA
The DNA here is from genome assembly GCA_963693315.1 of Diogma glabrata. Lineage (NCBI taxonomy): Eukaryota > Metazoa > Arthropoda > Insecta > Diptera > Cylindrotomidae > Diogma > Diogma glabrata. Next base: position 328,558,675 of record OY856187.1, read on the forward strand.
GTCATGAGTTTACAAAGTTGTTCACAGTTATTGCAGCTACTGCAAAAAGCTTATAAATTAATATTTTACATTGTAGAGGTCAATCATGTAATATTGTTGACCAAATAACCCTGGAGTTCCAGCTCGTCTAAAACAATTGAATTTATAGGCTGGGGTTGTGCAACATTTTTAACAATAAAAAAGGATAGTGATGGGGCGTTTTCAATTTTAAACTCACTATACTGAAAAAGTCCGTAATATAAGTCTGTACCTCAGAGGTAAACTATCGTAACTGATATTCGGAAAATTTTACAGAGAAGCACTTATAAATTATTACATAGCAAACTGTGTTACATTGAATTTTCCTCTAACATACATTTTAATATACAATTAGTTTTCACTACCTAGCTGTGTAAATCGGACACTTTGCCACTCAAAAATGCAATTAAAAAGATTCCGAAAAAAAGAATTAAAAATTTTCCGAATATCAGTTACGATAGTTTACCTCTGAGGTACATAAGTATTAGTGATCTTCGAATTTTATTTCCTTGTTTGTAATCTGTAACATTATTGCACCTTTCACGATTACAATTTTAAAATTTATTTTATTTTAATTTATTTAGTTTTAAAATTTCACTGCACCCTGTCTCGAATTTTTTTAAGAATTTTAGAGGCAAGGATAGTTAAAAAATTCATTTAAAATAGATTGTTCTTATTAGTGCAATATGTTTATAAAACCTTACTTTGTACCTTTCACTTTTAAACTAAACAAACATTGTTAAAATTGGTCAACCAGTTCGAGCACAATTTAAATTTAAACTTTCCTTGCCTCTAAAATTCTTAACAAATTTCGAGCCACCCTGTGTCAAAACTAGTGAAAATATGTAGATTTTTATATGAAATCTACCTAAAATAAAAAACACGTATTCATTTTTTTCAACTATTTAACTATAGTATTTTTTTTTCTTACAAAATTAAAATGAAAGTTACTTACGGCTAAGGGCCGGAAATTAAAGTTTCTTTTACATTCCCGTCTATAATAAATAATAATAAAAATAATAATAATTTTGCAAAACGAAAGCAGACAAACGGACACTTTTACAGAAATAGGCATAACCTCTTCAAGTTTAGATTTTAAACATTTAAATCCCCTAGGTATGATTGAAAACTGCGAATAACTTTATAAAACTGAATTAAAAATTCTACACATAACGCTGAATCGCAGCAATTCATAGCGCGAAGCCTAGCTTTTTATTCTATCTTAATATTGTCACGAAATCGGTTTTGCACTTGAATTCGATAAATCTAACTACACAAGAAAAAGTTGAAACCCGTACAAAAAGAGTTTAGAGTGTACCTTCGTCAACAAGTTCTAAATTTTATGTTCAAGGTTGTTTACAATTGCAATAAAACGTTTTTTTCGCTTCCTCTCATGTTTTCGTTCGAAAATGTAGTTAAACATAAATGCTTTGTAGCCGTTGATATGAAGCCCAAAATTCTATCATATGTGTCAACAATAGTAGATTTTTATACAAGTGGTGAAAACGTCTCTTTTTGCGTGACTGAACGGTTTGGAATAAGTTCAGGAACGCAAAAACATTTTTGCCACGCGTAGAAAACGCTATTTTTTCTACGCTTGTAAATATAAATGATAATATTTACAAATTCATCTACTAAAAACTTACAAAACGACATATCTAAATTTGACTGTGTAAAAAATAAACAAGATTGTATTTATATATAGTATTTTTACCAGTGTCAAATAATGTTATCATTGTGTTCGCCTGCAGATGGAATAATAACAGGCGAACACAATAATAACATTATTTTATACTGGTAAAAATGCTATATATAAATACAATCTTGTTTATTTTTTACACAGTAAAATTTAGATATGTCGTTTTGTAAGTTTTTAGTAGATGAATTTGACAATATGAATAATGAAAATGGTTCATAAATTTTCTCTAAAAACTTTTACAGATATTACAGATATTTTTTTACCGACTGGAAGTTATCGTTTAAAAAGTATAAATTTAAAAAATTGTATGTAAAGTTTCAATTTTTAATTGAACAATAAAAATAAATTTTTAATAAAATTTATTTATTTATTTAATAAATTTTTTTTATTTTTTTTGGCGGAAAGAACTCAGAGAATATATTTTATATCTGACAGTTAACTACACTAGTTTACAAGAAAAATCTCCCGTAATAAAACCCAACTTTTCTTATAGATTTGGACCTCCTGGACACGAATATCATACTCATTTTTTTTGGTTAGCTCTTGTTTTTGAGATATTCACGAAAAACCAATTTTTTTGGTGATCAAAAATGTTGTTTCGGTTTTTGGGTCTCATATTTTACAAAACAAACAAATTAAAACTATTAATGAAACAAACATTTTGAGCTATATTTTGTAAAAATCCATTAAGGATTCTGGAAGTTACAGTCGAGAAAAGTTGAAAAAATACGAAAAATTCACGTTTTTTAAAAATTTTCTATTTTCAACGCAATAAATTTTGAACAAATAAAGACACTAATTTTTTTTAATTTCTTGGAGCCTATAGTAACTTCAATTTTCTTTCTTTTAGGCTAAAAGACACGAATATCGGTGCAGGTTGCACCAAGTTATTCAAGTTTTACCAAATAAAGTCAAAACTCAAAATTTGGAAAAAATAATTTTTTACTTAATTTATTGTGCCATAAATAATAATTTTAAAAGTTCAGTCATTCTCAAACATCAGTAAAGAATTATTTTAAAATAATAAAGTATAATTTACATTTTTGTTTCCGAAGTTGGGAATTGGATCGATATGAGACGAATATAGAAAAATATAAACAAAAGATAATGAATTGTGAGGAGAGGCAAAACATCATAACATCAGAACTATTTAAGTTAGTTCAAGCACCATAAAGTTAAGCCCCTATTTATGTCTATTAATACCTGTAATGTTTGTTTCTTTTCTTTTTTCTCTTTTTTACGTTTTTTGATAATGTAAATTTCTTTCTATCACCGCCCACTTTGTGTTACTCCTTACGTTTATGATCATAGTTTAATTTAAGAAAGCAATTACTTCTCCTTTTTAATAGTTTTTCGGTTTTTCCAACTTTCGTTTAATTAGTTTAATGAGGTTTCTTTTTAAGTAGATAATTGTCGTATGATTAGTTGCACATATAATCTCTCTGAGGATAAATTTAATTCCAAACATTCAAGTGAAAATATTAATTAAAAAAGAAAAAATATTACAAATATATATTTTAAATAGTGTATTGTTTTTAAAAAATCAATAAATCAACAGTGATAGCTGCCTTGTAAAGCAACATAAATTGTTAGTAAAGTGTAAAGTCAAGTTTATTTAAATGGCGTCGTCAAGAAGTTTCAAGTGGAAAAATAGCCCAAATTCGTATTGTTTTATTTGTTGAAGTTACATAATACATACTGCTAAAAGAATCACCCCATTTATAAAAACTGCCTATCTTCATTACTAACTGATATTTTCCAGCTCCTAAAATAAATCCGAGGTGGAAAGAGCTAGATCATTTAAAAAAAATTCACAAAAAAAATCTCAATTTCGAGAAAAATCATATACAAAGAAAATGCAACTTTTGTCAAAAAATACATTTCATAATCAACTAACTGATATTTTTCAACTTCTAAAATAAGTCCGAGGTGGGAGGAGCTAGATCATGTCAATAAACTTCACAAAAAAAAATCTCAACTTCGAGAAAAATCATATACAAATAAAATACAACTTTTGCCAAAAAAGACATTTCATAATCAACTAACTGATATTTTCTAACTCCTAAAATAAATCCGAGGTGGGAGGAGCTAGATCATGTCAAAAAACTTCACAAAAAAAATCTCAATTTCGAAAAAAATCATATACAAATAAAATACAACTTTTGTCAAAAAAAGACATTTCATAATCACCTAACTGATATTTTCCAACTTCCCTAAAATAAGTCCGAGGTGGGAGGAGCTAGATCTACCAGGAAAACAACTTATATATAAATCAATTGTGTTGCAGAATTTAATTTAGTCTTATAGTTAATTTTTTTTTCCAAATATTGAGTTTTGACTTTCTTTGGGAAAACTAAAATATCTTGGTGCAAACTGCACCAATATTCATATCTTTTAGCTTAAAAAAAAAGAAAAATAAAGCTACTGTAGGCTCCAAGAAATTAAAAAAAATTAGTGTCTTTATTTGTTCAAAATTTATGGCGTTGAAAATGGAAAATTTTTAAAAAAACTTGAATTTTTCGTATTTTTTCAACTTTTTTCGACTGTAACTTCCAGAATCCTTAATGGATTTTTACAAAATATAGCTCAAAATGTTTGTTAGCATATTTACTATGCACATGTTTCATTAATATTTTTAATTTGTTTGTTATGTAAAATATGAGACCCAAAAACCAAAACAACATTTTTGATCACCGAAAAAATTGGTTTTTCGTGAATATCTCAAAAACAAGAGCTAACCAAAAAAAATGAGTATGATATTCGTATTCAGGAGGTCCACATCTATAAGAAAAGTTGGGTTTTATTCAGGGAGACAAAAAAAGTTCAAAATTTGTAAACTACTGCTGTCGGAGGAAAAAATTATAGGATATATCTGATACAAATTTTATTTTATCGCTCCGATTTCTCCGATATAGAAAAAAAACACACTCATTATTAGTTTAATTAATTAATTACACACCATTGATATAATGATTAGTTTCGATTCGATTCAATCAAAATATTCAAAATATTCAATCCCTTCAAAATACTGCGATATTGACAGAAATAAACACAGCAACCGAAACAATAAATCAAATTCAATCTCAAATATTCAATCCTTTAAATAACCACCACCTGTAGGCGACCACCGAAACTTATTTACTTTCAGTCCTAGCGATTGAAAACATTTTCAGTCACTACTTAGAAAAAGTTTCCCTTTCACATAGGTTTTACTATATATTAAAATGACATTTTCGTAGCTTGAAGTAGAAAAAAGATTTTTTTGGTGAAATTCCTGTCTATCAAAACAGATTTTATTCTTTAAATTTTAAATTTCCGCGTTCCGTAGTAGTACCGATCATTAATCCTTCTGAGGAATCAGACCAACATATAATTATGTGTGGGCTTTGTGCCTCGATTGAGGTGGTGAGCGGTGTGTCTGGGATTCGCTGCCTCAGCTGAATTATTATCAATTAGTTTTGTTTTGTTTTCTGTAAATTTCTCACAATTTGTTTTTCACTTATTATTTTGTTATTATTTCTTCATCTTATCATAAAATATTGGCATATGTCATATTTTATTGTATATGATAAGATTTTTTGTTTAGTTATCCCTTCTTTAATAAAACATAAAAAAATAAACCTTGTAACGACTCAATATAAAAAAGCAAATATGCGCAATCCACCCGTCTATAAGGCGGCATGCCCACGGTATTTGCAGGGACAACACATTAAATGAATTAAAAACAAATTTTAAAATACATGTTCAAAACATCTGTGGATTGAACGCTAACCATGACGTGCAACATCATCTTGAGCACGACAAACCGAACATTCTATTCCTTACAGAAACGCAAGTTTCTGAAAATTTTCTCTTTATAGAATCGCGCAATTCCAAATATAGGCTTGAATCAGCTTTCAAACTCCATCAAGGCGTAGAGGTATTCATTCATGAGAGTGTTGCGTATACACGCTTTCCAAATTTTGTACTACACGGTGATGGCTTCAATACAATGGTTTTAAAGGTTTGTCTTCCAGAAATTACTTTTTTACAATAGCTTTATACAGGTCCCCCAACGAACGTAACCCAAACTTTTTTAATTTACTGACAAAAATTGTGGACGAGATTAGAGCAAAGTCCTCTAATTGTGAAGTTATCGTTACCGGTGACTTCAACGTCCACAACAAATCATGGTTGGAATTTTCCAAATCGATAGTGGAAAACTGGTAGAAATTTTTGCCGCTTCTAGGGCCTATACCAAATTGTTAAACACCCTGGAACGATCATGTAATGGCGATGGCAAAAAGCGGATCTAGAAAACTCGGCCTCCTAAATAGATGCAAAAAATTTTTCACTCCATACCAATTGCTCCATGTTTATAAGTCCTATATTCGTCCCTGTATGGAGTACTGTTGTTAAATTTGGGGTGCTACTTCTGTTTCCATCTTGGCCCTCTTGTACTCTGTTCAAAAGCGGGCAAGTAATTCTGTGAGGCACCTAGAACTATGAGCGAATTCGCCATTATTTCTTTAAAACGCCTTCCAAGGAAATGACTTGGTTCGTTATGGGCAGAATTGTCTGTTTTCCAAATTATATATTTACAAATTGATTAAGCTAGATACTATCAAAATTTATGCGATGTATCTTTGATTTCACCAAAGTGTCCCTGAGTGGTTAGAATCAATGTAAAAATAGAAATAAAAGATGATATATTTAAGATTTAATTTGTTATGCAAACAACTAGTTAAATACGATTGATCAAACTGGTTTGCGTTTTTAAAATGAATGTATACCTCCAATCTCGTCATAAATCTTAAGGCTACGTAGTTTTATTCCAAAAAAGTTGAATATTTTTTAAGAAGGTTTTGTAATGGAACTTAGGATTACCTTTAGATTCGAATAAGTGTTTTATAGAACAAGTTCTATTAGCTCGTTTGTGTTTTTCCACCCACACCTATGGATGCTATTTTAAACTGAAAAAGAATCATATGAAATTTATATAACATGTAATGATGCAATTTTGAAATTATTCAACACACCTACTTAGATAAATTTTAACATTCAGTAGTATGTAGAACTATTGATAACAATTGTGTACGAATTTAATTAGAATAGATCAATTATCATATTCATGAGTTACATAATCAGTTTCATATATATTTAGAATAATTTTTTTTAGATTCTTTTTTTTCTTACTGTTGATTTTAAAAATTTATTTTTATTACTGTTTCAGGGAGATTTAGATCTTGATCCAAGCGATGGAATTGATTCGGATGGTAGTGTATCATCAAATTCTGGAAAACAAGTTATTGTTGGTATTTGTGCGATGTCAAAGAAATCTCAATCAAAACCAATGAAAGAGATTTTAACACGTTTACAAGAATTTGAATTTATAAAAATAATTGTATTTCCTGAGGAAGTGATATTAAAGGTATTATAATTGTTATTGTTTAGTTAAAACACACTTTTTTGATATCTATAAATTTATTACAACCGATCGATTTCGAAAGCTAAGCTTTCATTTTCAAGGATCGTTCTAAACTAAAAGTTATAAGAGTTGAAAATTATTCTATAGTGACATTTTTGTAATTGTAAAAATAAATAAATAATAAAAAAATAAATAATAAAAAATTAACTATGATATTAAAGGTTTACTTTAATTAGATTTCAGAATTAGAAATTAGATTGCATTACATTTTTTTTTATTTTCAGGAACCGGTTGAACAGTGGCCCATGTGTGACTGTCTGATATCGTTTCATTCAAAAGGTTTTCCATTGGATAAAGCAATACAATATGCTCAACTAAGGAAACCATATGTTATCAATAACCTGCATATGCAATATGATATTCAGGTTAATTTTATTCCTCTAATTTTTTTTCTAACTATTTCGCTTGAGCTACTAATCCTATCACGGTCCAAAATTTATACCTAATTAATTATTGATTTATATTATTCCTAATAATGCTATGTATTATTGCGTTTGTGTATTCCAAACCTTTCTTTCCTATAAAATTTTATATTAATCTTGTATTTTTCTCCATAAAGGATCGTCGAAAAGTCTATTCAATTTTAGAAGGTGAAGGGATTGAAATACCACGGTATGCAGTTCTTGATCGAGATTCCCAGGATCCTAAGAGTAATTAAAAACGGATAATTTTTTAAATTATTGTTTCTATAATTTTTATGTTTTTTATTCATAGAACATGAATTAGTTGAGTCAGAAGATCACGTTGAAGTAAATGGTGTTATTTTTAATAAACCTTTTGTGGAGAAACCTGTTTCTGCAGAAGATCATAATATTTACATCTACTACCCGACATCTGCCGGTGGTGGAAGTCAACGATTATTTAGAAAGGTAATAAACTAATAAATAAATATGTTAAGTTATTATGTTTTTATTAGGAAAATAGGTCTGTGACTGTAGCTCAATAATTCCAAAGTAGAAATTCGTCAGGCCTCAAATATATGCTATTTCGATTGGGTGATCATGAGTATAACCTTTTTAAAAAATCTTTTGGTCCAAACGTCCATTGAAAACTTATTCCCGCTGTTATTTAAGATATAATCTGTCCACATATTTCCAAAAAATATTCTTAGTTTTAGTTTTCGTCCCCGTTCCAGTTCAGTTGTTAAAGCGCTAGCCTTTTAACTAAAGGTGACCGGTCTCGATTTCCGACGGAGGCAACTTTTCGTATACATTATTCAGAATGTGTGTTGTCCGACCTGTTCGTTAATTAATCATTCTGAATGTATAGTAAAAGAAAAACGGTCAACATGTTATCTGAGGATATTCAAAGCTACAGAGTCAAATGGTGGAATTGTAGGATGGTGGCTGAACATGTTGATTATATTATAAAAAAGGTGGAAAAATGCAACCATAAGAGTCCGTTACACTTTTTCCGTTGAACTTTATATGACACGTCACGTGAATGGAAAACAATTTAGTTTTCAAATGTCGGTAGATTTCTTCTCATTAGTAAATTAATTTATCGTTTTATCATTCAAGAACAACAAAGAGATATTTAATTTTACGTCGCTTTTAGTCCCTGGGCCGTCAATTTCGTTTTTTTGTTCATCATTAACCACTATAATTTATTTATTGCTATGAAAATACAAGTACCAATACACAGTATTTTTATTTTATCATATAATTGTCTATAATTTTTTTTTTAAACTTCCCGATATGGGAAGTTATTGTTTTTGGGTTGATTTTCGAAATCGGAATTTTTATGATATCTTTACGTTTCATGACCTGAAGCTGTTTAGACTATTTTTAGCTGGCAGTCTGTATGTGTGTATGTGTGTGTATGTATCGCTGTATGTAGATAAGTTTTTGTCCAACGCTTTCTCAACAACGGATGGCTCGATTTGAACGAAAATGGTCGCAAACGATGTATCTTGGCGTAACTTAGAACCCAGTCCTTTTCCAGATTAGATCATTTGTTTTTTAGTAGTTTCCAAACAACTGAAAATCATCTCTTGCAAATATAATGATATTAAATAATTCTATCAAGGTCATGTAGCTTCCATATTGTTTGTCATCATGTCAGTCATTTATAATGAGATTTGTATAAACAATTGCTATCTTAGTTTTTGAGTTTTTTAAGTAAATGTGAAAAAACTACGTGTTATTTTCGTTACGCAAACACATGGTATCTAGATGAAATTTTGGTATGTAAATGAGCTGCAAACGCGTCCGTGTTTACTTGAATATCGGAGATCTGAGTTATTTTCTAAATTTGCCAAAAAGGTCAGAGGTGGTCGTGAGTGGATCGCTTGGTCAACTGTTTATTAACTTCCCGATATGGGAAGTTATTGTTTTTGGGTCGATTTTCGAAATCGGAATTTTTATGATATCTTTACGTTTCAAGACCTCCTGAAGCTGTTTAGACTATTTTTAGCTGGCAGTATGTATATGTGTGTATGTGCGACGTGCGTGTGTATCGTCGTATGTGGACATATATCTGTAAAACGCTTTCTCAACAACGAATGATCCGATTTCAACGACGATGGTCACAATCGATGGATTTTGGCGTAGCTTAAGTCCTTTTCTAACGAAATCAGTTCCTTTGTTTTTTAGTGGTTTTCAAAAAACTGAAAATTATCTCTTGCAAATATTACGAGAATAAATAACGTTATCAAAACCATTTACCTTCCATTTTGTTTGTCATCATGTCAACAATTTATAGGTGAAAAACACTTGAAATCTGCAAGGTCTGGAAATGAGGTTTTAATTTTGTATATTTAGGTATTGGAATTCGTTGACATCAATAAAAAAAAATTTTTCTGCGTTATTAGTTTTTTTTTAACCCTGTCTTAAGATACAGGGTGCTGAAAAATCAAGAAATTGCTCGACCCTGGTGTATTGAAATGGCTCTACAGTCAAAACTACTTTACTGATTTTAATGTTATATAGCTCAAAAAAGCTGAAAATGTAGGTATTGAGCAGAGCTAATGAAAATAATAATTCACATTATATGACCTTGAACATTTTCTTTTAGAAAAATAACGGTAAAAAATTCAAATTCGATTTTCTAAAAATGCATATATTTTAAATTTTTGATTTTTTAATATGTGAAAGGTATATATTATGTTACTTACATTATATAAAAAATTCAGAAGGGGAAAATTTTTTGTTTTTTTTTTATTAATTTTATTGCAACACGCCTTAAAATTTTTCAACATAAAAAAAAGTGGAGTTAAAAAATTAACAGTTTTTTTTGGATTTACATATATGTTTTTATAATAAATTTTTAATTTTAACTCAAAATAAATATTTTACACATTTTTTATCATTTATTAAATATTACATTACTAAATTCCGTAGAGTTAGAATAACGTCTAGCTAAGATTGATCCATCATTTGCAGGAATGTATGAGTGATACAGGATTCCAGGATTTGTTTTTAAATTTGAGTATCTATCAGCTAATTGATTTTGTTTTGAAATGTAACCTGCCTTCGTTATTCTTCAATAAAATTAATAAATAAAAAACAAAAATTTTCCCCTCCTGAATTTTTTTATATAATGTAAGTAACATATGTACCATTCACATGTTAAAAAATCAAAAATTTAAAAAATATGCATTTCTAGAAAATCGAATTTGAATTTTTACCGTTATTTTTATTAAAGATAATGTTAAACAAGGTCAAACCTACATTTTGAGCTATATAACATCAAAATCAGTAAAGTAGTTTTGACTGTAGAGCCATTTCAATACACCAGGGTCGAGCAATTTCTTGATTTTTCAGCACCCTGTATCTTAAGACAGGGTTAAAAAAAAACTGAAAACGCAGAAATTTTTTTTTTATTGATGTCAACGAATTCCAATACCTAAATATACAAAATTAAAACCTCATTTCTAAAATTGCATGTTTTTTGCTGATTTCACGTGTTTTTCACCTATAATGACATTTGTATAAACAATTGCTATCTTCCTTGTTGAGTTTTTTATGAAAATTTGAAAAAAATGTTATTTTCGTTACGCAAATCCATGAAATCTTGATGAAACTTTTGAATTAAAATGAGCTGCAAACGCATCCGGGTTTATTTGAATATGGAAAATATGAGCTTTTTTCAAAATTTGGCAAAGGAGTCGGGGAGGATGTGTGTGGATCAACTGTTTTTTTTAAACTTCAATAACACTCAGTCCCGACCGACATTCAATTTTGCTGAAACTTAGAGCATAAGGTTTTTGTAATTTTCATAGTAATTTTGCAACTTCCGGTTTGTCACTTTCGGTTAAATAGCTTTATCCTATTCTTTTAAATATATCACAACAACAGCCACAGCTATATGAAGTGTTTTTGACGAATCTTTAATTAAATGTTTCAGTTAACATGAGACAGAACAAATTTGGTTTTGCGAATCGAGGCGCTAGCCGAGATTTGCACCCACATTAAGTCCAAAATGGCTTACGTCCGTGCATCATATACTATTTTTTATTCGCCGCAAGCAACATATTTTAAAAAAATTGTTTAATATACATCAAAATTAAAAATTTTATAAATTTTGAAATAAAAATATGTTGAACAAGGGTCCTAGGTCATAACAAGTAAAATAAACAAATTTAAAATAATAGCTTATAAAAGTTTTTTTTCTGTTGTGACATATATTGCATATGAGCAATTTCACGAAGATTCAACAACGTTTTGACTTGACCCCTTTTAATTTTGATTATTTTTTGTTTATAGATAGTCTTTGATAAATAAAAAATACAAGTTCTCTTAGAATTTTTTTTTTTCGACCAGGGGTCTTCACAGGGTGCCCCTCAATTTTTGTTATATTGTGATGTGAGTGCATTTTGACGATCGATTGTAGAAAAACTACTCAATCGATTTTCATAAATGATATGTCGTTGAATAGGTATTAGAACAAAGTTTTTAAAAATGTACACTGTTAATTTTTTGAAATAATTTTTAACGGTGTAACATAAGAAAAAATGGTGTAATTGAAAAAAAGATGGCATAGGCTTTTTTTTTTTTTTTTTAAACTAAATTGAAGCTTATTTTATATCTAACAACTTGTGAAAGTTTAGGACTAGCATCATTTTTTGTTTTAGAGATAAAATTCGTTGTGCATATGCCTGTCGGGAATCAGTTTTTTTTGTTCTGAAGGAAAATTATAAAAATGGCGATTTTTAGATTCAGATTTTTTTTTTATGTTAAATATCAAATATTTTATTATTAAATGAACTTTTTAAAAAGCAATTTCAGTCAAGTTCAGCAAAATTTTGCGACATTTTGACTCGACCCTTTTTAATTTGGTTTATTTTTAGTTTATAGATAGCCTTTGATAAATGAAAAATACGGCTTCAAGTAGAATTTTTTTAAATATAGACCAAAATAAACCAAATTAAAAAGCGTTGCGTTGCGAACTACATCAGGGTGAGTTATCCAACTTTCGGTAGACAAATTGTAACAAAACGCGCCACCCTCTAGCAACTTACATTAAATTATGAAAAAGCATCCCCAAGAGTTTTCTTAAATAAACTGAATAACAAACAAATATCTTTCCTATACGTATACTATAACCCTACTTTTCTAGTACCCGTTATTATGGTGTTTTTATAAAAGAAGAAATCAACATTAAACCAATCCTCCAAAATTATTAGAATTATTTATAAATTTTCTCAAAATTACTAACCTAATTACTAACTAAGTTTTTTTTATAGTAGGTAATATAAAAAGTGTCCGCCGTTTTTGTTCAATCTTCAAACGAAATTGTTATAACAAGCTCAATAACTTTTTGGCGAGTCATCAAAGATGTGTGTGGCATTGTCATGATGAAAGACAATAGCTTGCCGAGTGATCTATTCTTGACTTTTTTTTATTTTTGCGCTAATCTGGTTAATTGTTGAAAGTAGAAAATAGAATTGATCGTTTGGCCAGAGATAGCAGCTCATAATGAACAATTCCCGTTCAATTCCATCCCACCTTACACAGCACCTTATTAGACGTCAATCCTGGCTTTGGAGTCGTTTATGATTCGTCACCGGCCTTTGTTAATGATCGTTTGCGTATAATATTATCGTATTAAACCCATTTCGTATTCTATATTTCGTAACGTTTTAGCAGCATTCCACTGATGGAAATTCGGTTAATCATATTTGTTTGCCTTAATTCATGTAGCACTCAAACATCGAGCTTCTTTGCGTAGCCAGCCTTTTTTAAATGATTCCAAACTGTCATGTCATATGGTTGATATTTAGTGTATCCGCTATATTCTTACATCTTCCATGACGATCTAGCTTCCAACTGGTCGGCAAATTTGTGAAATGAAAAAGTTAAAGGATTGATTAATTTTAATGAATTTTTTAATCCCGTGTAGAATTCTAATGTGTCACTATCACTAAAATATATTTAGTAGTTTTTTACGACCTTGCAGGAAACCTACTAGAGCTTAAAAATATGGTAAACACGGTTCAGCTTAACCAAAATAACTAAAATTATTATAGTAAACCATTCAACTATTCATACCTGCATGTGTTTCATACCGTTTTTCCTAAGTAGTGATAGTTTATTTAAAGAGAAGAAAAAAAACTAACTCTAAAAAACTAAACTAACTAAACTCTTCTCTACTGACACATTTCTGTTTTTCTTAAATATTGTTTGAAATTTGATGACTTGCCGGTTATTAAATTATTGTTTACCTTACTTTTCTACAGTATAATTATAGATTGGGTTTAATTTTTAAATAATTGTTTGTTATTATCTTCTTTTCATTTTTTGTTATTCATAAAAAATATTTTGTTTACATAATTTATTTTATTTCCTATATTTTTTGTTTGTTGAGCTATTAAAATTTTATTAACTGTGTGCAAAAAGACAAATAAATTAACTTAATAAAAATACTGAAAACGAAAAATTGGTAAGCTTTAGTTTTGCAAAAAATTTGTAAAATATTATTTAATCGATTTTATTTGATGAAATTTGTAATTAATATATAAAATTTATAAACCATTTTGTCCCTCATATCATTATTTTATCTGTATTTACTCTATCATAATCTCAAAGGGATGTGCCGTAAAACATTGTTATATATAAACCGAGTTATCAATTATGTTTCTTACTCAGTGTATATTTGCGTAAATGTTCGTGGACATAATTGTTACAAACCAACTTTTTTATAGAAAATTTTCCAAATTTTTAGCAGATCGTGGTAAAATTGCATTGGACACACTTAGGGCTCGTATACTCGGGTATCGGATAACCGGGTACCCGGGTATTTTACCAAAAATTTTACTACTCTAATATCCGGGTAATAGCTTCGAGTACCCGGGTATTACAAAAACAAAATTCTTATGAAGCTTACTGTCACTTTTGCTGATTTGTTCAAAAAATAATTTTAGAAAATATATGTTGCACTGTTGTATTTTAGATAAGTTCGTAAATCAGCTAAGGCCGTCAAATAGTTACGAAGCTTGTAAGTCACAAAGCATGGAGCGTTTTACCAAAGAAGATTTATAAAATGAATGAACCTAGATTTTTTAGAAATACTTCTATCACCTTAAAATGTAGATCCTTGAGAGACTCCTGAGTGCTCCCACACAAACGACTACAGTTATTTTCCGGAATAATAATTTAAGAACTGAGGATGACGTAAGTCGAAATCGATATTCTTTAAAATAAAAAAATCAAAATCAAATTGTTACTATAAGGAAGTCTTATTATTATAAATAAATTTAAAAATAAACAGTAAAAAATATATTTTTAAATATTTCATTTTAATTCAAAAGTGACAAAAGCACACAAACAGTGAATAATATGGAAAACCATAATAACACATATAGTTATTTTCCGATTGTTTAGTTTCTTTTATTTTTATAATTAGGGCACGTAGAAGTTCAGGAACGCCAAAAGTTGAAACTAATTTTAGATTGTAAAAAACGGTGGAACATACTCATTGCAGCAATAAATCGATTTCTTAAATTAAAAAATTGCATTAATGCTTCACTCGATGAGCTAGGGGCGCTGACAAAATGAACGAATGCGATTTAGAAATATTAAAAGAAATCTCATTTATTCTCGAACCACTTATGCTAGCAGTACAAGAACTGAGTACAAAAAACGCCACGCTAATAACAGCTGAAGGTACTTTTTACTACGTACTAAAAAAAATAAACGAAATTAGTACACCTCTTTCTCGTGAACTATTTGAAAAACGAAGTTGATGGACGTCGACAAAAGGATATAATAACATTATTGTTATATTTGCATCATTGTATTTTTTCAAAAGGCAATGAGTTTTAAGCTACGCAACAAAAATTTCTACAAAACAGCTTCCTCATCAATTATTATTACGTCGAATGAAAACAACACCAGAGTTGCAGATCAAAGCTCACGCTCTTCTGATTGAGAGCGGGAGCCAACATCAGTATATAATGAGCTACAGCATTGTCTTGCATCATATATAACTAAAACCAAAGAAAAAAGCGAAAATTTAAATGTTGAGCAATCCCTTCCATTTATGGAGACAAATGGAGGTAAGCGAAACGAAATGTCAGATAATCTGTACGCTTCACTGCTTACATCCTACATCATCCTACATCAACGGCATGCGAACGAGTGTTTTCAGTAGCCGGCAATATATTAACCAAAATTCGCAGTTCGTTAGCTCCTTCCACACAATCAACGGTTTAATATTTTTAAAATACTATTTTATAAACAAAAAGTTATAGTAAATGTTATATTATTATAAAATTTGATTTCATTTAACGTTTAACATATGTTTAAGAACTAAATTAATTGAATTAAATAAATATAAATATTAATTGAATTAAATATGTACAAATGAACTATTGAAAATTTGTTTTGTTTTAATTATCCAAATACCCGGGTTACTCGGGTAACCCGGGTATTTGAGTAAAATAACTACTCGATACCCGGGTACTTAATGTTCGAGTATTTTACGAGCCCTACACACTCTTAAGAAAACGTTAAGAGATCACTCTTAATAAAAAAAATTAACCTAAACGCAAAAACATAAAAATTAGTTCATCTAAAGTAATTCAAAGAAAAATATTTCATTGAAATAAAATAATTTTTGAAGTCCAACACTCAATTTTCCTCTTCCAGGCAATCAACAATTGTAAAAATGTTTAAATAAGCAAAAGTTATATCAAAAGTTTCCCGCCATACTCAGTTTGCGAGTTCTGTACTACCTCTTCCGTTCAGTGAAAATGCTGAAATGCACGCGATAAATTTCAAAAGGGAACTGAATCAAACATGCAATGAAAAGAATCTCTGACGACCCCAAAACGAAGAATAACCATTTCCTTCACCACCACCACATCATCATCAATTAGGATTACATCATTTCATTTGTATAAATAAAAGTTCTACTCGTCTGATCTGCTTGTTGAACACAGTCCTCCATCCTATAATAATCCTAGCCCATCATAACATTATCCAAACAAAATAGCTGCATCCAACTGCATCCAAAAAAAAAAGGATACAGATGAATGATGAATACTGTTGCAAATGCAATAGTTGTAAAGCAAAAGTGATGTCGGCAATTATTCAAGTTGTTGTAATATATATTGAAGTAGTAAAATTGCTGAATTTGTTAGAAATATTATAACCGATGTAACAAAAATGATGTCGGAAATTTTTGAAATTGTTAGCAATAATATAACTGATGTAACAAAATGTCACCAATGGTTGAACTTATTAGACATACAATAACTGATTGTTGAAATTGTTAGAATTATAACAATTGATGTAATGAAAACGCTGTCGGCAATTATTCAAGTTGTTGGTAATATAACAAAAGATTCAATAAAATTTCGGAATTTGCTAGAAATAATATAACTGAGGTAACCGCAAAAATGATGGTGGCAATTATTTAAGATATATTACATTAACTATGTTGAGTTGAGTCCTCTGTGCACCAGGTTTTCAAAAAATAAATTTCTTTCGGCTCATATTATTGTCAAATGCGGAGTATTTTACATCTATTAGATGACGTATCCAGCATCTCTAAGAACACAAATGCCCTCTTTTTTTATATAACCAGTAATGGCGGCGCGATGTATGTAAAATTAGTTTGTCTTTCCAACACACTTAAACTATTGATATTGGATAAACCGTTCTTTTGCAAATTTATTTCAAGGTTACTCTCAATTTAAGTCTAAAAGCAACATCGACATAAATGCCGTAGGTTTTAATCCTGCACCCTTGTGGTGAGGTTCAGTTGAATTCAGTTCAGTAACGATCGAGTGACGAGCCAAAAATACAAGCTTAGAACATTTTCGCGTTCTCAGCCCTGAGTTAGTCCAACTTATTAGCGATTTCATCGCACATCCCGATCCTGATCGTTCATACGACTCAATTAAACAACCGATTGTTAGGACCACCCAACCACTCAGTTAGGAAAATCTAGCTCTGACCGCATTCATACCGTGCTCCGTGGGATGGATCTTGGCGATAAACGCCCAGCAGAGAGTTGTTGCAAGCAATGTTAAGCGAAACCAAAACAAAATTTTGCTGATGAAACACTGAGAGTTCTATGGAGCGAAATACTTCCTCCTGACGTTAAAACTGCTATCGCACTTAATAATTACCTTCTTCACGCTGTTTGTAGCCGTCACTGCAAATGCTGTTTTCAGTGCTTTAATGTTTCTACAATTTTCCAAGTTACAAAATCTTCGCAACACTTTGAAACTTCTAATGATAATTTTTTAAAATTAAATTTCGAAATCTAATTGTTGCAACAGCAATTTAAAAACTTAGAACTTCA
Organism: Diogma glabrata; assembly: GCA_963693315.1. Classification (NCBI taxonomy): domain Eukaryota; kingdom Metazoa; phylum Arthropoda; class Insecta; order Diptera; family Cylindrotomidae; genus Diogma; species Diogma glabrata. The sequence goes on from OY856187.1 coordinate 328,576,611, forward strand.
GAATAAAAATATGGAATTTCAATTATCGACAATTAGCCAAACATTATCTAACTAAACTAGGTCAAGAGAACTTCTTTACGAGCTAAAATCGCAGATCGCGATCCAAATCAAGACCTAAACAATTTTTTCAGGCATTTGTTTTTATCACCATCGTTTCGGTGACCTTGCTAAAAAATCCCAACCTGAATGTTCCCGTTATGTTTCTTTCTCTACCAATTCAAAAAACTAATTGTCTCGCCGCATATAGCGGAATGCGGTGACCGCCACCATAACTACCGTTTGATGACTTGATGAAGAAACCATCACTAATTTTAAATTTCTCATCGATGTCGGTGCCGAGGTATCAGTAATTCTACCTAATTCCGGTCCGAAGCTCAGCATGAATTCAGACTTCATACTAATTGCAGCGAATTCTACTACCGTGTCTACTTATATGGAACGAAAACTTTAACGTTGAGTTTAGGTCTTCGACGTTCATTCGTTCATTCTTTTATCATCGCCAGTGTCTCTGTTTCGATAACTGTCGCTGACTTTTTGGACAAAAACGGTATTCTGGTATTCTCCATTCTCTGATATTTTTACATCAGCAGTCACAGCTCCTATCTCTACTCCGTCTTTATCTGTTCTTATCAACGATATATTCTCTCGTGAAATTAACGAGCTTTTACACGAGTTCAAAGAACTTACCTTTGACTCGGGATTCTCTTCAGCTGTGAAATGTGACACAATGTGACACAATGTGACACATGCATAATAACCTGTTGAATTTGACTTTATGCTACAGCAAGGCATCTGTAGACCCTCAAGTAGTCAATGGTCCAGTCCTCTTCCCTTGGACGAAAAGAAAACAGGGGTATTCTTGTTTGCGGTGATTACCGTGGCTTAAATGCACACCATTTTACGTGGTTTAGATTTCTCCTTCGTCTACTAAGACGACCTCCTTGTCGCATTTTAAGTCCAATACCGAACACTTAGGACATGTTAAAGTTAATCTGAATAAATATCTGTCGACTCCGACTCCTATTTGAAAATTATTTTCTGTTATTTTTTGTTTTTATTTTCTTCTGTATAGTTTAATTGTTTTTTCTTCTACGCATAAAACAGAATTATAAATTATTTTATTACTATTCATTACGTCAGTGTTGCATTGTAGTCATGGTCTACCACGCGGTCGCTCACTCTCTAGTGAACTGACGGTAATTTTTGAATTATTCCAGACTCTTTACGTTTGAGCCTATATATCATCAATTGTCTAATTAATGTCTTGTATATCTTGAGTTTGTTGTTAGTTGAAACATATACGATGATTTAAGAAGAGGTTTATTCGAGCCGTTGTTTCAGTCAAGCTTTTATTACAAATATTAAAAGATTCAACTTTCTTGATTCCTTTTTCGCCGCTCATCAAATCTTTTTCCTCAACCGCTCTTGAAAAAATCATACGTTTGATTTTATCATAATTTTTTGGCGGACCAAATTGTCTATCGCCCGTCTCAAACGACTTGAAGTCTCACTTCTTAAAGATTCACTTCTGCCAAGGATGACAATATCATCAGCGTACGAGATCATTTGTACTGATTTTAATGACAAGACATTGTTGTTAGTTGGTACTTGTATTTTGCTGCCACATATTCCAAGGCGTTTTATTTTTAAAAGTTTAGAGAAAATAGCATCATCTTGTCTTAAGCCGGAGTCAACTTTAGGAAATTTTGCTACTCTGTGTTCTATTTGTGCACAGCATTAAGAGTCCATTAAGTAGAGACAGGTAGGTAGAAAGGTATGTTGAATTCTAGACATTTTTCCAAAATCATCCTTATCGATAAAAATACATCGGTGGTACCTCAGTATTGCCTGATATCACACTGATATACTCAAAACAGTTGTTCAGCAAAAGGATTGTTTTTGGCAAGAAAACGGGACTTGCAACCGTCCCGTTTTGAACGGAACAGACCATTTTTGTAGTTGAATATCTCGTGTCCCGATATTACTATAAGCGGGACGGGGTTTCACTCGTTTCATTAAAATAAGTTTTTCCGTGTGAAGATGTTGTCTAACAACAAAGTATTTATAGAATCCATAAAAATTGGATTATTTTTGTGAAATGAAGTACACATAGCAAAAATGAATCTTTGATTTCACAAATCACACTAACTCCATATGATGATGAGATGGCATAGCAAAAAATTATTTAACGATTACAAAAAATAAACATCAAACAAAAACTGAAGCAACTGTAGAAAATATTTTGGCTGTTTTTTCTATTTAGAATAATTTATTTATCTCGTTTGTTTTTTCTGTTTTCTTTCTAAACATTGAAATCATAATGAAAGAAATTCGATGTTTAGGTTTCAAAAATTCAAAAACCTTGTCAAATGGGTGAGGTTTTATAAAGTTTAAATTGATTAAATCCTTTTCATTTTAATATGTTCCTAGACTTGGCAATGTAAAGCCGAGAGTGTTAACGCAAACGACGACTCATGCCCAGGATCGACGGATCTAATCCCAGTCATGAGCCGATTTATAATGCTGAAGTCTATAACTTAGAGGTTAGAGCTTGCATGATAAGTTGGTGTTAGGTGAGGTATCACAAAAGATCAGTCGACCTAAGCCTAACCTAAGCGTGGCATATGACTGCTTCCGTTCGTAACCTAACCTATCCTGATATAGTGTTCATTTTATTGCGATACTCTTTTGTTAAATCATATAAAGTTTGAAGGTGGTTTTAATGATATTGGCATCAAGGAGTTCAAATGGACGTTACGGGTTCTGTAAAAGTACATCCTCGTTATTCAAAAACCTCGCATAATTTAATTTATTTGTAGTAAAAATCATTTGGGATTTTGTTAACTTAGAGTCTATAAATTTATTACCAAATTAAGATGTAACTTATTTTTTTCCATTCAAAGTTAGGCATGTTTTGTTTGATTATAATAAATTATAAATTAACGTCTATGAATATCCGAAGACACCATGCCAACTAGGGATTAGGATTATGTTCAAATAAATTAAATTTCTTTAAGAAATTTCTTAACGTTAACTTTAAAATTTTGAGAATCAAAGCCATCGGGGAAAACCCAAGAAGGTAAGGCATTCCAGAAGTGAGAGAATCTGTTGAAAAAATCACGTTGAAAGGCGACAGTTCTACACACTTTTATTTGAACCGTAAATGGGGACACAACACTTGCTCTGGTACAACGCAATAGGTTTGCTAGTTCAGGTAAAATTGATTTTATTTCTGCGGAAGTTTGTTCATACTTCATCCATAATGTATTTGTAGAAAATTGTCAGATCAGCAACATTTCGTCTATGCAACAAAGAATCAAGCTCATCAGTAAGAGTTGATTTGCCAATCAGTTTAACAGCTCTGCGCTGATCGGAATCAAGGCACTTCAAACTACATCTATTAGTTTTCTACATATATTTCTCTCACAAAGCATGCCCACCTATATGACACAACGCTCGACCGGGTCTGAATTATGGTAAAGTATTTCTACTGCTACGTACCCTAGTTAGAAAATTATGAAAAAAGCACCTCACTAACGCTTTAGCTAAATTTTTAAATAACTTATAACCTAGTATCTTGAAAGTTTATTCGTTGATTATATTTGGAGTTATGTGGTTGTGACAGAATTGAAATACACATTATTGGTAATATGACATTATTGGTAATAAAAACACTTGAACCACATTCATCTTTGTAGATTCGTCAAAACTTAAGCTCAAATATTAATAAAAAGCTTAGTTCCTTGGAAAAATGAATCTTTCACGTAACACCCATCTGAAAGGCGTCGGAAACCGCTGCTTTTTTTTGGTTTACCTATACGTTTTTAAGATCCTTGAAAACAAATCCAGTAAATTTTGTGCTTTCCTTGAAGTAAGTCACTTTTATGGCCAATCCATATTTCAGTTTAAAAGGACTCATAGTTTCCAAGAAAATTGCTTGTGAATGTGGGTCACACACTAAAATCCTCTTCGTTTTATCGTTTTACTATTCAAAATACGATACTATAAAATTGATTCAATTTTTCAAATTTACTGTTTGTTTGTATTAAAGTGAATATCGTCCCGTTTTGGAAATTTAAAAAGTTGGTTGGTCTACTTGAAAAATTTATAAAAATCATATATAATATGTGGGAGAGTAGAGCAATTCACCTGTAATTTTCGCATAGGTTGCGTTTATCATTTTTGTAAATTGGTATCAACGTAGCTGAATTCCAGTCCTGTGGCATTTAGTCCCTGGGCCGGTGCCGATTTCATGTGATGATTACCAAATATTTTATACTTCGTGAGGCGCCTGTCCTTGACAAGCCCGAAAACATTTGGTCTGCGATTTTTCTCAAATCGGCCGCTTTTGCGTTCGGCAAGCTCCGAAAAATGCCGATTGCCCGGGATCTTGTAAATTTTTGTTTTTTTTTAACTATGGGGGTTGAAAATTTGGCGCCTCCCGAAGTATAAAATATGTGGTAATCATCACATGAAATCGGCGCCGGTCCAGGGATTAATAGTTGCAGTCCTATACAGATCATTTAACAAGTTGAAACAATCTTGAAAATAGAGTTTCACCACCCTGAACAATCATTTCGGATATGTTATATCGTAGTCGATAGCAGGTACTTTATTACGATTTGTAGAATTTATTGTTTCGAAATTAAATTTGAATAATTTCTATTATATATATAAATCGGAGTCGGAGTCGGATTTAAAATTTAAAATCTTGGAGTCGGAGTCGCTTAATTTTGGCACCGACTCCGCAGCCCTGGTCGGAATCTTCTCTTCATGTTTTATAAACTAAAAAACAAACTCAACGATGTTCGCTCATCCTTCTCTAGATGCCCAACTCGTTATTATGGTCGACGTTTCCGAAAAGCAGTAGGTGCAGTTGTTCAACAACTTGTCACTGATTCATGGCAGCGGCTATCTTCGGTTAGAAGTGGCAAAACTCAGCTTCGCTACAGCGCTTATGATCTTGAACTTTTGGCAGCTTATTTAGCCATTAAACACTTTCGTTACCTTCTAGAAGGGCAAAATTTTATCCCATTCACGAATCATAAACCTTTAATTTATGCGTTGTCACAAAATCCAGACAAAGCAAGTCCTAGACAATTTAGACATCTGAATTTTATCAGCCAGTTTGCCACTGACATACGACGTATTTCTGGATTTGACAACGTTATTGCTGACGCTTTGTCACGCATTGATCAAATCCAGTTACAGAGCATCGATTATTCGATAGTTGCTTATGCTCAAACTAATGATTCAAAGTTGAAGGAACTACTTCCAAAAAACAGCACGATGCTTCAATTCCAACAGTTTCCTCTATATTCTATTAAATTTATTTATTGTGATTTTCTAACGAGTAAACAACGTCCATTTATTCCAAAACAGTTACGTCAAAACGTTTTCGTGCAAATGCACAACATTTCTCATTCCGGCATCAATGCTTCTATTAAATTACTGACTGCCGCCGTGGTCTGGCCGTCAATAAAAAAAGATGTCCGGCAAATGAAACTGTTAACAGTGTAAGAAATCGAAAATTTCACGACACACTCGATCTCCCTTTTCTAATTATTCTTCAATTTTGGAACGATTTTATATTATTGAACCGATGCCTGCATCTGAAGAATTACGGTATTGTGTAACTCTGATCGACAGATACACAAGATTGGTCGAAGCAGTCTGCTAGTTTATTCTATGTGGATATCTCCCTTTGGGGTTTCAAATCGCATTGTGACCGATCTAGGATCACAATTTGAATCTCAATTATATTCTGAACTTTCAAAGATGTTAGGTTTCGAACATCGACGAACCACAGTTTGTTATCCTAAATGTAATGGCATGGTCGAACGTTTTCATAGAGCTCTGAAAGCAGCCATAATGTGTCACGATCGTCAAGCTGGGACACGTACTCTCCCGACTAATACTTTTTGGACTGCGTACAGCTTTTCAGGGAGATTTTAAATCTACCTCTGCAGAATTAGTGTACAGATCTACCTTGCGCTTACCGGGTCACTTTATCAAAACAAGTGCCATTAGTTCCACAGTCGGATTATGTATCTAACTTCAAACCACATTTCAACAATTTGCGAACTGTAACTTCCTTTCGTCACTCTAATAACAACGTTTTTGTTTGCAGCTCTTATTATTAACCTGCTCACACTTTTTCCTCAGAGTACACAGTTCGATGGTTGTTGGTCGAAGATCAACAACCCTACGATGGACCCTATCTCGTCATCAATCGAGATAACAAAACTTTCACAATAGGTATCAGAGGAAGAATGGTCAAAGTACGTATCGGCAGGCTTAACCCCTGTTATCAGGATAACACTAAGTCTTATCGATCACTAATTAATCATTCACCAATAATGTCTAATTCTTTTCAGCACTGTTTTATACCTGTTTTGAATCCTCCGAAACAAGATCACTACTCTAACTCCAATCCTTCTTCGATTTTAATTTCGAGCGCTGTCATCAAAATTAAAAAAACAGTTTAATTTAATCTTAAACCTCAAACCTTTGTTACCAACATCTCGTCTTATTACGAAATAAGTCTTTAAATTGCAAAATTTTTAATTTGTTGGGTTTTATTTCAAAATATAAATGCTCCTTAGTGTGATATTGCTAAATGTCAATATCACTGATGAGGGAGTGTATGTGGCGTATCTTAAAACTTAAAAATTTAAATAGCGTGAACTACAAGCTATCATTGCAGTTTTTGTAACTAATATTTAGATAGCGCAAGTTACTAGCTGTAACCTTAGACATACAGGAGGTATGGGGAACTGGAATGTATAATTTGAAAACCTAACTCTTAACTCATATATCAAGTTTTATCAAAATTAGAGCTGGAAGTTATTGATTTAAAAAATTATTCAACTGTGTTGGTCACCACCCATCGCTCATCTTAATACCGGTTAAACGCTGTTAATATGTTAATTGTAGACTGTAGTTTAGGTACAGATTTAAAAATCCAATTTAACCGAGAGTGACAAACCATCATTAAAAATCTAAATTGGTCCTTTTTGTGCAAATCCAAGCCTTGTAGAAAGTTTCAAATCGCTTCACTAATAAAGGATTAATTGTGTAAACAGACACAAAAAAAATGTTGACAAGCCACAGTTTAAAAAATTTGCTAATCAAATAAAATAATTGTTTTAATAATAATTTAACCAATTTCAGATTGGCAGTCGTAGTAGTGTATATTCACCAGAATCACGTGTTCGCAAAACTGGCTCATTTATTTACGAAGATTTTATGCCAACGGATGGAACAGATGTAAAAGTATATACCGTCGGACCAGATTATGCTCATGCTGAAGCAAGAAAAAGTCCAGCCTTGGATGGAAAAGTTGAACGAGATAGTGAAGGAAAAGAAATACGTTACCCTGTGATACTTAGTAATGCGGAAAAATTAATTTCCCGTAAAGTTTGTTTAGCGTTTAAGCAAACTGTATGCGGTTTCGATTTGCTGAGGTGGTTGTTTATTTAAATTTACAAATTCAGATTGTGAAAAAGTTTCTGATGAGAGTCTTATTTCTAGGGCAAATGGAAAGTCATATGTATGTGATGTTAATGGTTTTAGTTTTGTTAAAAATTCAAATAAGTATTATGATGATTCCGCTAAAATACTAGGCAATATGATTTTAAGAGAACTAGCACCAACATTACATATACCATGGTCTGTTCCATTTCAATTAGACGATCCACCGATTGTACCCACCACGTTTGGTAAGATGATGGAGCTACGATGTGTTGTAGCGGTTATACGTCATGGTGATCGAACACCGAAACAAAAGATGAAAGTTGAAGTACGACATCAGAAGTTTTTTGAAATTTTTGAAAAATATGATGGCTATAAGCATGGTCATATTAAATTAAAAAGACCAAAGCAATTACAAGAAATTTTAGATGTTGCACGTTCATTACTTTCTGATATTCAAACTAAAGCGGCTGATTCGGAAATTGAAGAAAAGCAAGGAAAACTCGAACAGTTAAAAAGTGTTTTAGAAATGTAAGACCAAATTATCAAATTATTTTAAGTTATAATTATTTATTGATGTTAGTGAATTTTATAGGTATGGTCATTTTTCTGGAATAAATAGAAAAGTGCAAATGAAATATCAACCAAAAGGTCGACCACGGGGATCAAGTTCAGATGACGGTAACATTTCTTCTAGTACGTTTGGGTATTCGATATTTGTTTTAAATGTGCTTGTAAAATTAATGTGCAAAATTATGATGTTCTCCCTTTGAATTTTGTAGGTGAATCTAGTGTGGCACTGATAACTACTGTAAACGGCTTCAACACTATCTAATCATTGTCTTATTTTATTTTAAAATTAATTACAGCAAAACTGACACAGAGTTTAGACATTTATAACTTTATAGAAATAGGTTTATAGTTAATGGTATTCCTGTTTTTCATATCTCAACCCTTTAATTCCGGGTTTTCTATTTGACCAAAATACTTTATTTTACATGGAAGACGAAATCGCCTTTTAAAGAATTATAATTCCCAATATAATCTTCACATAGTTATTATTTTATTAAAATTTAAAAAACACTTAAGGTTTATTTCGTTTGAATATTAAGTTTAGAAACATACACATATTATAACATTAGATCCTTTTATTGGTAAAAGTGTAGATCGATATTTTAGAAACTGTTAGCCTGCATTTGATCTTTTTTCTTTGGCTGAACTATTTGTAGAGTTAAAGGCTGTAAAACTGAAATATCAAAAATAAGTTAGTCAAGAGAACGAAATTTAATTAGAATCAAAACCGAGATCAGTTGTAATATTTGTTCATCTTCTTTTCTTAAAGCAACATTGATTACTTTAACTCATTTCCTCACTAATTTTTCAAAAAGTATCTTATAACAGTAAATTGTTTCTTCTTCAATAGCAGACTGTCCAAAGGATCCGTCATTAGTATTAATATTAAAATGGGGAGGAGAATTAACGCCCGCTGGTCGAATACAAGCAGAAGAACTAGGACGGATATTTCGATGTATGTATCCGGGTGGACAAGGAAGAAATGAATATGCTGGCACACAAGGATTAGGATTACTAAGACTTCACTCAACTTTCCGTCACGATCTTAAAATTTATGCTTCCGATGAAGGTCGAGTTCAGATGACAGCAGCTGCATTTGCGAAAGGTCTACTAGCATTGGAAGGTGAACTAACACCGATACTAGTTCAAATGGTTAAAAGTGCAAACACAAATGGATTACTGGATAATGATTGTGATTCAAGCAAATATCAAAATATAGCAAAAACAAGGTTACACGAGTTAATGCAAGTAGATCGTGATTTTACACAATTCGATCGTGATGCTATAAATCCGGCAAATAGTATCAGCATTAACCAAGCATTGGATTTTGTTAAAAATCCTGTACAATGTTGTGCTCATGTTCACTCCTTAATCAATTCCTTACTTGCGGTTATTTTAATAAAACGTGATGATCCTAAAACTCGTGATGCAATTTTGTATCATGGTGAAACATGGGAGTTAATGGGAAGACGATGGGGAAAAATCGAAAAAGACTTTGCAACAAAAAGTAAAACTTTTGATATATCAAAAATTCCTGATATCTATGATTGTATTAAATATGATTTACAACACAATCAGCATACACTTCAGTACGAACAAGCAGAAGAATTATACATCTATGCGAAATATTTAGCTGATATCGTTATACCACAAGAATATGGTTTAACCGTGCACGAGAAGTTAACAATTGGTCAAGGAATTTGCACACCACTTTTAAAAAAGATTAAAGCTGACCTACAAAGAAATATCGAAGAAGTCGGTGATGAAAGTGTAAATAGACTAAATCCAAGATACAGTCACGGAGTTTCTAGCCCTGGACGACATGTTCGAACAAGATTATATTTTACCAGTGAGAGTCACGTTCATTCATTATTAACTGTATTACGATATGGTGGATTGGCTGATATAATGAATGATGAACAATGGAGACGTGCTATGGAATATGTTTCGATGGTATCAGAGCTGAATTATATGTCACAAGTGGTTATAATGCTTTATGAAGATCCAACAAAAGATCCTTGCTCGGAAGAACGTTTTCATGTTGAGCTACATTTCAGCCCTGGTGTTAACTGTTGTGTGCAGAAAAATTTACCACCTGGTCCAGGCTTTAGACCGCATAGCCGAAATGATTCTGGAAATTCTAAAAATGCCGTAAAAGTTTTAATTTATTTTTAATGAACTATATTCTAAATATTATTTATAGAAATCTAAAACATTTCAGAGTGGAGAAGAGGATGGTCCTACAACAAGAATCGAAGAAGAAAGTGAAGTTGTGTTTGATGATGATTTTGGACCAATTCAAACGGTTGTCCGTGGTGCTAGTGAATCAGTAACATCTAGATATAAAACTTATTTGTTCACTTTGAACATTTTTTGTTTGTTTTTCTTTGCAGCCAAAAACCCAAGCTGATGATCAGTATGACACTGAACGAAAATCTAATTCGAAAAGAATGAAATCAATGAAAATGTCAAATCCCATTACAATAGGTTCACATCATACAGTTTCAGGTCATGAAGCAAGTGATCTAGCTAAACGATTAACTGAAGAGCTAGCTGCACAACAGCAGTCGAATTCATATGATTCTAATCGGGCTTTAAGCCCAGATTCAGAACCTAGAGCAAGATCGTTCGATAATCGTAGTCATCAACATCATCATAGTAATTGTGAAAAAATGAATAAAGGTAGTATTATTGTTCTGTTCCGTGTTTTGTTAAAAGTTTTAGTATATATTTAAAAAAACAACTTTTGTGGTGTGTTGTATAATTGGTTGTAATTTGGACACATATTGGGAAATTGTTTTTTACTAAAACATATAACATATAACCGCATGTATATTGAAATTGTGATTATTGGCTATTTCGTCTGTATATTTTCGATTTTAATTTTATTTAATTGTAATTCAGTTATTGCAATTGATTGTTTTGCTATAAATTTCATTTAAATGAAATGTTTGTTTGTTAATTAAAGTTAACAATTCATGACGTTTTTGGCTTAAAAATTAATCGATTTTGTATCGTGGTCGATAGGGTAAATTTTCGAAATAATTTTAATTTCTGGTTTTCGGTTAGTTTAAAAACTAAAGTAAAGTAAATTTAAAGAAAAATAAAGTAAATTTGTTTGCGCAAATAATCGGTTAACGTCGTTTGGATTTGCTTGTCTAAATTCAAATTTGCATATTCACTATTTAATATTTTTCTACATTTAATATTTTTACATCTCGTTAATTTAAAAAAAAACAATTTTTTTTATATATATTTATAGGTAAGATTTATTTTTGTTGTTAAAATAAAAACATAATTTTTAAAACTTGCTGGCTGGCCGGCTTAATTGTCCGTGTTATAGGCGAATGTCCATTGACTGTTTTCATTATCTGGTTATAAGATTCGCAAAATAATTTATTAACACTTATATAAATATTTATGAATTTTAAACAAAATGTATAGATTTTCAAATTGAGCGTTTTTGTATTGGTTAATAAGACAAAAAATAATTAATGATAATTTTCGTTAATGTGTGTATTTTTATTAAAACGATAAGTAAAAGATTTTAAAATCAGTTAAAAATGATCAATTTCGGCATTTGGAACCGAATTCTATAATTTTTCTATTTAAAAAAATAGAAAAAAGTTAGAATTTATCTTCCAAACGCATAGATTACAATATGTCTTTTTTACAATAAGTTTTTCTAGCCGTGCTTGTGGCATGAGATTTAATTCTAAAATGATTATTACACAGAAGTGCAGAAGAAGCATTACAGGACGAAACGAAGAGGGTAGACCTGCATCCGTTCCCCCACACCTAAGGGTCTCATACTCGCGTTGAACTAGTCCGGCAAAACTTTTAATACAAAAGATGAAACAAAATGTGCGAGAGATCTATGTAAGTTGAAACATCAAACCCCTTGTATAGACTACCAGGTAACTAGAAGATGATGCTAAAGTATGAATCAATAGAATATAAACCAATTTGTCACCAATCGCTTACCGGTGATTGGCCAATCGCTTATCGAAGTCGTTAATAATCAAATTCCGAACGAAGACAATAAAAGTACGTTTTTGAGTTAGCAAATATATCGGGAAGGTTCTGGTCTAATGCTGTAGTGATCAGCTGTTTGATTTGGAAATGATCGAAGGTCGTTCCTACGCCCACATTTTAAAGGTTTTAATCAAAAGTAGGTCGTACCATGTATGAGTGCAGAATTTCGAAAAACACAAGCTATGTCACCAAAATGAACGATCGTTTATGGTATTTTTTCCGGACAACCTAAAACATAGTGTTTTGTTGAGATTGTCTTAAACGACGGCAATCACCACGTGACAAGACTTCGTCTTAGAATATGTACCAATTATATCGATGTACAAATGCTTACTGAGTCACTCATATTTAAAGGCAATCATTTAAGGAGTTTACTTTACAGACGTTACAGGAAGAAATAAAGAGTATCCATAATTCATGCATCAACTTCTGTGGAATAAAAAGCACATAGACTCTCGTTTAAACTACCTCGACACGGTGAACGCAGTTTTCTCTCTAGACAATTTTTCAAGAGATACCTACTAAAGAGCGTCTTTAAAATCCAAACTTTTTATGAAATTTAATTCAGGCAGACGACTTAGGATACTGTCTATTTGAGGTAATAGATACGGTTCTTTTGCGAATGCGTATCACAGCCACCCAGTGCCAATGTTCGATTCAGCTCGTCTCCTATCATCTTTTCTATTGCCGATTTACGGCCGTGTCTTTATTTAATAGGTACATAATCATAAATATAAATCATATTTTGAAGTAGAAGTGTTTGCATAAAAGATGCTCCCTTACCTAGTATCCCGTCCCTTCGATTTAATAATTCAAACATGGCATGCTAACTTGGATCATTCAAGATCGTAAAGATTGACGAAATGGTCTTTGAACGGATTAAAGTGTCGAGATTTGGTTCTGTCCTCAAATTGCCTAACCATTGTAATTTCATTAATTCGAATGAGTTTTAATGGCTGAGGTCTATTTGCAGATCGTTGTGTGGCTAGAACCACCGTTGCCTCTGTAGCTTGCTTTATACTTATAACAATTAGGACGATTAGATTATTGGTTTAAATTCGGTGGTGATATTTTGTACTGCTACCAAAATGATCTATTGTACCCCACTTTACTGCTCCATGGTAAGGAAATCCAGTAAACTGTAACTTTGTTATTATTCCCAAGATTGTTTAGCTTGCTCACACAGTCTCCAACACTTTTGGATGTGATGGTAAGGTTAACGCATTAACTGCTTCTTGGCTGTCCAACAAGATAGCAGTTCTCTTGTTCTTATATTTTCTTCCTAAGCTGAAGTCTGCGCACCTTTCGATAGAACATATTTCGGCGTGGAAGACGCTTTGGTAGGTACCCAAGGGCTCAAAGTATTTGGTCTTTCTTCCAAATACTCCTGCACCCACCCCTGCCTTTGGTCTGTGAACTATTCGTGTACCATTTGATTATATTGTTACTTAGATGGTACGTAGTGGATTCACTGCTCTACTCCGCTTTTTTGCACAACTGCGATGTATGTTTTCGATCAAAGTTGAACTGATTAATCATTTTGTCTTAAGGAAACTCAAGCAAGGGATTCTCTTTTGAAAAACTTTCTCGATATTTAGACTCGATAATCTTTCCCTTTCCTATACGCTAAATTTCAGTATGGTTACCTCGGCTACGCTCCTACCCTGCAATTGGAGTGGGACAAGTCCTAACAGCATCTACATTGACGCGATAGGACATGTTCTAATTACCCTCGTGATATAGATACAGGCCAACCTCTGTACCATTTCCAACTTTGTCTTTGCTGCGTTAAACTAGGCGTTTTTGTTCCATGCCATTGCTCCGTAAATGATGGCTGGTCTCACTATCATGGTATATCTTAGGATACCTGAGGTGCACCGTCATGTTTTACCCGTAATGTTTTTGCATACCATCAGAGCTGTTACGCTTTTGCTTACCACTACTTCTATGTGGAGTTTGGTATCAAGAATTACTTCCAGATATTTAGTCTCCTGTGCAGATTCTGTACCCTTTTTCCTTATTATATGAATTCTTTATTTCTTTGTTGTAGGTGATAAGCACCCTGGTATACTCTTCCCAATGTCCGGATTATTTTGATCAGGTCTGAAGTAAATACCCCAACTCCAATCCTGTGATCAGCACATTATATCGCTAGTTGATTCACTAGCCCTCCCTCGATTAACTCCAGCTTCTCCGCGCTAAGCATCGTCTGGGGATAATTCATATCCAGAATAGTCACCTTCGTCGCCTTAGGTACGTCCTGGTACCAGCTCCACTGAGTCCTCGCCTCATTGCATCGTCTAACCTTCCAGGCTGGTCTTCAGGTGGTAGAGGTGCACCTCTACCTCCTATTCTTATTAACACTGTTTGGCATAGTGTTACTTTCTGCCGGCACGGGAGCTACACTGCTCCCGGCCACAGCAGTGTCACTTGCCGCTGGTACACTTCCAACGTCAGCACGACGAGGAGACTCGCTCCTGCGTCTGCCAGTTATACATTTTCCTCTCGTCAACGCGGTGAAGTCCCGTCTTTTATGTTTTTTTGTGTTTTTAAAAATAAATTCAGTATCACGAGAAAGTAGGTCGACCAAGTCAGAGCTATGGTACCATACTATGGCAAAAGAAAATGCACCGGGGGTATCCAAAGGTGTGACAAAATACACATGGAGGTACACCTGGAGGCCCGGTATCCAGGTAGGTCAGTGAGCGATTGGACTATTGGGACGATTGGAATCGGCTACTACCCTAGATAATAATCGGCACGGCACGAATCACATAACACCTTAATCCAGCACATTTGCTAATCATTTTGCGTGACCCGTTTCACACCTGAATTATTAACACATGTGCAAGGAAGGAGCACGTAGACCCGGATGCTATAGCTTTATGGAACAATTAGGATGATGCGCGTTATCTAGTCTACATCCAAAAGTAAAATCACACATTCCAGGATTGCCAGATAGAAAAATATTATCGGGAGATAGAGCAAATCAAAAAGAGACACTTTGGTTTCTCAAGGTAACCAAGCTATTTTCTCAAAGTGGCAAAGCTTGTTCTTGGTAACGGCAAAACTCACTAAGGTGATCGATGAAGTACTCTTGTAGAAATATTAGATGGACAAACCCTTGATTTCTTGTCACTCAGTGATTTATCTAGTTTATCGTTTATTACACGTCTTTCGTGGGCCCATGCACGATCAATCATGAATGTCAATCTTGACTGATGAGTGTATGGGTCCCTTTGAACATTTTTGTTCACGCGTAGCATAATTTTTCTCATCAGGTCGCCCAGTGGAAAGTATATTCTAATTCCGAAAGGTATTGGAATGTTTTTCGTTGGAGTAATTGATCTGGTTTTGCTTTCGAGAAAGGAGATGTTTGGCTGGTTGTGCAATTCCTCTCTGTATAACAGGCGGAATGTAAAACAAACAGTTAGTTACAATTGGTGGCGGTGCTGATTGGGAAAATTATGTTTTTACCATCGTCAGTGCTGAAACCCGGATTTTTGTTTGGCGCGAAAGTCTACTCACTGTCGTGATGTAGTAAATGTGGATCTGATTAAGATCGCTCTCTTCAATGTAAGACTGTGGGTCGTTTGACCGTTATGCTATGTTGGCAACCGCCGCTGGTAAACACTAACCAATCGTTGATTGGAAAAACTCGGATGTAATCCAGGAACGCTTGTAGTCAGGTTTAGAGGAACAGGTTGGTTTGTCTATCTCGTAGGTTAACCTTAATCATGAAAGGTCACAGCTCTGAAAATTAACTGCCTTTAAAATCGGTTTAGGTCTCGTACCTGTAAATTAATGATTGCACTAATTTCAGTAATGGGATGTGTTTGATGCTGCCTCGTCAAGAAGAAAATAAGCAGCAGTTGATGCACGGGTTTGGGTATTGGATAAATGGCGCATTTTCCCTTAAGATACTCGAGTGCAGGACAAGTTGCTAGTAAGTTTTATATCCCTTGCTATGTGATATTTACAAGGAGTAATTGCTGTTTTACTCAGTCCAATTTATTTTTAAAAATATGAGAAATAAATTTAAAAATAAAATGTAATGGTTCGAAAGCACCGTTAAAACTCGTTAACAGAGAATGAACTCGATGATAAACAATTTTTATGGAAAACATTAAAATATATGAATGTCAACAATATGCGTGGGTCTAATAATATGATACAAAGCGTGAATCGCAAGAAAGTAAGTTTGTAAAATTATGGAATTTGAAAACGATCTCAATTTGAAAAACAGAATAGATCTAATTTACGACATCCGCGAGATGGCTTAAACTAGATTTATTAGAAAATTTTGTTTATTATTTATTTGATTTATATAGAACCTCGATATCTTTAAACAGATAATGAAAACATTTTCTCAACACAAACCTCTTTCTAATTTTTGTTTTTTTAATAAACTAATCTTTCTCTAATTTAATACATAAAAATAGTAATAAGTAATTGTTGTTGTTAATGTTTTTAATATAAATATAATTATTCGTAATCGAGTATTTAATTTATATTGCCAATTGTTTGTTAAATAAAACACAAAGTTGAATAACAAATATTATTAATATAAGGAACCGTTGCTAAGTAGCAATTTTTATATTTCCTTCTTCTATTTCAAATCTCTTATACATAATATTTTTCCAGATTTATTATAAGTAACGCTTTTGCAATTTTGGATTTTAATTGTTTTATGTTTTACTATTTGCTTTAATATTTTTTCAATGTAAATCAAACCATAAAAAAAACGTTGTCACAATCGTAGAGTGATTGTTTCTTACATTAATTCTTAGTTTTTAAAAATGAATTGGGATCATTTAGCTTTTTGTGGAAGATCATATTTTATTTTTTCGTTCCATCTTTATTCTCTTATTTATTTTAACTGTTTGGTGCCCTATAGCCGTTTAAGATGAATCAGGACTTAGTGTATGAAATGGTTCAGCCATGTTTTAATTAGCAAACTAATGGAAAAAAGAAACCAATTTTTTATAAGGAAAATCACTCGTCTGAAGAGTTAATTCAAAAACGAACCACAACGAAAATATTTTATAGTACTGTCTCTAAACGGAATAATTTATGTAGTATTCTGATCTAAGAATCTATTCTACTTTGCGTTTATATTTTGCTTGTCACTCGACGTCGATGTTACTGTCAATCTAAAGTACGGTTCTCGTTCAATTAAATGTTTGATTGTTTTTTTAAACTTAAGATCGTGAGCACGAGTTCTCTATTTCTTCGACAAAATAGTCGAACTGAAAATATAGAGCCGCTTTAAACGCTTTTGTTTTCTGTGTGTTCGTTGGAACAATCGAATAGGTAAGCGTTGGTCGAGATAATTCTTCCTATTTTAACGGTTACCCTCCGTCTCATACAGTATTTCTATCTCTATGTTGTTAGACATTTGTCATCCGTATTTTTGTGAATTAATTGGTCATAAAATATTTACCCAAATTTATGTCAAAATTTTATTCGTTAAACTCGTAGAATTAAAACAAGAAAAAAGTAATCCGATGCTTACATTCTAAAATATCAAAATTTTCGACAAGTGGGCGGTCTTTTATGGTAGCTTTTGAATTGATAAATAGTTTTTGCTTTGCTTTACGCCTTTGCTTTAGCACATTGTGTTATATCGCTTACGAGTAAAACTTTAAGTTACTCTACAATTTGGCCTTATATGCGATTCTCAATCAGCTTCTCGAAAGAATGTACTTAAAAATTTCTAGAAACATTTTTGTATGGTATCGTATTTAATTTTTGCACTGTAGTCGTTTACAATTATTTTCGTTCTTCATTTTTTCATATGTGTTTGTTTATGGACAGAATTACTCTTGGCCGTTAAATTTGTTTTATTTTATTGGAGTAGAAACTTCTTTATCCCATTTTTGACATTCATTCATCGATTTTATTCTACGTTTAAGGAGAATACGTTGTAATGTATCGTAATTTTAGTTCTGTTAAGTGTCAACAAATTGAACAATTCTGCGAAAATCGTGCAGTCTAAAATCATTTCTTCTAAAATCATTTCTTCAATCATTAAAATTATTTCTTAAATGTGCATGTTTTCGTTTATAATATTTACCATTTGTTGATAGCGATTTCTTCCGTAGTTTATTTCGTCGATCTGTTTGTACTCGTCAAATGACTAAATTGTAATTAAAATACGGCTGAACTTTGCGAATAGTTGCAGCAGTTTAAAAAAAAAAAACTTATTCCTTCTATATGAGCTGGTTGCTCTAGTCACACAAAGTGAAATTCTCTTTTGTCAAAAATTTTGAGTTATATTTTTTTTTGCTTCGATATTTTTTTTTTCTTTTTTCAATAGTTTGTTTTAATGTTTGTTTCCCCATTCTTTTCACTACCCAAAACTTAAGTTGCTCAACACATTTCGTCTTTTTTACATACAAATCGATACTTACATTATATCCATCGCAGTGACCGAGATCTCGAACATTATATCTGAATATTCTGATACAGTTTAAGATATAGATAGGTTATTTTGTTAAGATCTGGGTAATCAATCTGATTATCTGCAACATTAGCCACTGAATCTGCATCTTAAGAATTTACATTATACATAAAGTTTAACGTCTCATAAATAGAAACTATCATATATTTTAGTACAGAAACAAAGTTCTAGGTTTGAATGTCTTGGTTAATTTATACTGTAAAACAAGCATGCTCCTCTGACCTCTACTCAGCAAATATCGACCGCAAAACAATCTGTGCGTAGCTGTGGTGTTGTTCACAATCTGTGGTATAGCTTTCCATGATTCAATTTTGGTGACTTTCCATAAAGATTCCAATTGGCTTCATACCAATTGATGTCATACTATGATTGCTGGTGTTGAAGACATGCTTAGATGTACTGTTAAATTAGCATTCAGTTATATTCGCCAGCAGGTATCAAACTACGTACCTTATGCTAATGGCCACTATGAGTCATTAGATAACATCTAGTTTTGGTTCGCAAGGTTGAATTTCGGTTAATACGTATCTTATTTCAGTGAATTCCAGAATAGTTCACATAAATCGTGCATAATTTATATACATGTTTAAATCCTACCCACCTGTGTTTCGAAATTTTGACTTTAGGAAAGAATATGTGTTAATACAGATTTCGTTATTGTAGTAACATTCTACGTCAATATTGCACAAATTGTTGAATCTATCTTTTCGTAGAAAGATTAAGATTTCTTTTTCTAAACCATTCAGGCATCTACTAGCGGAATAAAAGTTCAAACCCGTTTTTGCGATATTGAAATCGGATAAAAACGGTAAATCGGTATCAAAACCGGTATTGGAAATTTGTTTAAAACAGGAGAGTGAAATAAGTCCGATAACCATATATGTGACCTGCGTTTTCAGGTGAAGAAAAAATTACATCCAACGGATTACAAGAAATTTATAAATGACCAGATAGATGGCCTCAAATTCATCCAAGTTTTTTTAAAGAAAAACATCCAAAATTATAATAAATTTTGTGTATTCACTAAACATAATATCGCTAAAATTTCAATATCGCTCAGATGATCGCTGAGCAACAGAAATTACTTTAGGTTAGTGGTGAAGAAAATTTCCAAAACTATACTAACATGCCAGCCTCCAATGGAAATTTTTTCTTTGAAGTAGAGAAAATATACATTTCTAGAACATCAGCATGTTCACTACGCAAACCCTCAAATAAGCGAAGCCTAAAATTTATTGAATTCCTAGATCCATATAAAGTGTATGTGTCCAAAAATTTGTATGTAAGCTTTCCAGTCTGTGGTTCACATGTGATATATTGCACCAAAATGTACTTTGGTGCCGATTGTTTATCACTGATTGGGTTTTGTGTCGGACAATATATCCAAAGTTCAAATAAACGACTTCAAAGGTCTTAAAGGTGTGTATCCAAACCATGTTATGGCACGTTATTGCTTGCTCGAAGAATCGAGCCTCATATAGCTATATGTGTGGGTTTTAATCATTGAGGAAGACAGTGTGATCAAGGAATATGCACATAATCAAGGAATATGCCATTTGCTGGATTATTGGGTTGTGTTCCTGCAGCCTCATTGTGGTTTTATTCCTGCAAATTATTAAAACTGAAAACTTAAAATTTGCTTTTTATCTCTTATTTTATTTTCATGAAATATTGGCCTATGTCATATCTTATTAATGATAGGATTTATTGTTTAGTTATTCTTTCTTAACAAACTATAAAAAACAAAGATTTGCATCTTGCAATGCATGTTGTTGTGGGATTTTAGTCTTAAAAGGTTTTTATGTGGTATTGTGACACGCATTGTAGTGACTACAGCACAACATATTATATTTAAAAAAAAAAGACAGCACCGCCAACAAAAGTGAAAATTTAAAACTGAAACAGCCGTGTTTTTTTGTATCTTCCAATTATTGTATGAACCAAGAATAATTATGAATCAAGTAAACGAGATCAAGGAATAAGAAAATAATAAATGATAACAATTCATCTCACTCTCTTTTAATATTTATTTGTAATATATAACGTCAACGTGACGATCACGCGAAAATTGTCCCCGTACAAAATCGCCCAACGCACCCAAAGAAGTTTTCACTTGAAAAATATTCCACCTTCAAACCAAGATTTAGTTTTGGATGAAGGAAATACAACAAAACATTCAACAAATTGTGCTAAATGTTATTAATTTTTAGATAATTTGACCCGTCCAGGATTGCTTTCACTACTAGTTTCTCGATAATCTTGATCCGTTTAGGATTGCTTTTTCTGTGAGCAAAATTTGGAATCGAGAAAATGTTTTGTATATTGAGAGCCAGAAATTCTTCCCGATTTATTCGTGTTCTACATCTAACGGATTGCTCTAATATAAAGTGTTTACGGCATCTGAATAATCAGTTAAGTTTGCTTTTGATAATAAAGAAAATATCAAAACCCAGAATAACATCTGTATTTTCACTACACAATGAAATTTGTGTTCTGGACGACCCAAAAAGTCGATTTTTGAATCGGATCATTTTTAATCGAATTTGTACCTACTTGGCATACAGGTAATATAGTTAAAACAAAAAATAAGTGCTATTTTAGAAAGTTTTTAAAGTGTTTAGTTTGATAGCAGGGTGGTCCGACAGATTTCTGAAAATTCAAACTTAGGTGACTTTGAAATAAAATTGGAAAGGTAATTAATTAACTGGTCTATTGAAAAATATACCGTAAAGTTTTTGCTTAGACTGTTAAAAATATTTAGAACTAAATTTTTAAAAGATGGCGCTGATGTTGTAGGTAAAGCCATTTGTGAATTTCTCTTCCACAATATGAAAGTGCCAACCTTACCCTAAAATATACTAAAATTTAAAGATAGATTTTCCTTATATAGATATTAATCGGATATAGATATTATATAGATATTAGGTCAAAAACTTTTAGTTTTAGTTGAAATTGGTCTTTAAACATTTGTTTGGATAGTAGTTTTAACAGTGTCAGAAAGTTTACTGTGTATATCTGTGGAACAAAAATTGCTATCTTTAAATGTTAGCCCCTTTCAATAGGCCAGTGAATTACTTTTCCAACGCACATAAAACCGTTGATATAGGGTGAGTCGTTCTCTTCCACCTTGATTTGAAAGTTACACTGAATTTGAATTTCCAGAAATCTTTCGCACCTCGCTGTTCTCAAACTAAACACGATTTTTCTAAAAAAAAATAGTAATTTTCAGTTCACCTATTAGTACTTGTGTCTTGTATGCCAAGTATGAAGTTGTCCAAAAATTGTCAGGTTCATCGTCGGTCGTCCAGATTACGAATTTCTTATGCTCCTCCTAATCCAAATTGTATTCCAGATCTAATGGATAATGGTAAGGTTTTTATAATGTCTAAAAGATTGAACGATCCAATAGTTCTTTTTATGCTGAGAAAACTTACGAATTCTGACTAAAAAAGTAAAGGCACTCAAAATTTTTTCTGAGAACTGCAACCAAGTCACATATTCCATAGTCTAATTAAAATGATTATCATTTATGAATAAAAATGTGTGCATAACCCGATTATACCGGCATTGATTATTCGTCACCGATTTTGAAAAACATATCAGTATACCGGTAAGGAATGCCATATCTCTGCCTGTCTACTTTAATTTTTGATTTGGAGTATGGAATCTTTTCACTTGTCTTACGAGATTTAAGGTTCTTGGACAACCTGTGCTTTATAATAGCTGGTGTATTGGTGTCTATGGATTTGATAAATCGAATGCAAGATTGTTTTTGCATGAGGATGTATGAGGATGTTTTTGGTTTAGACCATTGTTGATTTGAACGAAGGTCTTGTGAAATGCGGTAATTCGGAAGCCATTTTTGGTCGCTTTTGATTATTCGGTATCTGCAGAGTATTAGAGATGTTTTGAATATTGACGTAAAGAAATTCATTCCCTTGGTTCTAATGTGTTGGAGAGAGCTGAGATGCATTAGTTCCAATAGTTTTTTTTTTAGAGTTTGAAACGCTTCTTATATTCTTCCATTCTTTCGGAGCGAATAACTTAAAAAAAATACAACGTTCCCAAATACTGGATTGAAAATAAAAAAATATCGTTCTGTCTCCTAAATTATAATAATAATTCATGTTCATTTACTCACACACTAGTTTTTGTTTTAAATTTTATGCTTTCCTTTGTTTTAAAAATAAAAATAAATTATTTTTCTGAATGTTTTGTTCAATTATGCAAAGTACATGTTGTTGTAAATATAAATAAAAAGGATGACGAAAAAGAACTAGTTTTCTTTTTCTGCTAATGGAATTAAAAATAATAAAAAATAAAATCGACTTCAAAGGAGTGAAATCAAAAAAAATAAAATTTTACTCTTACGAGTAAGAACGGTATTAAAAATATAAAAATTTTAACTCGTGAATATTATTTTAAGGAGTGTTCTTATCACTCCTCCCTCACCAGCTAAGATTTTTATATTTTTAAAATCGTTCTTATTCGTAAGAGTCTCCATTTATTATTATTGTTTTCCTGCTTATTGAAGTACAGAATTTTAAGAACTTCGCATTAGTTTTACATCTGCTATCTAACAAGCACACATGCTACAGGTGGCAGTTCTAGGAATTCTACCAACAGATAGCGAACCTTTTGCTATATAATAATATTATATAGTTTCGTGTGAATCAAGCGTGAACGATTTTTTGCCTGAATTAATTTTGTTATAATTCTTATTAGTTTTCTTGCAATCCGAATTCATGACACAAGTGCAAAGAAAATATCAAGATGAATAAGAGTTATTTATTACTCTTCGTTGTTGTCATTTGTCAATCAGCAATTCTATCATCTCATGAGACGGCGTTAAATTGTTAACTATACCAACTTCATTGACTAATCCGTTGCTTCTGGTTTTCATCGTGCAGTCGTGAAGCTGTTTCATAGTTTTCTGAGTGACTTTTTTTATTCTAAATTAATTAATGCTGGTGTGCCCCAAGGTTCAGTTTTGTCCCCTACTCTATTTCAAATTTACATAAACGAACTGTTGAAAATCACCAGTAGCCCGAAAGACAGTTTTGCAGATGACAATACACTGCACAAGTGATTCGTCTCCCTCTCTTCAAAGAGCAAAATGCATGATAGAATAAATCCCGCCCGGAGCGACGCTGCCGTACATCTAAACGAGAATCTAAAAAAGTCGACGAATGGGGTGATCCAAATTAGGTCAATTTTAATTTCACTAATCCGCAGTTAATAAATGTTGACAGAGCACCAGCGATATATAAAACCGTCGTTTATTGTGCTTCAAAATTTCCATCGACTTATCATGGAACGATCGTATAATGACGATTGCAAAGACCGCGTCTAGAAAACTCCGTCGCCTCAAAAAATGTAAAAAATATTTCATTCCATATAAATTATTCCACATATATAACTCTTACATTCGTCCCTGTATGGAGTACTGTTCGCAAGGTTTTAGGGCACTACGTACTTCTCTATTCTGGCTCTCCTGAATTCTGTTTAAAAGCGTGCGTTTAAAATTGTAGGTGATTTTTATTTTCTACTACCTTGTTGCAATGTTGCTGATCTGTTTTTTTATAAATATCGTCAGTGCTTGGATTAAATCACATCCACCATGCTTCAGACATATAACGCGTTTTACTCGTCAAACAGTTAGGGCCAATATCCAAACTGTTGGCATCACTCACTGCGATAGTGACAGAATGCAAAGGGGTTTCCTTGCCCGAACAGCGTACAAATAAAGAGGTTTGACCGAATCAATATTCTCAAATTGCTTAAATCCACAAAATTTAAAAAAAAAGCGTCCATTCTCACCTAAGAACACATCTTGTTGTGCGGCCTATGTCTTTATAGGTTGTTGTGACATATATTGTAATTTCTAAAAAAATCATAGAAAATTATAAAGTAACGTGAATTCAAAAAAAAAATCAAATAAATATTTTCTATTGTGTTTAGCATTGTAGTACTAATACCTTTGTTGCTTTTAATTTTGCTAGATTGAGAAATTGGACATTAGATTGATTTTGTTGTATATTTTAAAATAAAATTTCGCTTCGATTTAAACCATCAACCCGTTTTCAATACTTCGCAAGTGCACGCGTACTTTTTTTTTCAAATTGTTTACCTTACTCCCATTTAGTTAATTTAACAAACACAGCATTTTAACTAACACCTTACCCGATTTTAGTTTTTTAAATTACAAAATAAATTTCTACTCTTGTTCTTATTCCAAAATAAATAAAAAAATTATTTAATTTTTTTTTCTTTCTCTTTTACATATCATTACTCATCATTTACATATAAAAATTGTTTTATAATTATTATTGTTTTTGTTTTGATTTCAACCAATAATTTGTAAAACGTTTTTTTAATTCAATTTTTTTTTGTTATTGTTACTCAACATTTTAATGATCTTTTCGCTTTTATTAAAAATAATCAATCGATCTCGAATAGAAATGTCTCATTCAACTCAATTACGTCATGAATCGGTTTCAGCAACAAATGAATTACCATTGTCTGAAATAAATTTTAAATATAATCCAGAATCACCAATGGTATATGAACCACTTGATATTTCATTGCCATCAGTTAATGATTTTCCATTAATTTCCCCATTGGCTACTAATGAAAGACCATTATCCTGTACTTGTTTAGCAATAGAACCACCTTCTCCTATTTTAAAATTTATGTCAACCCTGACTGGTCCTGATAATGATAATCTTAGTAATAGTAACATCCATATAAATCATTCAACTCTTCCTATAGATATTCCTTCATATAAAAATAATAACAGAAAACATGCCAAATCTCTGATACCATCAATTTATTCAGATTTCTCATTTTATAATAATTGTCGTCACGTTGCATCTGCACCACCTAGCTTAGTATCTTCACCACAAAGTTCTTTGTCCGAATCGCTTGAAAATGTAAATAATAATTTTGATGTCGAGATCGAAACAAATTTTGATAAAACTAATATAAAAAATTTATCTAAATCATTTTCATTTGATAAAATAGATAACAATATTAACGTAGAAAGAAAATCTACAGTAAGTTCCGCTCAGAGTGCTCCTTCCGTTTTACTAAATGTAACAAAATCAGATTTAAATGCAAGTTCTACATCTAAGAATAAAACAATACAGTTAACAACAACAAATACTCCTGCAAATATTACTCCTATTACTACTTTAACTACTACTGATTCTACCACTGTAATAACTACAAATTGTAATATAACAAATCCAACTGGTACTAATACGAATAAAATTGATCCCCTAAATACCAAAACCAAAAACTTAACAACAACTGCTTTATGTATTAAAATAAATAACCCAACCATACCTCATCCAAATATCGTAAAACTAAACAATTCAGACTCTTCAACATCAACTACAACACCGCATCATCATAACAATAATTCCTCTTCATCGTCCACATCGTCGTCAGCGGTACGACGTCAACGACACAGCATTGCCGGCCAGATGAGCTATTTTAAATTATTGGGTTTTGGTGGATTTAACAAAAAGATGACAACAAGCGCAAACAGTTTATTTAGCACCGCAGTAATTAGTGGAAGTTCCTCTGCACCAAATCTAAGAGATATGATACCAAACACTATTGCATCCCCTTCAGGTTGGTGCAATGAAAAATTGAAAAAAATATAATTTATATTAATTTATTAAAACAAATTTATTTCTAGTGTTGGAAGGGTTTGGAGGTGTGCCACCAATACGTCCGTTAGAAACATTGCATAATGCATTGTCATTAAAACAAATCGATGCGTTTTTAGAAAAAATGACAACAGCATTGTTGTTTAAAACTCCAGCATCATCACCACCAAAATTTCCATCAACACCAATACCAACACCTCTCCAAACACCACAGAATTCATTGCCAAGATCATCAGCTGTTCATTCTAGTAAGTTAGAATCAATTTATTTTTGATTTCTAAATTAAATTTATATCAAACGATTTTGTTCGTTGGTTATGACAAAGAACTTCGGTTGCAGATTATATATTTTAATAAATGTGTATTTTAAAATTTTAATTTAATATATGTTTGTTTTAATTTAGTTTATTTTACATCTGTATAGATGTACAATTTTATTTTATATTATATTTTATATATTACAACGGTTAATGTCTTAAAAACATTAAATATCGTTCGAATATTGTTGGACAAGAACATGAAAGTTGACCGAATAACATTTCTTCATCGTTTCAATATCTAACACAAAAAAGAAAGGATTCATATTCTCTAAGCAACTGTCGCAATCTTAAAAGATTATATTTTCATATCTTTCTGACTGTTCGAAATATAGGTAACCGCAATACAACTTAATTTAAAATTAAATTCATTTATAATGAAGTAAAAATAGGTAGACTATTTCGCAATCCATGACTCATTATTCATTCATCTTTTGGCTCATTATTCTAGTATTATAATTGGAAATATAAACTCCCAATTGTGACATATTTCAAGACTTATTTCAACTCTCAAAACCACCAAGAAATCTATTTCATAAACACATAACAGTAGGAATACGTTGAAAATACTCAAGGATTTGGCTTTATTGTACCTAATGAGCTATCGAAGCTACCTAGCTCCTTATCAAAGATCTAACAATAATTATTTTAATTTAGTTGTCCCCGTAACAAAGTATATCATAAGTAAGAACGAAAAAAAATGAAATAGTGAGAAAAAAGGAAAGTTAAGTAAACAACTGTAAGTAAATCTGTTAAAATTTGAAGTGAGATATTATTATTTCTACTTAAAAGTTAGTATAACATATTAGAAGTGTTACTTAGTTTTATTAATTTAAACCTTTACAATTTCCACTTTAAATAGAATATATTATTTTAGTCAAAAGAGATATTGTACTGTTACGAAACAGAAATCCTGTTAAAGTTATATTTAGCACTAATATGTTTTATTTATTTTTTGTTTAATTTTATCAATATTATATTTATGAATATGAAAAATAGAAAATTTATTTTATGTCAGGTTGGAGTGGACAATCAAGTATGACAAGTAGCACAAGTGCATTATCAAGTGGTGGACCATCGTCACCGAATATATCTGATGTCTATTCAAGAGGATGTCCAAGTAGTGATATGTCAGCCAGTTTAATCAGTAACGATGGGTATGATGTATCTTTATGGTACAAAGTTCTAATCTAAACTGAATTTTAAATTGTTTTAATATAGAATGGCTGTGTTTGGGCCAACATCCGAATTATCGCAAATGTTTCCGGCTTTGGATTATGATTTGAGTTCGGTTGGGGCTCAACTAACCTTAGATCAACTAGAAAGTAGATCTTGTAATTTATTAAGTGATGTTGCTGATAACGGTTGTTTGCAAGGAAGTGGAGATACAACACCAATTAGTTTTTCGTCTGACTGGGAATTTAACACAAATGATGCAACAAAAGGATCCACCACAAATGAATTGGTAATTATTTTAACAATTGATAGTTTTAGAATTTTAGTTAATAAAACTTTTCAGCTGATTTTTCCTTTCGTTATTGGTTATCCAATAATATTTTGCTTAAAATGTGCTGTCAATTTTGGCTTAGAAACAAAGACACAAGCGGTTCCCAACTAAAACATGAAAAATAAGTTTACGGTCCTTTCTTTCCTTTGAATACTATTTAAGACTTCTTAAGAAGGTAAATACATTTCACGTTCTTCCCTCTGAAATCCGTTAGAAGCTGTAAGGTGCGATACTTAAAATTTGAGTCTCGTATAAGTAAGACCAACACAGGAGCAGGGCAGGTGGAAAACCATTTCCTCCTTATCATTACAAATTTTTACACGCATGTTTGCTCAATGTCAGACTGAAAACTTGCAGCTTGACTGTTCGTAGAAATACCAATATCCCTTAAGATATTATATTATACTTTAACTAGTCTACATCCACTTTTATGAGTCAATCCTGAAGATACTGTATTTCTGATTATATGATCGTTCCAAAGTAAGTCATTGGAAATTGTGGCATTCACATTTGGCTATTTGTTCACTATACAAAGTAATTAAAATGACGTTGGCGAACTCGGTCTTTGATCTAAAACCAATCAATAGTTGTGTCGGCGACTTTTATAGATTCTGACATACCCTTTTCGAGCGGTCTAAAGATAGAAAAGAGACAAATGAATATTGCAATGAACCATCATCAGCCAAACTTTGACTGGTGAGACGATGAGTGTTCACAAGTTATAAAAATATTTCTAAAAAATAAAGTTTGTTTTGTGGATTTTATTAGGAAATAAATTATTGAATTTATTATTTATTTGTGATTTTTAACAGTTCGTTAATACAAATAAATAAAGAAAACTGAAGTTTGGGATATTTTCTGCTCTCTATATTAAATAGGTAATCAATCCATAGAGTGTTTTTCCAATTAACCAACCATATTATCTGATTATCGGTTTATTGGAAAATCGATGTGTTAAGAGTTATTAATGCTTTGCTTAAAAGTACTTTGCCCTAGATGGGAGTCTTACCAATTCAGCGTGCTGACTACTAGATCACTCTACATACCTTTGAGGTATATCAGGGATAAATAATTAAAAATTAAGGAATTATTTAATTAGAATTAATTAAAAAAAGCGTAAATCGAAACCGAAATGAAACCGTTCAAATCCACAACAAAACGATTACGGGATTACGGATCGAAGATTACGGGATTTTCGAACTACCATAAATGGTCCTTCTTAAGGAGCTGAAAGGGCTGTTCGTATCTTATCGACACGAATGAAAAGACCCATACAAGATTTTAGAACTGGTCCAATAATGGTAATGGTCCATGACTGGCCCATTAACATAATTTTACTGGATGATAACTTTTGACAATAAATGGCTGCCAATCACGGGCCAGAGATATAAAACAGCAATAGCCCAAACAAGGTTGTACAGTTGGCCCAGTAACGGACCAATAATGATGACCAGTACTTCAGCAATGGCCAAGCAATGGTCGCCATGACTGGGCCAAAAAATATAAAATATCATAGGCAAATTTAAATATATCTAATACAAAATAATTTAATAATTTAAAATAAAAATGTCTCATGAAAAAAATTTAAAACTTATACCAACCTAAAACCTAATCAATATTATCATAATCTTTCAGGCGAGAAGCGATAGGTGAAAATTTTTCCAAATATATGGGCCATTCCACGGGAACAACCAAATGTTTGCTTTTGTCCAAATTTTGGTGATGGATAGTACTCCATTAGAAAACGATTTCGAATTTTTTTTTAGATTTTTTAGCTAACCCCTTTGCCGTCAGTGACGATCACAAATTTGAAATTTTTTCTTGAACGACAAACGTCTCCATTTTGTAGGCAATTTAATGCGAATACGTTCGTTAGCATTTTTTCTGTAAAATACGATTAAAATTTTTGAGGGTAGTTTTATCCCATATTTTGAGATTTTAAAGTTTAAAATCATTTTTTCGGAATGTATTACACGTTTTATTTTTAATTAAATTTTTTTAAATTTAGTTCAAAATATGCACTTTCAAATAATTTTTATCGCGTGATGGAAGTTGTATCGATGTGAGCGTTAGAGGGCGATGAATGGAAAAAACAAGGTTTTCACGTAGTTCTAAAAATTTTTGATTTTTTTTCTCGGAAATAGGGCCATGTAGGAAAATTTTGCACATAACAATTTTAACTTAATCATACGCAGATTACGATTATGTACATTGATACATCGATACAATACATCGATTTTCAAAAATCTTCAATTTAAAAAATATTGCCACCATATTGGTGCCGTCATTTCGAATTTTAATAATTTGACACCGAATTTGTATTCAATGACTATGATTATCTTATAATACATTCTTTGAATTTTTATTTTTATTTTACAGCACAAGATATATCGTGAAAACTGGTTTCGGGTGTGGTTTCGATACTTCTTCCATCACGCCATAAAAATTATCTGAAAGTGTATATTTTGAACTAAATTTAAAAAAAAATATTGCGACGCTGATGCATAGGCTGACTTCACCACAGCTCTGGAAACATAGTGTTCTGGATATATAGTTAGCTAATATCCATCAAATACTTTAATTAAAGGCTAACCAATGTTCTAGATTTCGCGTAGTTCTTTTCATGGTTTCCACCAGGTATGGAATTCTGGAAAGTCAGGGGATTTTTGTTTTGGTCATGAAAATTTATTATTTTCCTGGAAAAAATTGATTTTAACACACTTTTTATTAAAATTATTTTTCGTATATCCTTAATAATTTACTTAAATATTTTTGCAAGCGACGCAACTTATATACAATCTATAACTTAAATGTTTTGAATTTCCATGCTTAGAAATTTTATGATACTCAAAAACTTTATGTAAACGTTCAACATAATAGTTTTTTGGTTTAGGTACAAAGAAAGCCTTTTGCATTCTATCACTATGACAGTATGTAATCTCAACAGTTTGCCTGTTTGCATTAACCGACTGACAAGAGTAAAAGAATATGCTTGATCTAATGATGCATCCGAATCTCGATTTCTTCCGACTGCTGTTGTTGACTATATTTATAAAAAACAACAAGATCAGCAACAGTGCGACGATGTTGTAAGCAGGCATAATTTGCTGTTGAATTTCGATCATCTACAGTTCGTGTAGCACAGTTTTGAACAAAGTCCAAGACAGCTAGGATATTGAAACAGATACAGCGTCCAAACTTGACGACAATACTCAATTTGTATGGGGTGAAATATATTTTTTAGATCTATTGAGGAGCTCGAATTTTATACGCGCTTTTTGCCATCGTCATCCAAAATCGTCAACCTTTTTAGGTCCTTATTTACATTTATCGCAGCTCCGAGCGAGATTTAATCGTTTATGTATTTTACCTTTGAAGATAGGGGACGAATGATTTGGAAGTGTAATAGTGGTTTTCAACAGCTCTTTGATATAGAGTGAACTCAATTTAGATTGGGATAACCATTGGGGTGTACCAGCGTTCATTAATTTAGACTCAAAAGAAAATCCATCTACGTTGAAAAGCTACAGATTTGCCAATATTCTCCAAATACATTATAGAGTTGCCTAATCTTCAAGGAGGTCAAATCAATGCCCACCCTTTCGCTGTTGATATAACTAAATCTAGAACAGTTGCATTTCAGCGTGACTTTGTCAAGAGTTTCGTTTCTTTGGATTTCTGCCAACCATTTTGAAGTTTTATGACAATTTATATTTCCAGATTAAGGTCAATTTCCATAAATTCCTTAAAAGAGATACGAAGGGAAAAAAATGAAATGATTTTGCAATGTCTAATGCGATAACGTAGTTTTCCCATATTTTTTCAAGGTGTGCGTGGTCACACCGTCAATGATAGGGGAGATAGAATATTTGATACCAGAATTTACAAAGTAATTGCACTGTAAAAACTTTAGTTTTGTGGTTGCTCTCGGACAACTAATATAAACAGGAAGCGAAGTTCAGCTTTAAACGAATATAGTTAGACTAAAAGTAATCGTCCTTACACTGTAAGAGCATTTTTTGTTAAAAATGACACGCACACCAATCTGGGAAGGAACGGAAAACTATTGTTTGGCAGCTATTCTGTTCTATTGTGAATTTGGTACTGGTGATCTTGTTAGTTGACGCATTAAAGGTACCGCAATGATATTAGTCGCTGAGAAAATTCACTCTGTATAGCAATAGAAGGGTTATAAAAGAAATCCCAAAACGCGATTTCAGAGTTGGTCACTTCAATGGTAAGGCAACTATTCATGTAAATGCGGTAGATCAGATTGTTTGCACCTCATATCAAAGCAGACATAGGTTTCACCATATTGAAACGTTTGAAATCGAACTACGTGTTCAAATCGGAACCTTACTTTTCTGGCATTTTGGAAATGATTAAAGTTTCTTGTATGCATCAAAATTAAGTTACTTTTTCTAGCCAAAGTAGTTCCAAATAGTAAAACAAACAGAACAACTGAACACCAAATCGTTAAGTAAACCTTTTAGCTAAAGACAAACCATATAACGGACACACTGAACAAATCAAAAACTGTCTGAAAATATTTATGCAACTTCGTATCTCTTTACATTCACTAATCATTATGCGAAAAGTGTGATAGCAGCCAACTCGGCAACAAATCTCCTGATCGTGATTTTGTTGTGTGTCATAATTGTCTTTGTTGAAAGGTCTTTGCTTAAGACATCGGTTGGCAAAAGTCCCTCCTCTATCAAATTAAAAACTACTAAATTCGTCATTGTCAAAACATTTTATTTAAGCAAAACCTATCCCAACCGTAGTTGTAAGTCCTACTTACGAGATAGCAAATTTGGTACCAGACTTTAAAGAACTAATAATTTTATCACAAATTGACACAGTCGAAATAGGTTTGCCGCATTTGCTCTGCCAATTTTTGGTTATTGGGAGGAATTTATTGAATTTTAATTATGAATCCAAATTATATATATATATGTAATTTACGTTTGTTTCTAAAGAACCCTTCAAATTTTTGTTTGGGTTTCATAATTGAAAAGAACCAATTTATGAATACCAAATTGAATGGTTTAAGTAAAGTTCTTAAAGTTTTACCTACAATCGTCAGTATAAAAACAATGACGATCGAAAAAGAAACATTGGAAAAAACTTCGGCGATGACCATTGGTGTCCATTTTTGAAAAGTGAATTTTGATCGGATTTGGAAACTCTATTTTTAGTAAATCACTTTTGACAACTGACGTTACTAAAAAGTGATCAGTGTTTACATACATAAACAATACATAAATGTCTCGTAAAGTGGACATAACATGTTCTTTAATAAAATGTCCTGTGTTGTAGATAAAATGTCTTGTATGCGTCACAACAACACATAGTCTTTTAAGACCTTGGTGCCACAACAACAGGCGTTCTAAAGTGTTGATGGGCGCAAACTCTTTTTTAAAGAATGAATAACACAACAATAAATCATATCACGAATAAAATATGAAATAGGCCAATATTTATTTCATTATAGGATAGAGGCAATAAAATTAAATAAGAGATAAAACGTTGTTTCTAAATTTGGAGGAAAAAAACTAAAATGGAATTCCCAATAATCCAGTTAGTGGCATATTACTTGATCATGGGACACAGCTGTCTCCCACAATGATTTAAACCAACACATAGAGTAGTTTGAGGGCTCGTTTCTTCGAGCAATCAATAACGTGCCATCATAAGGAATATTCGTTAGCTAGAATTGATTATGCTATTATTGCCTGACTATAATTCATCCGCCAGTACCCCTAAGATAGCATATTCGGTACTGATATCTCACTGCTATTGCCAAAGGTATGTGATATATAAGGTTAGCTTATACACCAATCAGGCCAGGCCTTTTTACAAAATTTTTTGTTTTAGTTTTAAAAAAAAGTCTTGTAAAATTCAAGTTTTTGTTCTGGAAAGTCATGGAATTTTGTTTTGGAAAATAAGTGGACACCATGTAATTATATTTTATAAAAATATTAAAGAAAGCAGTAATATCCCAACAAACATAAATTCTGTTGTACGAGAAAAAGTAAACCGGAAGTGACAAACTGGAAGTTGGGATGCAGAACTGTTGTGAACCGTACTAAATGCTTGTGTATCAAGTTTCATCTAATTCGATTATCAGGTACAGGTGCTATTGAGATTTCAAAGAAACATGTGTTCGGGGACCCCACACCACTTTGTTCATTATCGCTCAAAAACTAATCAGCTCCTTTCCATACATATTTGCATCATTTTCCAAAGTGTCTTCAAAATTCATTCACGAACGAATGTTGTATGCTCCCAACAAACATTGAAAAAATGGTGACACAATAAACAGGTGTTCGGGAGGCCTCCCACCACTTATCCCAATATTATCCAATAACTAATCTTTGTCATTTAAGTCTCCAACTTTTTTCAAAGTGTCATTAAAATTAATTAATGAATGAAGTCTATATGCTCCCAACAAACTTTAAAAATAAAGTGTGAAAAGTCAGCAGTTGTATGGTAGACGCTCCGCCACTTTGATCAATGTGTCCCAAAAGATGATAATTATCTTCTCACACTAATTGAAAACTTTTCCATAAGTTTCATCATAATCACTTCATTATTGTAGGCTGTAGTGTGCATAAAGTCACTGAAAAAACTTCAAAATATTACAAAAAAATTTTTTTTACCGGAAGTCAAAAACCGGAAGTTGGGATGCAATTTGATTATCAGGTACAGATGTTATTGAGCTTTAAAAAAAACAGGTGCTCGGGGAACCCCCCACCACTTTGTTTACTATCGCTCAAAAACTAATCAGTTCCTTGCTATACATATTTGCATTTTTTTCCAAAGTGTCATCAAAATTCATTCACGAACGAATGTGATATGCTCCTGGTATGGACCCCCCAACCCTTTATCCAATGTACTCCAAAAACTGATAAAATCTTTCTCATGTACTTACTTGAAAGCTTTTTCCAACGTTTCATGAAAATCGATGGGTAATGCTTGGGATAAACACCTGAAAAAAACCTTTTTGACCGGAAGTTGGTATGCAGAAATATTGGAAACAGTATTAAAACCTTATATACCAAGCTTCCATAAGATCATAATCCGGGATTAGTTGTTATTTTAGATTTAAGCTTAGAGGTGTTCGGGAGACCCCCGCCATTTTGTCCAAATTTGAAATGAATCCAGATCTTCCATTTTCAAGTGAACCTGGATCATTTCAACTGGGTTTAAATTGTGCATTGTTATGCGGATTCGTGCTATAGGAACGATTTGTGATCCATAGTTTCCTGAAGAGCGGTAGACTCTGAAAATTCGCCTGCCAATTGGAGGCTTTGACCGTATACTAGGTCTGCTGAAGTGCATTTAAGACCTTCTTTAAAAGTACGAGCTAGAAGCGAAAGTTTTAAAGAAATATGAAAACGTTCAACCATTTCAATGGCTTGTACCGTCAACTTTCCCTCACGGTACTTGTACCAATTCTGACAATCGTACATCTATTTTTAATTCGATAGTTTCTATCGGTTCATATTCTTTTATGTGTTTTATTTTGTATTTACTTATGTTGTTATTTATAATAAATCCCACCCCACCTGTGATTAAATTCTAGTTGAAAGTTTTTGGTTTTTAAATTGACTTTGCTATTTGTCCAGGTTTCTCCCAGAAATGCAATATCTATTTTTTTTTATTTAATGTATGTTCTAATTCTTCTTTATTAGCTTTGTAGCTTCTAATGTTTATTTGTAAAATCTTTATAATATCGTTATTATTCATCGTTTTTTTGTTTAATTTTTATTTTCCAGAGTTAATATTTTTTTTATTTCGTTTGTATTTGTGATCATTTCAATTAGTAATACATCTTTATTTATGTTATCGTCTTTCGATTTTAGTAGTTCATTGCTTATTTGATTTATTTTTTCATTTATAGTGTTTATTTTATTAAATTGACCTTGAATATTTTCTATATTTGTTGTCAAGTTTTGATTTTCTTTTTTTACTTTTTCTATATCTATTTTTAGTTTGTCGTTATTATTTTTGATTTGATTTGTTCCGTTTTTTAAGATGAGATTTTCCCCCAGCAATTCTCTTTTGAATTCCATAAATTCTTTTTTTATGTCTTTTAAGTCTTCACCTCCACTATTGTTTTCTTTTCTACTATTTTCTTCTTTTATTTTATTTAGTTCTTCTTTTAGTCTTCTTATCTCTTCTTCTTTGTTTGTATTCTTGTCTTGACTATTTACATCTTTTTCTTCTCTTCTCCAATGTCCTTTTTCTATTTCTGTTATTTCTTCCCAATCTCTGTATTTTCCCTGTCCATTAGTCTTTTCTTTTCATTATACTTATTTAATGTCGGAAACTCTTTTTCATAAAATTCGAACTTTGGTTTTTCGATTTCTTTTATTGCTTCCTTATAAGCTAATTTTTTCACTGTCATGATTGTTTTTATATTTTTTTGTCTAATGTTTTCTTTACATTTGTAAAAAAAAGTGTGGTGATTTTCTTTTCCGCATCTACCCTTGCTCTTGCATGCCTTTTTGCTGTGCCCATATCTCCAGCAGTTCTTACATATTATTGGAAATTCTGTGAAATTTTTTATTTCTCTTTTCACTCCTTCTATGATCATTTCTTTTGGTATATTGAAAGATCTGAAATATACTTTAATACTTCTGGTAGGTTCGTTTATTTTATTGTTGTTATTCCATTTGTTTATTTGTTCTATTTTGTTAATTTTTTCATTGGCTATACTTCCTCCCATAATTTCTTCTATATTCCATTCTAAAGGAATATTGTTAACGAAGCCAATTGTTTCTGTTATAAAATTGGGAATATAACTGTCTATGTTAGGGAAATATGTTTGGGAATATAACTGGCTATATTTTTCTTAGGTCTATATTGTTTATTATCTTATTTGCTGTAATACCGTCTGCACCTTTACTTTATTTCTATAATTTGTCCTATTCAATAATTTTGCCACTACCAAATCTTCTATATTTTTTTTCCATGAATATCCAGAAAGGACCTTTGTCCCCTGGTACATATTTGTTTGTTTTCTTGTTTATTTCTGTATGTTCAAATCCTAAGAACTTGTTTTTATCTTTCTCTTCATCTTTTCTTTCTTTTCTTTTCTCGTTTGTAAAATTTTCTTTTTTCTTTTCCCTCTCTTTATTGTTGGCTAATTCCCAAATTGAGTTGTCATCGCTTGAGTAAATATCCATCTCATCTGTATTTCTGTTTTTTTAATGCTTTTTTTTAGTATTTTTTTCGTAGATGTTCCTGTATTTTGGTTATTTTTGTATTTTGTGTCGTTTCCCTTTTTTTTATTTTTTTTTAAATCTTCTTTCATTTTGTTTTTGGTTTTATTATTTCTTTGTTTTGTAAAAAAATTAATAAATTCTGTTGAATTTTTATTTTTGGTAAATTTTGGTTTCATATTTTTACTATTCCATATATCTTCCTGATTTTTATTATATTTTAATTCTGATTTTTCTTGAATTTTTATAAAATTTTCATTCTAACTACGATCAACATTTGAATTCTCTGAAAGCTTATTTATTTCACTTGTGCCACTGTTTCCGCTTTTTATTTCAATTTTTTTTATATTTACAATGTTGTCATTACAGTTAAACTTCCATAAATCGAACTTCTATTATTCGTTTCTATATTTCGAAATTTCCCTAAATCGAACTAAAATTGATGGCTTTTGGTGGTTCGAATTATGGAAGTTTCACTGTATTTTTAATAGATTTTGATGTTGCATCATCCACGTTACTGTTACTAACTTTGCACGTCTTTTCAATATTTGTCTTTTTTATGTTATGATTTACTTTAACATTTATATTTGCAGTAATAATTTTCTTATCATATATCTTAAACTCATCATTGAATAACGATGTGATGCCATCCAACAGTATTATTTAATTTGCATCGTCTTTTTTTATATTATAATTATTCAATCTTACCTCGTTTGTTAATTGTAATTCATCTTCTATGTTTTTTGGTCCTTCCTTACCCTTTTTATTTTGGCCTCCTTCAGCCAAATCTTTGTTTGACATTCTCCTCTTCGTTTTTCTAAAATTTTCACTTTTAATTTTAAATATAATAAATAAAACACTAATCCAAACTTTAACTTTTCACAATGGCCGCTTTGAAACTTTTGAATTTAGTAATTAATGTAATAACGATTACTCCCTCTTAGTTTGTAGGTTGAATTTATTATCCGGACTCTTGCCGCAATTGTGTAAGCAAAATGGTTGTCAAATGCTTAATGAAATTCGCTGAATCATATAAATGTATTTAAAAAATTTGCGATTATTGTACATAAACTGGTTTTGTTTTCAAATTAAAGGACATTAGTCCTGAAGATGTCCTAAAGAGAAAAAAATATTTGAGTTAATTAAATAAAATTATATAACTTTTTAATAAATTTAGCGTATTTAAATTTTAAAGTGTATGGAGTTATGTATTTGATTTCTCTTCATAAAAATTTAAGAACCAATTATGTTAGGTAAACTGACCATAAGTTACTCTTTATTTTTATCTTTACAGTGCACTGAAGAAGAAGAAGAAGAAACAACACTATCAACCGATAATTGTTTTTCAACTTGTGATCTTTTGACAAGTTCTACAGATCAAAAAGACAATAAAGAAAACCCAGTAGGATTAAGTAAAATTTCAAATAAAAATACATTCCAATTGAATTCCTCAAAATCTCTAGAATTAAATAAAAACCTAAGTTACAGTGGTAGCCTGAAAAATAGTGAAATTGTATTTCCGGGAATGTCAGGACCACCATCAGGATCTTGTACGCCAAAAATCGATAACAAATATCGTAACAATCGTATTCAAAAACAGATTAGTCTATACGAAAAAGAATCATTATGTTCAACGGAGCAAAAAAATCTAGCATATGATGTCGCCAAGTTCAATGAAGTGCCGAGTAATATCAAATTGGCTAAACGTCGAATCGGTACAACAGAACCACCAAGTTTTTTATCAGCCGAAGATTTAGAAAAATCAATATCAAATATTGAGAAAAATTTAAATTCGGTTGCATTAGAAAATTCAAAAGATAAATGTAGTAAAACAAAATCATGTGTTAATTTAAAAATAATGTCAGTTCCTTCAACATCATCTACATCACAATTACAACCATCAGCGTCAAGTAATCCAGGTACTGTATTGGTGAAAGAAAGTTTTATTGAACCACCAAAACGTGTTGCTAAAAGTTTTCATGGTAAAACACAATTTTCAAATTTAGAATCGATTCGTCGTTCTAGTGATATTTATGCTATAGGATTGAATTTAAATGCAACTGGCGATAGTCTACCCACAAACTTAGATACAACAAAAAGAACAAATATTAATTTATTATCACGACAGTATTCAGTTCCTGGGACATCATCAGGGTTAAATCAAAATGCTTATGTACCA
Source organism: Diogma glabrata (assembly GCA_963693315.1). NCBI lineage: Eukaryota > Metazoa > Arthropoda > Insecta > Diptera > Cylindrotomidae > Diogma > Diogma glabrata. Next base: position 328,616,063 of record OY856187.1, read on the forward strand.
TCGAATTCATCAAGATTTCGTACTAGAATTGTTAGAGAAATGAATCCTTCACAATCTAGCGATGTTGTTAATTTAGAAAATAACACAACTGCGACATTTAATATAAATGAAGAAACTGGTAAAAATAATTTAGGTGACAATAAATAATTATTATATGAAAAAAATTAGATTTTCAAAAAAATTGTTTTTAAAATTTGAAAAAAAGTTTTTCTTCAAGAGAAACAACAAAAATGTTAAAATAAAAATGTTAAATGAAAATTTGAAATTAAATATTTTTTAGTTTTATTTTGTACTTGGTGCAAACGATTGATTTTTTCAACAACAAAATAACAAACGTGCAATGGTAATCTGCATTTGCAAGAATGAACTAATACCATTACCGAACACATAGTTATAAATCAGTATGATAAGTTGGGTACTCGCAATTTATCCCGGAAAGATCCTGATTTTATCATTTACACGGGCGAGATTTTTTTCGGGGAAGATTTTTTTATCTAAATTCGGGTTGGTGATAGACTTAAGAAAAAAACAACTTCGTGACTGAGTCCATGCTTTCATAGATGCAGTTTACGCCCGTGTAACCGTTCCTATTTTTAAAAATTCTAAAAAATTACTTCCATGGTACAACATCCGAGATACGATCTACCATTCGTGCACATATTTTAACATTAACGAAGAACCGATTTCCATTCTCGAGACCATGGTGACTTGATTCGATCCGTCATAAAGCCAGAAATCAGGAATTCGATGATATGGGCAGCATCGAAATTTCCAGACCATCGTCCTCTCATCACGGTTACAATGATTGGAGACACTGGTCCATTATCCGATAAGCCACATCGATCACCGACTAAAACGCGCATATCATCAAATACCTGTGGCATAATGATACCTTCATAAAGCCATGATAACGTTCATGGTTCACGGTCTTAGTGAATTCGTTTGTGAATTCAACAGAACACAAAGTACATCTACCAATATCATTCCAAAAAATCTGACTACAGAAAACCCAATTTAATTTTTCCAATCTCGAATTTTCCAAAAAATTGAATAGTCGACCCCCACCAACATTCGCCAATTACAAAAATTGATGGGTATAATGAATAACTGTCATAGATACGTCCCACACATTGCAGAAATATTAGCTTCACTCCAATCTATGAACATTTTTTTTTAATAAAAAGTGTATGAAAAAACGGCATTTCCAGTCTTATAAATTTTGTAGGTATGTTATCCAACCCAGTGGCATTAGATTTTACCTAAAGAAGATGGCTCTCCAAACGTCGACTAATGAAATGTTGCGAAAGCAGATATATTCTATAATTTAAGCAGTTCCACCCAAACAACTTCTTTACATCTCTTATTAGAATTGCAACACGATTTCAATATTTGCAGATAATATATATACCTATAGGCTATAGGTACGTGTGTATTGAAGAGCTAACGGAGTGCCGAATTTAAAATGGATATTTGAACATTTACATTATTAGTCAAAAAGAAATCATTGACATCCATGTTGCAGGCATTGACAACAAAAAATTGAGAAAGAAACAAGATCGATAATGTACATCGAAGTGCGTTGGTTTATTCCTTTTACATTTCCACGTCGAGACTGAAATTCTACGAGAAAAACAGTAATATTTATTAACTTGTTTCTTTGCTAGTCATGTTTGCATATTGTGTTAACCGTTATAACGTAATTGAAATCGAAAATTTGAGATTTTTACACTAATTCAAAAAAAAAAACAAATCACCCGCCATCGTTTTTCTTCTAAAAATCTACCACCCATTAACTCTTAAAGCGTATTTCTTTAGACTAGCATAGACTTAGCATCAACTCACAATCAAAACTGAAATTAATCAACCATGCACAAAGGTAACGCTATTGGTGAACGAATTTGGTTTCAATTGAATAACATTGCATCAGTCGACTCACAAACCTAACATCAGATCCAGATAATGTAGTAATAAACTTACAATGATGTGGTTCAACTAATTAAGTTTGGTTGAACGGTGAAGGAAACTGATCCAGCCCGAACATTGTGCGTCCGTTTGTATCGGATCGACGTCTAAGACCCATACATCAACATGTTTAAGGTGAGGAGGTGGGTTAGTCAGTTTCTAAAAATACTGCATTCAAATTAAAATAACTCCGTTTCCAGAACCGTTAAAAATCGACAATGGCGGTCCCTATTTTCTTTCCATAGTTTTATTTTGCATGAGTTGCGCTGCTTTTAATTTCCTTGTTTACTTCCTGACACTTATAAGTTACAGTAGAGATTCCTATCCAAATGGTATCGGGGTACCGAATGGTTACGTTGTGATAGAGTGCAACGTGTTTAAAATATCAGTTGGTAAGAATACGGTTGTAACAAGAATGGGAGACGATATGTTGTCGAGCAAGGTTCGCAGCTTGTTTGGGTCAATGCTTTGACCAAGATGAGCGTCAATCAGTCATTTCAGTGTTTCGAGAAGAAAAGATGATAGACTGATGCGTCTTAGGTCGTTAGGATGCCAATGGGAGGTTTGTCTCGCCCTTGAAATGAAAACTTTGGTCCATCGAGCCGGTATATGAGACATCTCAACGCATGCCGTAAAAATTGTTCTGACCAAACTTTTAGTCGGTTCTGAGGTAGTCTGTAGTTCTGACTTAGTAGTAGTAGTAGCTGACTTAAATTGTCTAAAGAATCTCACGTTGACCCTGTCACTAGATCCTTTAGGCATTCAAACTAACGAAGGCTTGATACTTCTTGTAGTAGCCGAAGTTTAACTGCATCCTGGGGAAAGTGAGTATTTATTAATAGTTGAATAGTTTCCATACTAAAAGCAGTCCAGATATCATCTGATTTAACCAGATGGCCTGGTATTGTTGAGTTGGTTGCAAGGATTTTCATGAGTTCAGAAGCTTTCGTGGATTCCTGAATGTTTTCACAAAAGAGTTTCCAGGGTTTCTTCTTGGTCGTTTGTAATTCTTTTCTATAGTCTCTGATACCATTTTTATAAAGATCCAAGTCTTGTTACTCCATTGAGATTTTGGCAATGTTAAGGAGCTGCCTTGTTTTATTTTACAGTGATTCCAGTTCTAAGATTCACCACGGAACGTTCTGTTTTCTTCTAGGTTTGTTTAGTGGGCAAGCAATTTTAGCCGTTAGATTTTCTACCAATACACTGAGTTCTCTATAGCAATCCCAATCCTTTACCTTCTATCAATCCCAATCCGGGTTGTATAACTATAGAGAGTTGAAGGTAACAGTGGTCTGAAAAAGAGTGTTCGCCCGACACCTTCCACTCGTTTACCACATGATATATTTCTTCAGAAACAAGAGTCACGTCTAGGAATTCCACTCTATTTCTGGTAATGAATGTTGGTTTGCAGCCAATGTTGCATATAATGAGGTTAGTTTAGTAATTAATTAAAAATTGACTCACCTCTTTCGTTGGTGTCTGAGTTTCACCAGATGACATGATAAGCGTTGACATCACTGCTTAAGACCTATTTAGGGGACCTATCACCTACCTATTTGGGGGAGTGGTTAAATTTTGGTTAATCTCCTCGCAGATAATGACAGTATCGTTGTTACTATAGTTGGGTAATAAGCAGAATTAAAGCGCTTGCCTTACCAGTGTTCCTAACATAGAGTAGTTTATAATTATCCATGGTTCCTGAATCAGAACGATAGCTTCACCCGTACTTGAGAAACGGGTTTGGAGTGGTGAAGGTTAATTTGGAGTATTTTTAACATTACCACGTATTAAGTTCTCCCTGAACCCCAGTATAGTGTCGCTATCCCCACCAGATTCGTATGACACTCTTACATCATCCATGTGAAGGTGAGCTACATAGATTCTTCGGATACATGACTGGTAATCAAACATTTTGTTGCAGCCTCGTTTTGTTAGCTGGTCTAAATTAATTAAAGATTCCGCTAGACACTTCCCCTCTGTTTCTGACTCACCCTCCTCAAGAGCAAGAGGCTCTGTTAACGTAGGCTAAGCTGTTACCCTTACCATGAATATGTAGTTGTTTGGTCTGGAAGCCGTAAATCTCTCCATTAGAGATGGCCAGGTAGGCCAAGCGACTCGTTGTTTATAACAACAATAATTTGTCGCGAGACCCCTTCCGTACCTTCCAATTAAAAGACGGCAGACTCTTTCGTTACCCAGACGACAAATCTCGAGGATGCCTTCAGAATTTGTAGGTTCCACTGGGATTTTGGTTCGAGCTCTTGGTCTGCTAGGGAGCTTGGTCACTTTCGATCACCTCCAGAGATGCGCCCGGCTCCACCAGTAACCGACTTCGACATAAGTAACCGATTTTGACATGATCTAGTAACCGCTAGTCCTCGCATGTTATCAGCTTGTAGAACCGCTGGTGCCACCCTGCATCCCTACAGTTAGGTGATGGACCGGGATTCAATTTAAGGATTGGGCGGCAATTGGTTGCGAATGAAATTGCCACTCTATCCCATGGAGCAGTAACATGGAACAGAACAGCTGTACTTTACTGAGAGGGTAGAGCCATCTACAACTAGTTTCACTCCATTTACTGGTCAGCCCAAATGTTGAAGCCAAAGAAACCATCCTGAGATAAAGTATGGAAAGGGTGAGCACACTCGTTTTGGGAGCCATCTACAACTAGTTTCACTCCATTTACTGGTCAGCCCAAAGGTTGAAGCCAAAGAAACCATCCTGAGATAAAGTATGGAAAGGGTGAGCACACTCGTGGTGTTGGTTCGTCGAAAGGTCTGAAACCCTGCAATCAATAATCGACTAAGCATAGCCGAACGAACGAGTTCGGTGTTCAGGCAGAAGCTGACGTGCTAGCTAGGCAGAACAACACAACACCTTTCGTTGACCCAGGACTCTTGTAGATTAGGAAAAAAATATCCTCACAAAATGAATGTCACAACTCTAAAACTTTCCAGGAAATTAATCGGGCTGTTACAGAAACCGAAAATGTTTTCAAAGGTGAATACGAACAACCTAAGAGTACTGACATGCATCTCACAGCACACTGGAGATTGAAAAACCCCAAAAACAAAGAGAAGGAGAAGACGATACGGAGTACCGGTACAATTTTTATTTGCTAAGTAAAATAATTTTGGAATAAAGCTCAAAAGAAATTGATCTTTTGCACAAAATGTATTTGATTATCTATCATTTTCTTAAGTTACATTTAATGGCAATAAATCGATAAGTACAAAGATAATTTATATAGTAAAACGAAGAAAAACAAATCATTTGATGAAAATAATTAAACTTTTTTAGATTTGTTTAAGGTATTAGTGGTCATTGCTTTTTTGAGATTATGTACTTTTTTGTTAATACATAAATACAATTATTTAAACAAAATTTATAAATAACTTTACCGTAAACATTTAAAGTTTAACATCAATTTCTTCTGAATAGAACTTTGTGCAATGCATCAATATCTATTTCTAGGGGAGTCTTTGAAGAGGAGGCTGACGTTGGATGACGTGCTTGTGCTGTGATTGGTTTTAGTGCAGGTGCGGTTGGTTTGTTTGATGCTCTTGGATTAACTAGTAAGCATTTCATTGGTTGTCCATCTAAATGTCTATTGTGATACGTGTCAACTGCTTCCTCTGCATCACGTAAAGTTGAAAAAATTACTTCAGCAACACCGGGTCGAACCAGACGAGCTTCCATCAACTCTCCAATATCTTCAAACAACTCTTTAATATCACCTTGTGAAACACTTGAATGCAAATTTGAAACAACAATCCGATATCCATTTGTGGCCGGTGGTGGACTTGTTGGTTGAACTCTTGAAAATATACCTGAAGATTCATTGGGATCCGGTGCTCTTTCTAGGCGAGCTCTCATTTCAAACGATAAAGATGAATTTTCATCGGGAATAAAACATCGTTTTGATCCTGACGAAATGATTTGATGCGGTGTCGCTCTCAAAATTCCTTTTCGTGTACCATCAGAATCAACATTGAAAATTTTTCGTTGGATATGAACTGGTTCGGAAACATCAATATGACGTCTAACTGGCACCTCGTAACAATCGAATGGATCAGATGATACCCCAAAAAACGATGGAGATTTCCTACCACTTGAACGTCCAAAACTTGGAAATGGTGGAATCGACGAATGCATCGGTAAAGCAATGTCATTTTTAACAGTACGACGTAGCGGAAAAGAAGCTGGTGGTAGATCGATATCCATTTCCTCAAAATCCATTATTGTTTTGCTTGAAAGTTCCGGAAACCGGGAAGCACTCCTTCCACGTATTGGCATAGCTGCTCGTCTAGTTGCCCGCCTACCCAAATCTTCGCCAAGTGGACTAGTTGGTGTCGTTTTTTTTCTTTTTTTCATAATTTTCAACCGTGCATCAGTCACCTTAGAAATTTGATGCAATTTTTCACGTGCATCTCTGATTTTCATACGATTCTTTTGTATAATTTTATTCCTTGCATCAACAATATTATTATTCTTATTGCTATTACTTTTGATTTGTATTCCTATTTTACTTTTTAATCCTGATTTAATTTGACTATTATTTACTCCATTCTTATTCAAACTAAAATAATAAAAAAATCAATTAATTTGTGCGAATTTAAAAAATTTTATTTTTGATCTAAACTTGCTTTACACGTTTGTTGCCTAGCTTTAATGGTAGTTTCTTTTTCTTAATTATTTCATCGAGACTTAATTCTATTTCATCTGTTGTAGCCATTACTTGATAAACTTTAATTGAAAAATTATTAAAATCTATACCGATAAAAATTTATTTTTAGATAAATAAGTGGAAGATGCTTGTCAGAAATAAACCTTAAATATGACAATTTAATTATTAGTACCAACATCAAGACAAATTGGTGCTGCATGATTAGAATTCTATGTTTTTTACGATTTTAAGAGCAGGGCATAAAAATCAAATGTTTCAATCAAGCGCATAAATTTATATCTCTATTTCATCTTAGGAGTTTGTCTATAATGATTTCACACATAAAATGGTATTCTTCTTTAGGTTTTTAATTACATGACACCAGGCATAAAATAAAATCCTTTTTGATGAGTCTTCTTTATATTGGCTGATTGTCAAGCACTATGGGTTTTCGATATAAATCCAGCAGGTTAAATCAAGTTTTTAATATCTGACTTGTAAAGGCTTGAAACCACATACAACAGAAATAGAATTCCATACAAATTTTACAGAAACCGAATTTTTATCTGTGAAATTTGTATGAAATTCTGTTTGTGTTGTATGTGAATGCTCTGCTTAAGACCTATTTTCTTCAGTTTCTGATGTGTGTTGGAGGTCATGCTGGGTGAGCGATAGTAGGTATCGAAGAGGAAGCAGTTTGCTGTTAGACGTGTCACTCGCAGAACTTCAGTCTCTATGTGAAGAAGAAATTAGAGCGCCAGTAGAAACGCGCAATATAGCAGTATGTGTTGTTTGTATTTATTGCCGTTATGTTACCGTTTGAATCTGAAAATTACGATAGAATTTTTTTTCTTGAAACAAATGAACTGTCCTACAATCCGGTCGTATTTTTCAATCATCAATTTCCTTTTAGTTTAATCTCTTGTAAAAAAAAATGATAGAAACCGATAGCGTCATTTTCTATCGTTTCCTAATTGGTTTTTGAATGATAATTAATGGGTTGGAATCGTTTTTTCCCATAAAAACGGTTGCGGACTTTTACGTTTCGCCTTTTGCGGCGGATACAATTTCTATCGTTTTTGGCTGTTTCTTATCGCTATTTTCTGATAGACATGAAAATCTAGTAAAAAGATAGAACCGTTCAATCGTTTCCTTTGCGGTTTTTGAATGAAAATGGATGGGGCTGCATTGTTTTTTCAATTGAGACTTTGTATTGCTTTAATCGTTTCCTATTGTGCTTCGGTAGATTATGCTATCGTTTTGAATCGTTTTCAATGGGATATTCCACATTATTAATTTTATTTTCTGTTAATTCCTATCCGTTTTAATCGTTTTTTATTGTAAAAGTCAAATTTTGGTGCATTACCCTATCGTTTTGAATCGTTTTCGATAGAAAATTTTATTTTAGCTGGACTATTATACTAAAAAAAATCGACTATTTTTAAAAATCTGAAATTTTGATATATTGTTGGTATTGACGAAAGAAAAAAAGTAATTTCTGGATTCAATTTTCTGACGCATGTGAATTTTTGAGGCTTTTCACGATGTTTTGTTATGGCCCTGCTTAAACTATTCTATTGAAAACCAAAGTTTATTGGGAAAATTGCATAGGGAATTTCCTGTAAAATTCTATTAAACATTTGTTTGCCTTTTGTAATCGATTGAATCCTATTAAATTGTCCTATAGAAATACACTAAAAGAAATGAAAAAAAATGTTTTAGGATTATAAATTCTTTAGATTTTGACTACATTTTAATTGAATTTTCTGCGACCGTCAAATTTTCTATTAAATAATATGGAATCCTACTCGACTTTATAATAGGACTAAACACATTTTAAAGGGAGTTTTGTAGCCTTAGAATTTCATATGAAATACAAGGCAATCCTTTTTGATTCTTGAATGCGATTGGCTATGTTTTAATGGGAATTTCTGAGACCTTTAAATTTCCTATTAAATAATAATCAATTATAAAATAGAAAATAACAATGGAAAAAATTAAAACATATACAACCTTTATCACTATCATTGTCTTTCAGCCGAGAAGCGATAATTAAACACACATAAAACGATTTTAACTATATCTTTCTAAGACGGATAACACTCTAGTGAATTTAAACCAGACAAATAAGATATAACAAAAATTTCAAAGTCTTATTTTCATGTAAGAATTACCCATTTCCTATTGAAACTATGTATCTCAATATCACCTATTAAACTATAAAAAAACGTATTAAAACTACTGCAGTTTATTTAATACTTTAAAGTCGTATTTTCCTTTAGAAACTATACACTTCCTATTGAAACTATCTCAATGTCTTCCTATAAAACTTTGTCCAAAGAAAACAATTTTCTAACTTTCTTTTTCCTTTAAAAATTATCCATTTCCCGTTGATAATGTTTCAATGTCTTCCTTTACAACTATAAAGAATCCTATTAAGAAATCTGGTCGTAAGAAAAAAAATTGTCTAAGCTTTATTTTCCTTTTCAATTACGTTCATTTTATTTCCATTTTACCATTGAATATGAGTTTTTCCTACCCAAATTTTTTATATGAAGGAAAGAATTTCTCGATTGATCCCATTAAAATCGTCCTACCCAGTTTCCAACAATATTCTATAAGATTGTACCCTTTTTAATAGGTAGTTTAAGCAGGGGTGTTCAATGTTTTGTTAATAGATCCTACAAGTTTTATGCGATTTACGTATATTTTTGCAAGGAAAGAGAAAAATAGTTAAAAAATCGAAATGTGTAAGTTGGAAGTTAATAATTTTTCTCTTTTCCGCTAGGCAGTGCGTTAAACCTTGGTTTACTTCTGTTAAATTATATCAGTGAACCAATGATTGAATTTACACAAATAAAACAATAAATATATATAGAAAAGAATTGTTTTATTGTAGTCACAAAAAAAGTGTTTTAAACATGAAGAAAAACAAAGAAGGACTAAAAACCTGAATCGTAAGAATGCTTAGATTGAACAATTAAAATGTAAAACTTAACACTCCCACTCATTTTAATATTTAATCCTAAACTTAGTAATTTTATAGCTGATTTAAGTTAAAATATTAATTAGCAACATTTAATTCAATCCCAATCCAATCATGTTTGATTTGAATGTTGCTAATTAATATTTTAACTTAAATCAGCTATAAAATTACTAAGTTTAGGATTAAATATTAAAATGAGTGGGAGTGTTAAGTTTTACATTTTAATTGTTCAATCTAAGCATTCTTACGATTCACTTTTTTAGTCCTTCTTTGTTTTTCTTTCTTACGATTTTTGGAATGTGTGCATAACCAACTGTACCAAATACCTTCACATGATCAAGTTTTGGTTTCTTGTTGAACCAATTTTCATATGCTGTCATTTCTTGATTTTTCGAATTTGGGGAACGATTCAACAAATAAACTGCAGTTCTAACTGCTTCTGGCCATAATGATTTGCATAAATTGCTTTCTAATAACATTGTACGCGCATTTTCTTGAACCGTTCGATTATCTCGTTCGATATATCCATTTTGTTCTGGCGTATATGGTGAAATTCTTTCAAAAATAATTCCATGCCTTGAAAGATATTTTATTAGATTGTTGTTAATAAATTCAGTGCCATTATCACACCGAATACGTTTAACTGAATTTTCCGTTGAATTTTTAATGAATGCCAAAAATTCCTTGAATCTTTCCTCAACTTCTGATTTGTGTGCAATCAAATATACGAATCTAAAAACTGTAGCTTCATCTTTCATTAACATGAAATACTGTGCACCACCAACGCCTACTTGTTGCATTTTACCACACAAATCTACATGGAAACATTCACCTTTTTCAACATTACAGTTTTCCTTCAGCGGATGTGAACTTCGGTGCATTTTTCCAATTTGACATTCCTTGCAAAAGAAATTATTCATGTTTGATAAATTTATGCCACTCACCATATTATGTTTAACCATTGATTTAATTGTAATTGTATTCATATGACCCAATCGTCTATGCCATTGCTGCAATGAATTCATTGATTCATCTTCAAGAACATTTGCTGTCAAACATGAATCAATATGTTTATTCCGCTGAACATCTTGTTGAAAAATCATTCGCACCAAATTGTTGTCATCTTTGTAACCAATAGCAACTGTTTCATTTTCTTTCAAAATGACACAACATTTTTCTTCAAAATTTATTTCAAAACCCTTGTTCATCAGCGATCCAATTGAAAACAAATTAACCTTTGATTTTGGTACATATCGAACATCTTCTAAACGACGCTTGTACCATTTACCGTTAACCCAAGCTTCAACTTCTATACTACCACTACCTTCAACATTCAAAGTTTCATTGTTTGCAATTTTAATACTAGCTTGACTTTCATCCGATGAAAATTCATAAAACCAATCTTTTCGAAAAGTCATGTGTTTCGATGCTCCAGAATCTGCTAACCAAACATCATTATAACTTGCTGATAAAACATCTGTCATAGCCGAAAAAGCAACTGATGATTTCTGTTCACTTTTATCCTTTGTTTGGTTTTCTGGACAGTCTTTCTTCCAATGACCTTCTTTACCACAAGAAAAACAAATAGACTTTGATTTATTTTTGAAATTCTTTTTCATCTTATTTTGTTGTTTTGCATTGAAAGCTGCTTCAACAAAATGTTCTTCTTTGTCATGTTTATTCATTTGGTCCTCTTCTAATTGCAACTTTGCCAAAAGTGTGTCAATTGTTCGGCAGTCTTTTATATTATACCAAACCGTTTTGAAATTCTTGAACTTTGAGCTCAAACCACTAATAATTCGACACATTTTTAAATTATCAGTCAATTTCTCTTCATGTTCTTCAATTTCAGCTGCCAATCGAGTTACATTTGAAACATACGATGCAACAGATTCATCATCATTCATTTTTACTGCAAAGTATTCCTCGTATAATGTCATGATTCGAACATCACTTTTCATATTATGAACACTTTCCAATTTTATCATGATTTCATTTGCTGATTTACAGGTTAGAACATGATTTGCCTGAACATTATCCAATGATGAAAACAAAATAGCTATTGCTTGGCCGTCTCTTTTGATCCATTCTTTGATTTTCGCTACATCAGCTACATCAGTTCCTTCTGGCTTAGTTTCCATACCATCAACCACTTCAATCAGCCCCTTTCCACGTAAAATTGCTATCACTTGAAATTTCCATGCCTTGAAATTCGATCCATTCAATCGATGTGAAATCAAGTTCGATTCATCTGAATTGTTCATTATTACGACTTTTTATGAAATTCACAAATGTATGATACAAAATACACGAAAATGTTTTTCTTAATTCAATCTAGGTATTTTAATTTGCACACTGGGCTCATAACCTGTTTAAATTATATCAGTGAACCAATGATTGAATTTACACAAATAAAACAATAAATATATATAGAAAAGAATTGTTTTATTGTAGTCACAAAAAAAGTGTTTTAAACATGAAGAAAAACAAAGAAGGACTAAAAAACTGAATCGTAAGAATGCTTAGATTGAACAATTAAAATGTAAAACTTAACAACTTCACTTTACTTTTTATTTGTTTTTCACAAATTTTAAAGTAAACACATGCAGCTACGAAATTATAAAAAAGTGAGAGATTCCATATGGATTTTTTAAACGATTTTTTGAAGTTTAGTATACGAAAAATTCACATGTGTTTTTTATGAAGTTAATCATCCCTTACTAAATGTGAATCAAGTATATTGAAAATTTTATATTTTAACATCCGTACTAAATTTGAAACAAATTCTGTGCATTATTCATTGAAACACAGGTTTTTGTTGAGAATAAGAATTGGAGATTCTAACTATCGAAGATTTTGATATACTTTCAACATCTTAACACTAACATAAGAATAAGACTGTATATTTTATGTTACTATATTTTTTCTATAAAAATCATAATTTAATGAAACAATATTAATATTATATAAAAATATACATAAAAAAACTAATTTATGTATTTTTATTTGCCTTTAAATTGCAAAATTTCTGATTTAAATTTCAATAATTTCAATTAAATTTCAATAGTTTCTGATTATCGGAAAAGCAAAACATTTTGGCAATTATTTTATCGGGTGTAGTGTTATCTGGTAGAAAATAGTAAAATCCTTAAGTTTCACAAATTGTTTTAACGTCCGAACACCGCATCGAAAGAAATTGCTCTAGTAGTTCGATATCTCCTGAAGACACATAAGAAAATTTCATGACGTGTTTGATTTTTTTCGACCAAATTGTAGATTCGCACAGAGCAATACAGAGACAAACAAAATCTCATTATTGTGTTGAACTGATTCAAAAATTAAAACTTAACAAAGTAAAATTTTCATTAATCGTGAATGTTAGAATGCATAGTCTAGGGTGGCCCTTAAAAACCGATTATTTTTATTTTTTTACAGTACCCGCTAAATCGGTTCTAATGTTCCTAAAAACAAGTTGTGCAAAATTTGAGACCATTCCGTAAATGTTAACCCGTGCCCCCGGGCCTCTAATGTTGAGTTAGAGTCATTTAAAACAAAAGCGAAAAGTCCCACTACAACTTTTCTGTTAGTGTATCCACAACTGTGGAAGTGTTGCTCTATTAAAAAATGATATCGTAATTTTTATAGATTTTTTGGCCAACCCCTTTGCCGCCGGTGACGGTCACGAATTTGAATTTTTTTCTTGAACGACAAACGTCCATTTCGTAGGCAGTTTAATGCGTATAATTTTTTTTAAAAAAATATTAGTTCGTTAGCATTTTTTCCGTAGAATACGATAAAAATATTGAAAAAATTGTTGATGGTAGTTATCTCCCTTATTTTGAGGTTTTAAAGTTTAAAAGACACGTTTTTTTTTTAATTTTTTTTTTATTTATTTTAAAATATGCACTTTCAAATAATTTTCATCTCGTGATGGAAGTTGTATCATTGTGAGTGCTGAATGTTTTGGGGGTGGATTTAAGTTTCAACGCCCTCTAGCGCTCACATCGATACAACTTCCATCACGCGATAAAAATTATTTGAAATTGCATATTTTAAACTAAATTAAAAAAAAATAAAAAAAAACGTGTCAAACATTCCGAAAAAATGATTTTAAACTTTAGAACCTCAATAAGGGAGAAAACTACCCTCAAATTTTTTTTAATATTTTTATCGTATTCTACAAAAAAAATGCTAACGAACTAATATTTTTTAAAAAAAATTTATACGCATTAAACTCCCTACAAAATAGAGACGTTTGTCGTTCAAGAAAAAATTTCAAATTCGTGACCGTTTCAAATTCGCACTACACAACCATATTTCAAGCCGAAATGTTTGCAATTAGCAGTTGCGCTTTGCTATTTGCTGAAAGACATTACTAAAATATTGAAATATATATTATCTCTGACAGCCAAGTAGCACTCTTGACACTAAAATTTACGCGCTTTGATTCAAAACTGGTATGGGAATGCTACCAAAATCTACTGAAAATCTCCTGCAATAATAGAGTCACACTTGTGTGGGCACCAGAGTTTCGAACCGGAACCGAACCGTAACCGAAAACCGTTATTAACCGAAATTTTGGGCTGAACCGTAACGTAACCGAAACCGTAATTTTTTATTTGTAATGAACCGTAACCGGAACGAAAAAATCATTTTATTTACGGTTCATGTAAAACGGTTTGCAGTGAAAAAACAAAAAAAATATTCTAACAAAAAGCTGCTCATATATTATGAGTAAAAGATTTTCATTTTGCATGTCAAATTAGCTATAGGTACTACAATTTTGGTTCTAATCTATTTCAAAATTTATCACATTTTTTTAAAATACCATGAAACCATGCAGCAAATTTTGAGAGGCATATTGAACGGTTTCATAAAAAAGAATTTAAAATTTCTTAAAATATCAGCAAAAGCTTCATGTAAACGAAATCTGCCATCAAAGTTAAGCTCAAGTAGTGTAATGACGCTTACTCCAACGTTATTAGACATAAAATTTAAACCTCACAATATTACGGTACTATGTCTGAAAAACTTCTTACGGAAGCCTGTATCGATGTTCTAGATTCAATAATTACTGAAGTTGTTTCTTTTGAATTTTTGCATAAGAATACTGAAAATCCTTGGTTTTGACATCGGAACTGAACCGGAACCGAACCGAAAACCGGAACGAAAAAATAAACTAAGGAACCAAACCGAAAACCGGAACGAAATAATAGTCGAAAGGAAACCGTAAACCGAAACGGAAAACATTTCGGTTCGAAACTCTGGTGGGCACCCAGACAAACAGAAATACAAGGAAATGCTATTGCTGACGCTTAAGCAAAACAAGGCGCCAATAAAAGTTTGTTGGACTGGAACCATGCTTTGGAATGGCCAAGAGTTCGCTCAAAAGCACAATCCAAATAGGAACAAAATTCTAAATTATGGAGAAGCAGAGAGGGACTAGTACACTCCAAGAAGTTTCTTGGTAACCTTCCTGTTTTGCCTTTAAAAACAATCGACTTAAACAGAGAGTCTCTAAGAATTTTAACGTGGTGCGTTACTGGACATGGTCCTTTAAACCACTATCTTAACAAAATGGGCGTTTTTGTTTGTGGTAGGCCCATATGTATTGTTTAGACAGCATTTCCTTGTGTTCACGGACCGGTATAAGGTATTAAATTCTTCATGTAGGTGGTCTCTATGAGCCATAAGGTGGCATCCATTAGTGGTTCTAAGTGCTGTGTTTTGTATGCATCTTCTTCCAGTGCGTGTCAGAAACTTAGTTGCTGCGTAGTTTAGTATTGGTCTGCCGATAGCTTTGTATGTTGTGATAATTGTGTTTTTGTCCTTGGCCCATGAACTTCTAGCTACGTCGCGCTTTTAGTGCATTGTTTCTGCTTTTAATCCTTGAGTTCACCTGTTGTGCATGATCATTGAACTTGTTCAATTTTGTATTGACCTCCTTCGTTCAAGTGGTGAAAAGCGTAGTATTGGACTTTTCAGATGACAGTATCAGTTTTCTGTTAGTAAGCCACTCATGCAGGGAGTTAAGGTATTCGTTCAGTTCATTGGTGAGTTGTTAAAGATTGTTTCCTGTTGCAAGGACCGTGCAATCGTCAGCATATGATATAATGGTTATACCTTCTGGTTGTGTAGGTAGATTGCTTAGGTAGAGGTTGAAAAGCGATGGTGAGAGAAGTCCTCCTTGTGGTGCACCTTTTCTTAGTGTTCTCATTTTAAATTTACAGTTTCTGAAATCTACATATGTTTGACGGCCTAACAAATAGTTACGCAACCAGCGCTTTATTATGCCTGGTATTTAGGATGTCGTTTAGTAGTGTTGCGTTCGACCCTGTGTCAAACGCTTTTGATAGATCAAGAGTGACTAAGATTGTTCTTGCACATGGCTGTTTTTGATTCAGACCATCGATGATTTGATTTTGAATTTTGTGAAGGGTGGTAGTTGTGCTGTGTGCTTTTCGGAAGCCATGTTGATGTGGAGGTAGATTGCAGGAGCTTGATATACTAGGCAGACGAAGTGCTTCAATCAGTTTTTTGATAGATAAAGATCGGCCTGTACGACTTTCCTTCTTCTTCAGGTTTTTCGGGTTTGAGAATAGGTCTAATTTTGCCTGTTTTCCAAACATTAGGTATCTGGAGAGTATTTAATGATGTATTCAGTATTGTTGTGAGGTAATTCACTCCCTTAGGTCCAATGTGTTTAAGCATGACAGCCTATATGCCGTTGGGTTCAATTGCTTTTGAGGGTTTGATTGTTCTAATTGCCCTTTCAACTTCCATATTTTTAAAATTTATTTTCTCAGTGTTGTCATCTTTGAGTTTCTGGAAGTGTCTGAGAACTGATCTGGAATCCTTCTCATCTTTACTTAGCTTTTCTGAAAACGGTGAATTAAATTTTGAGTCGCACTTCCTAGAATTTTCTAGAGGAATATCATTGAAGGAGATCATGCATCTACTTTCAGGTTTCGAGGATGGGTTAACCCCTTTATAACTTTCCATAAACTTTTGCTGGATCTGAAGTTTGAATTACACACTAGCTCTCTCCATTTGTTCCTCTTGTGCTCTATGACTAATTTGTTTATTTGCTGGTTTATGTTTTGGATTCTGGGATCTGTTGGATCTGTTTTACGGATGTCATCTGTAAGTACGGCCACGGCAGATGGCTCAGGTGGGAAATTGGGTTTAACATATTAATTAAAACATTATGTTTTGTTTACAGCCAATTATAACATATTGTATTCCACCGGCCAGGATGTAGCACGTTTTTGCCATGATAAAAATGCCTCTGAATTTTTTCTCCCCAGAGAGGGTGTCAAGTGGTAAAAATAGTTTACTCAATTCATTTTCAGTAAAGTTGGTAAAATTTACCCAGTCAGCTTTGTTAAAATTGAGGTTTGTCTGCTTCTCTGCTTTTACTTGGTTGATTGAACGACTTAGGGTGATTATAATCGGCTATCATTTACTGCTGGTAGAGTTGTACGGTAGATAACGCTTTTATGTATGATAAAAGCAAGAAAACCACCTTTGTCCTTGTCTCTATCCAGTCTTATAATTTTATAATCACTAATATTATCACTAATTTTTGACTTATTATTCAATTTGGTTTCTTGAAGAACCGTGACTAGAATATAATTATTACACACAGAGTTTATTATATAATCTAACTTGTTTGTTAGACCATTACAGTTAAGTTGTATCACTTTCACATTACTTGGTGTATCCGGATGTGTGTTCATACGCAATGTCTTTTGCTGCGTGCTTTTGTTGGCCTGTTGACTAGATAATCGGCTGCGAAGTACTATAAAACTTGTGATCCATTGCTTGTGTGTATATAGGCCTGAGCAATTTTTAAGGTGACACCATTCTTTACAGCGGTTGCACTGGATGGATGTTGTGTTAGCCCTTAGAATTTGTTTACATACAACACAGTGCTATATTTTTGCTGTTGGTCCTGAATTTGTTGCGATGACGGTCATTATGAAAAGAATCTGAAGCAGTGAGGCCAGTGACAGCTGCTTTCTTAACAAAAAAACGGAATGATGGAGATTGCACTTTCAGTCGAAATTATTGTGATGGTCGTTGGTCGAAATTTCTTTCGAGAGCTTGTTATTTTTCGTTTTTAGTTTCTATGTGATTTCTCATTTTTAGTAAACTTTCTGGGTTTTATTAACTTTAGACTTACTTATTTAAGTATATATATTAAGAATTATCATTCTAAAATCTGGGGTTCTTGAGAAAACATAAATTATATTTGTTTCAAATAAAAAAGTTTAATTTACTTAAACGTTTAATTTACTTTACCAAGTCGCAAGCATTGCTCTACAATTACTGCCTTCGAGCAGCCACCAACAGTGCATCTATTCAGATGGGCCGTGATGTTATACCCTTCTCATCTGAAGCGAAAAATCTGGGAGTTGTTTTTGATGACAGATTGGATTGGAAGCTGCATGTAAACTCACTTGCTGGTCAAATTACTGGTGTCCTAAGGAGGATACGTAGTGTGAGTTGTTACTTGCCATTTCATACAAGGAAGCAGCTAGTACTGTCACTAATACTACCCCTTGTTGACTATGGTCTTGAAGTTGTGTCTGGTTCTACGAATGATACCTTCATGGTTCTGCGGCGAGCCTTCAATTATGCCACTTGACCTTCTGCCTGCCTGCTGTCTGATGTTTGTTTCTACTGGGACTGCAATATCCTAAATCCTCTCCTATTCCCCTCCTCTTTCCCTCTCCTTCTCCTCTTCCCTCCTCTATATCCTTTTGCTCCTTCTAATTCAAATTTTCTATTTTACTAATAACCTACCTGAGCTTTTTCTGTTAAAGAACTATCTCCTCCTAATATCTTATCCATTTCTTTTTTTTTTGCATGACGCCTACCTTCTGGTTCCTTCCTGGACTTTCTGCCTTGTCTCTTGGTTCAAGTTGAGGCTTGTTGCTTACCATGTTCTCCTGTGCAATATTGTGGGCCATGGCCTTATTGTTAAATTTCACAAAACTTTACCGATCTATGCTTTCTAACTTCGATGTTATGCCTCCAACTCTTATGCAGATCCAATATTGTCCAGCATAGGAGTTTGCCAGTGGTAAGCTTTATGCTGACTATTTAATACTAATGAATTGATATATATTAAATTAATACATATTAATATTACTATTTAATACTAATGAATTTATGCTAAATGGATTTTGATTGAATTATATTTATTTTTCTTTAGCTTAGTTCTCCTGTACATTGTTATGGGCTATCGCCTTTATGTATATTGTTAATAAATAAATAAATAAAATAAATAAAGTATTTAGTTAAAATAAAGAATGAAATAAAAAGTATATAGGTTTAATTTAAACAAACAATAATTTGTTTAATTTCCTACAAACCAGTGTAAGTTATATCAATCAAAGTTACAAAGTTTATGTGAAATTTCAGACCATGGAACCAAAACTTCTCCCTATATTATTCGAAGTTGGTTTTCCTTTAAATTTTTACTTAAAGGAAATAAAAATGAGACAATTACATGTTAATTAATACTATTTATTATTTTCTGATTTTAACCCCAAAACTTCTAGCCAGCTCTTCTTATCGTGAGGATATCAAGTTTTAAAATAAAAATAAGAAACAGTTTGTTTATATTGATTTAGTGCAGATTTAGTACACCATTGTATATGTTTTTTTTTCAATTTCAAATTGATCTCGACCTAAACGTTTACCATCTCATAAACAATCATCTTTTCTACTGGGCATCATTTTCACATCACAAAACATATTTTATTACGGTTAAGTTGTCATCCTTGAATTGCGATGTTATAATAAAATTAATTTCTGTCAATATTTTTTTATTTTTTATTTCCAAAAAAAAAATTTGCTATCTTGTATTTTTAATTTTTTTCAATTCATAAAATTACTTATAAAATGTTAATTATTAATGGGAAATTTGATTAATAAAAGTACCAAAATCTCAACTACTGAAAATAATAAAATTAAAGTAGAAAATCAAGAACAGCTAAAATATAATAGTCAGGTAATCAATTTGCAATATTTTTTCGTTCTGTAATCATTTGATGTGACAATGAAAAAGATTTTTTTCCTGTATATATTTTCGTTGTATATGTATTATTTTTGGAGTTTCTACATTTTAGATTTTGTTTTGTAATTAACGCATTTATATTAAAAATTATTCAGTTTCATAATAAATTCAAATATGAATAGTTTTAGTTCTCTTTAATTAGTTTTACAACCAATCGTTTGAACTCTAGCAATCGTGGTGGGTCTCAAAGAGCATATAGCCAAAATAGTAGACCTTGGAGTCGTGTATCTCGACGCAAGTAAATATTCATAAAATAATTGTTATATATTTATATACAAACTTTTTTATTGTGTCATACTTAGATGGAATGACGTCACACTGTCAGATCCTTTAAATTCGTCAAAAACATGCTGGCCTGTACCATACATTGAATCAATATTTTTACCACACTTCAAAGTTGATAATGATAATATTGATAACAAATTTGTGATTAATACTACTGTAGCACGTGGAGCATTTGGAAAAGTTTTTTGTGTTACTGAAAGAGAAACGAACAAAGAGTTTGCATTAAAAATTATTTCAAAATCACAGGTAATCGCTAGTTTATCATATATATTTGGGATTTTATAAAAGTAGAGCTATTTCCTTACAGATTATTAAAGATGGATCAGTATCTCAATTAAGAGACGAAGTTGATATACAAACAATTTGTGGGCATCATCCTTTTGTTGTTCAGTGCATTTCTTTCTGGCAGAATAGGAAACAAATATTTTTGTGTGAGTCTTAACTTTTTGTTGCTTAAAAATTAAAATTTTCCGACTATCTGAATACTTGGTCTTCTGGGCCAGAACGAGGGATGCTCATTTGATTTTGTTGGCAAATTAAGTTTATTCCATCTATCAGACTTGTACATAACTATATTTATTGTTGTTTAAAACCAACACATTAACTTTCTTTACGTTACGATGCAGACAATTTAGTGGTTTTCCTGCATAATCTGCATATTTGAAAACAAATTTTTAATCTAAAAGTCATAAGCTATCGAAAGAGAGATGACATCTAAAATTGAATAAATTGTTTTTCTATCTATGAAACTATTAAACCATCATTTGTTGCTCTTCATCTCAGTAAACGTAAACTATGGTAAACGATTTTATTTTAAATGCAAGTCATCTTTAGTATCGAAAGTTGGTATGACTCAGACGAATGTAAGCGTAACAAAAAAATTTAATATTCTTATGGTTTTAGAAAAATTAAAAGAATTATTTCTGAATTAGTTTACTTTTTTCAAATTTTAAGATTTTAGAATAAAATAATGACAGTGCAATATAAATATTATCTAAACCATCGTTACTTTGCAAGTGTTTGATTGCGATGATGTTGTTGATCTTTCTCATTCGTATCTAGCGTTCCTTCTCGAGAAATTTAGGGAACAAAGTGAAATGACCTGCATTATTTTATTTCTAATTAGAGCCGCCTAGCAAATTCCATAACTTGATCAAAAGTATGTGGCGTAGTTGGATTTCAGTGCAATGCTCTTTCGCGGTTTGGAAAACACTATACTGACCGCATTCACACCGTGCTCGGTGGATAATAAACTCCCCTTCCAGTTATTGCAAGCAATGGCTTCGCTATGGCCAATAAATGTTTTTATGATGACACACAGTTATATGGAACGAAGCATTTTCTCCTTACATGCGAGCCACTATCTGACCTAACAATGCCCCTTTTGATGCTTTAACCGTCACTCACTGCAGATACTGTTTTCAACGCTTTGATGTTTCCATCAATTTATCAAGTTGCACAACCTTCACAAGTCACAACACTTTACGATACCAGTACAAGTAAACTTCGAAATCTCATTGTTGCAACAGCAACAGCTAGAATTTTAATTAACGGCAATCAGCCTAAAATTATCTAATCCAACTAGGTGCAATTCAATAACTCCATCTTGAGCAAGATAACGATAGCAGATTGCGACCTAACTCAAGACTACCACAATTCTTTCAGGTTGTTTTATTACCATCGGGTTGGTTAGTTTGCTAAAAAATGCCAGCCTGATTGTTCGCGTTATATACTCTTACTTTTTAACTAATTTAAAAAACCGTCATTATAACTATCGTTTAATGAGTGAGTCCGCCATTAAAACTATCGTTTGATGGTTTATGATACCATCGCTTACCTCTAATTTCTCAGACATCGATACTGTGCGATAAAATATCAGTAATACTAGCTACTTCCATTTAGAAGCTAGGTAGGTGTGAAATCAGGATTTAATTTTATTGCAGCGAATTGTACTAGTCTTTTGTTTATGAAGCACATGTTAATAGCAATTTTTCTATAGATATGGTTGTTGTTGTTGCTTGTACTGACGCGTGTGGTGCTAGTACTCCGGCTCCATGTTCATGTTCCGGAACTCTGCTACTGTCTTTGGGCGGTACCATAATTCTTCCTTTGTCAGATTGGTTGAATTTTCAGGACAGTATAATAAGTGGTCTACATCTACGGCGTGCCCTCACTTGCCTGGAAATTTGTCAACAGTTCCGGGATTAACTCTATGTAGTTGTTTAGAATGCGTGACCAACCTGATCTTAGTTGGGCTAGGATGGATCTGTTTCTACGAAGTAGTAGGATATCCAGTTGCGGGTCACAAGGCTGCGTTTTGTGTTGTTTGTAACTTGTTTTAGTGAGTGTCAACTTGAGGTGCGTATATGGGTGCAACCTAGCTTATCATAGATCTACCCATTGTTTTATAAATTGTAATTGTAATTCTATGAAGACGAAGTCGTGCGTTTTGTCCCATAAAAACTTACTATATAGAGGCAATGCAACATTTTCCAGGCAACCATTATTAAACTCACCTACACTTAAACTATTGGGTACTAATATCAATCACAAACTGAACTTTTGCGCAGGAGGGATCGATTTTGATCGATTATGATCAATGTTGATCTACGGGTCTGACTACCCTGCGTACTCCAGTCCCTGCCATTGACATATGAGTTAGCGTGAGATATCACATACCACTGGCAATGGCAGGAGATGTCATTAGCCAAGATGAGATCTTAGGGTGCTGGCGGACGAACTTTAATTAGTCAACGGCAGCACTTCCAGTCTTAGCTGGGCAGCGTTCCGTAGCGGTACCGCTCATTAGCTATTCCGAGGAATCGGACCAACACGTAGTTATGTGTGGGCTTTGTGCCTCGATTGAGGTGGTGGGCGGTGCGTCTGGGGTGCGCTGCATCAGCTGGATTATTGGCACTTAGTTTTGTTTTGTTTTCTGCAAATTTCTCACAATTTGTTTTTCACTTATTGTTTTGTTATTATTTCTTCATCTTAGCATGAAATATTGGCATATGTCATATTTTATAGTATGATAGGATTTTTTTACTTAGTTATGCATTTTAAAATAAAACATAAAAAAATAAAATAAACATTTTGATATATATATGGCAGTACAACCGAAAAAAAATAAGTCTTCAAGTGGTAAAGCAAATTTGCGCAATCCACCCGCCCATAAAGCGGCACGTCCACGGAATTTGCAGGGACAAAAAATATATGAATCAATCAAAAATTTTAAAATACATGTTCAAAACATCTGCGGATTGAACGCTAACCATGACCACGTGCAACATCATCTTGAGCACTACAAACCGAACATTCTATTCCTTACAGAAACACAAGTTTCTGAAAATTTTCTCTTTATAGAATCGCTTAATTCCAAATATAGGCTCGAATCAGCTTTCAAACTCCATCAGGGCGTATGCGCATTCATTCATGAGAGTGTTGCGTTCACGCGCTTTCCAAATTTTGAACTACACGGTGATGGCTTCAATACAATGGTTTTAAAGATTTGTCTTCCAGAAATGACTTTTTTTACAATAGCTTTATACCGGTCCCCCAACAAACGTAACCCAAACTTTTTTAATATACTGACAAAAATTATGGACGAGATTAGAGCAAAGTCCCCAAATTGTGAAGTTATCGTTACCGGTGACTTCAACGTCCACAACAAATCATGGTTGGAATTCTCCAAATCGACCGACGATGTTGACAATAGTGGAAAACTGGCAGAAATTTTTGCCGCGTTTCAGGGCCTATTTCAAATTGTTAAAAGCCCGACTTTCACTCCCCGTAATGGCGGTGATAATAGTTTTCTACTAGATCTCTATCTCACCACAATGCCAGATATTACGAGTGTCGATGTCGCGAAAGGTAGTATTGGAAATTCTGATCATTATTTAATCTCATTAGTTATCAAAACTGATTTACTTAAAACTACAGCTCCCAAACCCCGTAAAATATTTCACTACTCAAAAATGGATAAGAGTGGTCTTCAAAATTTTTTCCATGGTTTCCCTTTCGACCGTCATTGTTTTTACACTGACAATGTAAATGTTTCTGCTCAAAACTTTACAGAAACCATCCAATTTGCTATCAATAAATTTGTCCCTTTCTCCATAGTAAAACCCAAACAAAAATACTTGTATTCGAAAGCTGCCAAAACGGCACTTAGAAACAAACGTAGATCATTTAATATTTGGATTCATAACAAAACTCCCACTAATCGATCCCAATATCTAAAGGCCAACAAAATATCTAATCAGATTATCTCAAACGAAAAGTCCGAAATTGACAGAGCGAAAGCCTCAAAACTTACGTCTATGTCTGTTTCTGACAAGAGTTTCTACAGTGCCATTAATTCTTTAAATTCTGGTACAAAATTTTCTATCCCCCCTATTATTGATGGTGATTTAATCGTCAATGATCCCGCAAGAAAAGCTAACTTGTTCGCTGAACGCTTTGCTCTGTACTCCACTGTTTTGGAAACTCCTAAAGAAATACACCAAATCCAGTCTTCAGGAGTTAATATGAATGAACTTCACTTCAAACCCAAAATAGTCGCTAAACTTTTAAAGGGGTTAAACATCAACAAAGCATCAGGAATGGACAATATTCCACCCATTATTTTAAAAACATTGTCCAAAGAACTTGCACCAACTTTAACTAAAATATTCTACCAATCCTACAAATCTGGTATATTTCCCTCGTGCTGGAAGTTGGCCAATGTCCAGCCCGTCCCCAAAAAGGGACCAAAATCCGATAACTCAAATTATAGGCCAATAGCTTTACTATCGGTCCTATCCAAAGTCTATGAGCATTATATTAATACACATATTTCAAAATTTCTGGAAGAAAATCATTTAATATCCGACAGCCAATACGGTTTTCGAAACCAAGGATCAACTACCGATCTATTAAACTATGTAGCGCATTGTTGGAACAGCATACTTGATAAAGGTGGTGAAACATACGTTATCGCTTTAGACATCTCCAAGGCATTCGATCGAGTCTGGCATGCCAACTTAATCAACAAGCTCGTTACGTACGGTTTTCATCCCAATGTTGTGAAGCTGATTCAAAATTTTCTATCCAACCGATACATTTCGGTAACCTTAGACGGATTTTCTTCTGAGTCTAAACTAATTAACGCTGGTGTACCCCAATGCTCAGTATTGTCCCCTACCCTATTTTTGATTTATATCAACGAATTGTTGAAAATCACCAGTAACCCAATAAATAGTTTTGCAGATGATAGTACTCTGCACAAGTCGTTCGAGCCCCTTCCTTCAAAAGGTAAAATGCACGAACGAATTAATCCTGCCCGGAGAGACGCTGCCATAAACATGAACAAAGACCTGAATAAAGTCGCCGACTGGGGTGACCAAAACCTTGTCAATTTTAACTCCACCAAAACACAGCTGTTGATTGTTTCCAGATTAAAGACCGAGTTCCCCAAAGATATTTTATTTAGTATGTGTGATGAACCAATGGGTGAATGTAAAAACATTCGTTTATTGGGTGTCACAGTTTCAAATGACCTACTCTGGAACGATCATGTAATGGCGATGGCAAAAAGTGCGTCTAAAAAACTCGGCCTCCTAAATAGATGCAAAAAATTTTTCACTCCATACCAATTGCTCCATGTTTATAAGTCCTATATTCGTCCCTGTATGGAGTACTGCTGTCAAGTTTGGGGTGCTGCCTCTGTTTCCATCTTGGCCCTCTTGGACTCTTCAAAAGCGAGCTATACGAATTGTAGGTGATCGAACTTTGACATCAAAACTTGATTCCCTACAACATCGTCGCACTGTTGCTGATCTCGTTGTTTTTTACACATATCGTCATCAGCAGTGCTCAGATGAAATCAGCGGCATCATGCCTCAAACTTATTCTTACCCCCGTTCCACTCGGCAATCGGCTGCCGCAACCAGTGAAACGGTAAAGATCCTGCGCTGTCATACTGGCAGATCGCAGAAAGACTTCTTTGTCCGAACTGCGTACAAATGGAATAGTTTGCCGGAACACTTAGTCTCAGGTGGCTTCAACCCACAGATGTTTAAAAAAAGCGTTAATCTACACCTTAGAACGCCAGTTGTTGTAAGACCCAGGTCTAGACCTAGGTCTTAAAAGGTATTTATGTGTTGTTGTGACACATATTCTAAACCCTATTACACAACACATTTTATTAAAAAAAAAAAAAAAAAAAAAAAATGGCATGATCATACTCTTTCCGTGGCAAAATTGGGATCCCAACGACTTGGCTTCCTACGTCGCTGTAAAAGCTTTTTCTCTCCGTCTCTCAGAAATTACTACCCCCATTTATGGACTGCAGCACCAGAAGCCTCTTTAGATATTGTCGACAGAAGATGTCTTAGAATTTAGATCTTCACGAACCACAAAACAATCTTCGCATTCCCATAAGCGTACCTTAGAGGTCTCATATGTGAGAACATCTAGCTATAATAACTGCTTCCTTGCACACTTTATTATTAGGTTGATGCTACCAATATTACTATTCCACTGACTGATTCTGCTTCTTTTAGTGAACTAGCACATAGTATTTCATTTAATTTCTCATGTATTTCCCAAGATGGGGTAGTTCTCGCAATGAGTTCTATAACTTTTAATGCAGTCGGTGTTGATGGTATTTCCATTAGATTTCTCAAATTGGTTCTTCCTGTTTCTTATCACATATAACTGACCTTTTTAACATACTAATAAGCACCTCATATTTCCCCGATAATTGGAAAATTACTTCTGTAATTCCTATATCAAAGAACCACATGCCGAGATCATTAAAGGATCATCGTCCAATTAGTATATTGCCAGTACTATCGAAGGCTTTTGAGAAGTTGCTGTACGCACAAATATTACATTACCTCTAAAGCAAAAATGTTTTTAATAATTTGCAGTCTGGATTTAGGACTTCTCATAGTACTGAAACTTTGACTAAATGACCCTGCTACGTTTGCTGTAGTTAGTCTACTAGACTTTTCTAATGCCTTCGGTATGATCAATCCATTTCTTCTCATCGAAAAACTTTACCTCTTATTATAGGATTTAGTACCTCAGCTACTAAATTGCTATTCTTATATTTGACTGAACAGTGAACGTTCACAAATAGTCAACTTCAATGGGAAAACCTCTAGAATAGGAGTACCTCAGGGTACCCTAGGAGTACCTCAGGGTTTAATTTTGGAACCCTTAATATTTTCTATTTTTACTAACGATCTACTACTAGTTATTAGCTCTCTTATGTACCTGCTTCATGCTGATGATTGCCAACTCTTTATGTGGTAAACTTTTAGAAATTCGGTTACAACTGGTAAGAAGCTTATAATTCCATACTTAAATTGCTGTGATGTTATAATATTTAATCTGGATTCTGACTCTAAGCGAAGACTGCATGTTACGTTTAACTCGTGTTTGAGATGCACATATTCTCTGAGAAAATTTGATCATTTCTCTGAATATTCTAATTTGATTCTTGGATGTAATTTAAACCAATATTTTTATTTTCGTATTGTCATTTTCATTTTTAAACTATTACAATTGAATTGAAAACACCTAGTTACTTGTATGAGAAAATAGAATTTCTCAATCAAACCGAACCCGGCCTCTTCTCGTTCCTTTCAATTATTGGAAGTAGTATAGTGGTTTGGTTTATGTGTTTCGCGTCGCGCGAGTGTGGAACGTATTACCAATGAGCATTCGTGAACTGGGTTCTATGGATAACTTTAAAAAAGAGTGTCTTGTTTTTATAATCAAAACTTTTAAAATATGGAGGGGCTGAAATCTCAAGCTCTGATATATCAAGACTTCGATCTGGGTTAAAGATTTTGATATAGTTTAACCTAAATTTTTGTTAAAGTACATGTATTTTATTATCTCTGTAGATATGTATTTCAAAACTAACACGAAACATCAATACGTTGTCGGAAAATTATAACAGATCATAAATTAACATAATTTAGTGAAAAGATTATACAATCAGCAAACTACTCAAAAACCTCTCCATTTAGCGTTTCGAGAAAATATTTTGAAAATCAAAAATTCATATTTCTTTCAAGATTCCAAAAATATTGTAAAAATTAAATAAAATCAAAAATTCACAATTTTTTCAAGCAAAATTCTAAAAATATTTCAAAAATTATTACAAAATCAAAGATTAAAACTTTTTTTAAAAATTCTAATAATATTCCAAAAATTCTTAAAAATTCAAAAGTTCAAACTTTTTCCAAAACACTAAAAATATTGCAAAACTTATAACAATATCAAAAATTGAAACTTTTTCCAAAATTATAATAAAATCAAAAATTTAAAATTTTTCAAAATTCTAAAAATATTTCAAAAATTCTTACAAAATCAAAAATTAAAACTTTTTTCAAAATTCTAAAAATATATATAAAATTCAAAAATTTTTTTTTTCAAAATCCTAAAAATATTCCAAAAATTAGAATAAAATCAAATATTTAAACTTTTTCTAAATTCTAATAATATTCCAAAAATTCTTAAAAATTCAAAAATTCAAATTTTTTCCAAAATTTTAAAAATATTGCAAAAATTATAACAATTTCAAAAATTGAAACTTTTTCCAAAATTATAAAAATTATAATAAAATCAAAAATTAAAAATTTTTAGAAATTCTAAATATATTCCAAAAATTCTTGCAAAATCAAAAATTGAAACTTTTTCAAAATTATTTCAAAAACTGTAACAAATTCAAAAATTTCCATGTTCAATTATATTTACGTAAACAAACAGCTAAATTTTTTTTCAAAAAAATTTTATAAAAAAATAAATGAAATCATTTTTTTGACACACTTAACAATATTTTTTGGACTAACTTTTAATTCTCAATAATAATAATAAAATTTCATGTAGAACAAATAATTAATTTTATTTTTGTCCAAAAAATTGGGTAAAAAAATAAATAAAACTCTTTCTTTTGACACACTTGACAACAAATCTAGTTTTTGATCTCACATACCAATCCCGACCATCCAGATTTCTCCACATTCTTTGTTCCTACTCGTAATCACTTAAAATTAACGTTTTTTAAGCAGAAAATATGCATATTTCCTTGTTTTGACACACTTGACGATTTTTTTGACACACTTTCGGTATAGTTATCGTCTATCGAACACATAGTCCTTTCCGCTCTTATCATTGAGTATACCTATTTCTAGAATTCAAAATTTTTCAAATCCTTTCAGGCGTTTACAGATTTCGTCGGTTGTGACGGCCGGCCGGCAGACAGACATACATTTTTTTTTTCAGATCGAAGTAATTTGTATATATTATATTAAATGTATTTTTATTATATCTAATCTTATTTATTACAAATTTAGTAAATCGTATGTTTTCTTTGTTATTTTTCTTTTTATGTTGTTAAGTAATTTATAAATGTTTTTATATATCAAATCTTAATTTATTCTTGTGTAATCTTGAGTTTGGTAAGCAGACGCTTTGAAAATTGTTACGATTAAGTCTGCTCTCATAATAAATAAATAACCGTAGGTATCAGATCCTCTTATCTACCGGAATGAATTTCATCACGTCTTGTATGCGTGCATCCGCAAGAAAACCAGTCCTAAGTTCCCCTCGAAAAGGATTACCACTACAGCATAAAGAGTGACTATCCAGATCTTGTTTTCCGATTATTACCTGTCTAATTTCTCGCAGAACATTGATATGCATTCTGTACCTCCCAGCCTCTGTTTCTACACTGAAAGAAAAATATCGGTCTCTAGAACCTCTTTTGTGCCAACCGAATGTTTCTGTCATACTAACCTCAAATTCGGTTGTCTTTTCTTCAAAAACCAAATATGAAGAAAAAACAACCGAATTTGAGGTTATTGTGACAAAAAACATTTCGGTTGTCACAAAAGAGGTTGTAATGACCTAATTTTTACTTGCAGTGTAAATTCTGTAGATCGTCAGGAGCGCTCAAGTTGCGCACATTTCACGTTGAGATGCGGTAGTCTGGTTCTTTTTCACGTGAAGGTACAATTTGGTTTTGGTAGGGCGGTTATTTTTTTCTGATTATCATATTTAACGGGGTGAGGGTGTTACCCTCAAACCCAACACATTCGGGATTTCACCCTTAATAACTTAGTGTGAAATAAATATCAGTTAGCAGAAGTCACCAATCAGGAAGTGTATTGAGGACTTCGTGGCAAGCACTAGATCCGGCAATAGGCTGTTGAATGTAGAAACAAACAGTCTGTCTCTTAGCTAAATACTTACCACTCTGATTTCAATGATAAAATATGTTGTGTTAATTTTAAGTTACGTCGGAAGGAGAACTACAACATTCGTGTAGAATTAAACAATCCCGATTAAATTTCTGCTTCTATTTTAAGTTCATCAAGACAGTAACTGATGATGTATTGGTTCGATCACTCCGCTCGGTTCTAGCTGATTTTAGCTAACAGTCGCAAAATCCAACAAATAGATACAAACGTTTTCGTTCAAACCATTCTTAGTTTCTTTTAAAGAAGTTCCATTTTCTCATGAGTAACTATGCACTCTTACGATTTATATGCCAAACTTCGTCGATGCCATCAAAAAGTTCTGCGATATTATAATATCACCTATTCGTAGTTGCTTTAAGTTTGTGGAATACTACTATTTTATTCCGGTTTTCAAAATCACGATTTTTATAGATAAATAGATAAATTAGGTTCATAAATATGAAAAAAAATTGCGGAAACTCAGAGGTCAAATGTTATAGTCAGTAAAAATTTCAATGGCCAATTCATGTGTTATTTAAAACAAAATTTCTGAATATGCATGAATAAAAATTTAATCCAAAACACTTCAAAAATACCCCTTGTCTGTTTACTGTTTGCCGTTTTTTCGGGAGTTTAGAAAACTACGTCTATTCCAGCATTTCGCTGAGAATTGGCAATTGAAAAAAAAGTGCAATAAATGAAATAAAGAAATATTTTCTAATACGAATTTGTTATTTCCCGCGGCACGGAACTAGTTATGATAAAATTGCTATAATTTATTTCTCAATTCTTTTTTCACGATGTACCGGAATAGGGCTACATCTCAATTTTAGTTTCCGTTTACGTCGTTTTAACTAGTAGTCGATATTGAAATTGAATAAGGCTTGCATGTTTTTTAAAATAAAATAAATTTTTGTTTATTTTTTTTTCAATTTAAAACAACTTTTATATTACAACCATTTAAAAGTTACAACAAAATTTTGTCCGAACTAAGCCATTATCGCACTTAACCAATTTTTAATCGATATTTTTACAGTATAATTGTTATTATGAAACTTTTTCTTATTTATAGTATCCGAATACATCCCCTGTGGAGAATTATTTGACCAAATAAAAGCATTTTCTTATCAATTAATACAAATTTATGTTGCAGAAATAGCAATCGTTCTTGGTGAGTTAGTTTTCTGACCAACAAATAAATTATTTAATACAAACTGTTTGTTTCAGATTTTTTACATAACGCTGGAATAATTTATCGTGATCTCAAACCAGAAAATATATTACTGGACAGAGATTATCATATCAAAGTAATTGATTTTGGTTTGAGTAAGTGGCTCAAATTTGGAAATCGTACAAATACAATATGCGGTACACTACAGTATATGGGTAATTTTAATTAATTATCTCTTAAAAATAACTTTTCTTACTAATCTTAACTATTATTATTGTTTAAGTATCAATTAATAATTTTGTGCACAATATTTTATTAATAATAATGTTATGAAATATTTAAACAAAATTTAAAAATATAATAATTAAAAATAATATATATATTCAAAATGAATGCACGATCGCAAGTATTCGAATTAGAGATGGAAGGTCGGCAAGTGGATGAAGCAGTTTCCAGTATATTTCATACGGTACTATTTCATCGTTGCCACGGTAAATTTATGTACACAGGGGATGCTACATATTCTGTTGGTACTTTAGGATATTCAGATGTTGATTGTGATTTTATAGATTTTACTTATGTTTGTTGTGCTTCCCAAACACTTGATCGAAAACTTAAACGTGAAATAAGTAATTTTAGTGAACAATTAAGAAATAATGATAGTTGTGGGACGGGGCAAATAAGCTTAGAATTTTTTCAAAGAAAACGTAATCGTTGGCCATTTCAACCTGAATGTATACCATGGGAAGTTTGGACAGTTAGGTTAGAATTAATAAATTTATATACAGAAGATGAAAGGCAAATATGTCGCGAAAAAGTTGGTGATATGTTAACCGATAAAATTTTATATATAACAGAAGTTATGAATCGTCATGATTATGTACCAAAAATGCCGAGTCAAAATGAATTAGATTTAATATTTGATACAACGTATCCCGACATTCAACCATATTTGTTTAAATTTAAATTTAGTACATCTGATCCTTCTAGTAATACAGTTGGCAATACAATGAAAAAATTAATTAAAGAAACATTATCATTGTGACTTAAAGATGTCAATTTTAAGTTGTTTTCGGTTTTAAAATTACAAACTATTTATATTTTTAATTAAATTAATATAAAGAAGAGACGAGATTTCAGATTTAATAGATATCACATAATATTTTTTTTATAAATCATAATATTAGTTTATTATTATTCACATTAATACGTTTGTGAAAATATGAAATATTTACAGAATACAGCTAGAATTTATTAAATGTGATCTTTTTGTTATTTCATTGAAATAAAAAAAAAATTATTTAACTTATTTTGTAAGTTTAACGGCTTTCCCTTGCAAAAAATTATAATTGATATATTCTAATTAACAAACATTTACTTATTTATTAATAATATATTATTTAGATAGTTTATTTTTTTTTTAAATTGTGTAAATAGTTTTTGTAAATAATTAATAGGCTTTTCTACGTATGAATTTAAAAATATTTTTTTAAAATGTTAAACAAAACGTAAGGTTATGTAAAAGAAAATCATATATTTTAATTTGTCTTACTTTATACTACTTGAAATTAAAAGAATTTTAAACATTGTTTTATAATAAAAAGGAGTCATTTGCAATTATGGATTAAAAAATAATCAATGAACTAAAATTTTGATACATATTGTTTCCGGTTTTGATTTGCTATCTCCCATTAAGTTAATCTCTAATACGATTTTTAATTATTATAAAAAAAGCTTTAATGCTGTATGGGAATGGGAATTTAAAATTTAATTTTTGAAGTCGATTATTTTCCTGCTTATATTTTACAAAGTCTGTTGTTTCAACAATGTTAAATTATGTTGTTAAAATTGTCTTAAAATTGTACTGGAAATTCATTTTTTTTCTTAGCTTAAACACCGAAAAAGTACTGAAGTTGTAAGATTCAAACTTTATAGCCTTTAAAATAAGGAATATTGAGAAAAAAAAGTTTTGGTATAAAAACCAATTATATTTTGATATGCTCCAACATATGACAAAAATTTGGTCAATTTTAATTCCACCAAAACATAGCTTAAAATTTCCAGCTCAAAGACCGAGTTTCCCAATGATATTTCAATTAGCATGTGTGACGAACAAATAGACGAATTTGAAAGCGTTCGTTTTGATCACAATCAAAATTTCCAATGATCTACTCTCGAACGATCATATAATTGCGATGACAAAAAGCGCATCAAAAAAACTCGGCCTCCTCAATCGATGCAAAAAATATTTCATTCCATACCAATTATTAATTATATTCGTCCTTGTTGTCAAGTATTGTTGTCAAGTTTGTTGCGCTGCGTCTTTGTTTCCATCCTAGCTCTTTTGGACTCACCAAAAGCGTGCTATGCGAATTGCGGGTGATCGTTATTTAGCATCAAATTTTGATTCCCAACAACATCGTCGCACTGTTAGTTGCTGATCTCGTTGTTTTTTTATAAATATCGTCACCAGCAGTGCTCGGATGAAATCAGATCCATTATGCCCCAACCATATTCTTTTCCCCGTTTTATACGTCAATCGGTTTATGCAAACACAAAAACTGTTGAGATCACACACTGTCATAGTGACAGAATTCAGAGAGATTTCTTTGTCCGTTCATCGTACAACTGGAATGCTTTGGTTGAATCAATAGTCTCGGGGGCGTTCAATTTACAAAACTTTAAAAAAGCGTTCTTGAACACCTCAGAGCGCATGTTGTTGTGCGACTTAGGTCTTAAAAGTATCTATGTGTTGTTGTGATTCATATTGTAATTCCTATAACATAACACTTTTATAAAAAAAAAGAAGCAGTGGTTAAATCACCATTTTGAATTAAAAGAAAAAAGAGTTTATAAAAACTTAAAGGATGTCGCCATTTACACCAGTCACTAGAAGGTATCCCGCGGACTCCGACCCTTCTCCTACTTCCGCACACCACTAACTCGCTCTTTTTGCATCCGACTTTGCATACAACCCCTATCCATCACAATCCAACCTCTTCTAATCTATTCTGTATAAGTTTTTAGACGAAATATATCTCCGAATTTCTTCGTTAGGCAAGTTCAAGCACAAATTGTTGAAAATAATACTGATAAGAAATGTGTAGCCCATTTCCCGATGAAATTGAAATTGAATTTGCAAATCGACTAAAAAAATTCAATGTATTCTACTATCCTACTTGACTAAATTTTGACAGATTGTGTTGAAAATCTGAAATCAAATAATAATTGTTTTTCTATAATTTTTTTTTCGTAGTTTAATTTTTGCTAAAGAAAATAAAGCAAAACCAAAAATAATAGTTCAATGAGAAACGTCAAAATTTCAATTTTATCGGCATTTTTGAGAAATGGGTCACGGCAAAATACTATAATAGCAGCTCTTGTTTTTCCTTATTTTATTTACAGAAATGAAACAAAAATAATGATGGAAAAGAAATATATGATTTTTAGGACTACATGTCATATAAATAATTAATTTTCTTTTTAATATCGAGATTAATTTGCACGAAACGGCTGAATGAAAATACCAATAATTAAACAAAAAATTACATTATCGATAATAAACTACAATATCGATAACTACATAAACAAATTAAAATTTTTTAACTTTAGTACAATGAGAAATTTCATAAACATTTTTATTAAAATTATTCAAGTTGTGTGTACATAAGCAATCCTTTGAAAATTTTTTTCTCGTGTAGCGCTTTTGCGGTGAACATCGGAACAGAAAAATTGTCCAATATGGAGTTTTTGACATGCTACAGATCAACAGTTATACCCTGTTCAAATGAAGGCTTCGGACAATTTACGGTATTTAAATTTATCGATAAAGTAGTTTTTTAAGGTTATTGCTATTGTCTTTTAACACAACCGTCCTAATTAATATCGTTCATAACATATAGCTCTTATTGTCTTTTTTCAATGTCATTACAAATTCAATTCAATGTAAGTTTAGGACTTAGAGGCTTAAAATAACCTTATTTGAACATGGTATAAAGTTATTTTAAGCCCTTAAGTCCTCAACTTACATTGAATTGAATTTGTAATGACATTGAAAAAAGACCATAAGAGCTTAATTGTCATTTTAATGTTTTTACTTCTATAGCTAATTCATATTTTTATAGTTTAAATTTATTTTTTGAATTTTTATTTTAATAATCTAATGAACAACGAGTAACTTCACAGTTCTTGAAATAATTACCTTGTTGGACATTTTGAAACAAAAAAATTATTTCATAATCAGATTTTTAGAAAAATCGCAGTGTTTGGAAGAAAATATATTGTATTTTTTTAATAATTGGGTTTAACAATTTTAGTCTTTTTTCCTTTTATTTGCCCATTTGAGTTAAACAATTTGAACAATTAATTAGAATTAAACAAAATTTGTTATTTTTCTAACAATCATTTTATTTTATTATCTTATAAAGGAACATCATGAATTTTATGAAGGAAAATGACAGTCAAAATGATATTAATTAGAACGGTTGTGTTAAAAGACAATAGCAATAACCTGAAAAAACTACTTTACCTATAAATTTAAATACCGTAAATTGTCCGAAGCTTTAAATTGTACAATTTAATTGAAGAAAATTGTTTACGAAATATTGTGTCAAAAAGTGAAGAAATTGAAATTTTTAGGCTAAAATTGTTTGATTTTTTCGAGGAGATTACCTAGGGGCATGTAGAAGAGTTCTTTAGACTCTTATCATGTTGAAGAGTTTGCTAGGTAAATTAAAATAGACGCTGGCGGTGTATTATTTGGATTACCTTTTTCTCTATTGCAAATCCGTTTTTCTCGCCGTGGTTCTCTCCATACTTTACACATATTTTGGTCAACGCATAATTTTGGCCTATGTGTCCAAATCTTTGGCACCTAAAACATTGTAAAATTTCTGTTTTTTTCATTTCTTCAAAATTTATTCTTTGATGAAAAAGAATACATACCTAGGGGCATGTAGAAGAGTTCTTTAGACTCTTGTCATGTTGAAGAGTTTGCTAGGTAAATTAAAATAGACGCTGGCGGTGTATTATTTGGATTACCTTTTTCTCTATTGCAAATCCGTTTTTCTCGCCGTGGTTCTCTCCACACTTTACACATATTTTGGTCAACGCATAATTTTGGCCTATGTGTCCAAATCTTTGGCACCTAAAACATTGTAAAATTTCTGTTTTTTTCATTTCTTCAAAATTTATTCTTTGATGAAAAAGGTATTTAATATTCAAGAGGTCCCCAATGTTTTGTCCTGTTGCGAGGTGTATAGTGTACATACTATACATACTCAACTCAACGTTCGGTTTTTTTTTGATCATGGGGTTCCAAACTGTTGGATTTTTATTATTTTTATATTTGGACATTCAGCTAATAATTCGTTTCTTATTTCTTTCTCGGAGTACTCACCATTCCCTTAAGTAAGAACATTTAATTTCTCAATTCTTTCGGCATGAATGTGAAAGCATCGGCTTTTCTCTCCTTAAAAAATTTATTATCGTTGCGTGTGCCTCATCAACAAAGACTTTAACCTTCTCGAAACCCGTTTTGTGAATTTTGACTTTGACCGCAATCGAAAAATTCTGTATAAGCCCTAAAATAGTTTTTCTGCTAGTTTTTATTTTAAATCAATATTTTATCCTCCTCTGTTATCAGGTCGGAAGGTTTAGGCCCACTTGCAATTTTATTCATCGTTTTCAGGCGATCATCTATGACATCGCCATGCGGCATAACACTATGGGTTAACCAAACACTTTGTTTCGTTTTGATTTACTGTCTCATATACGGTTTGCTAACTGAGTTAACTTATTCTTTATAATGTTTTATATTATTAATTGCACTAGCACTTATCAAAATTAATTAATTCATTTGATTTATTTATTTTTTTTCAGCAGTCTTAGTTTTCGCATCTACTCTAGTTAGAGGCCGTCGTCATTTTTTTAGTATTTTATTTCATATTTTTGTTTTCTGGTATGGTATGATTGAATTTGATCGGAAATTTTTATACGAATCGAAAATACTACGACAAATTTTTTCCGACGTATGATTGAAATTAATTCAGTAAATTATTTGTGATATAACATCACCCCGATGGAAAATCTCCCATCAAGAATAATATAAGAACTGAATCTAAAAAATTATGGTGCAAATTATGAAACTTTTTGCAATCCATACAATTTTAGAGCGATCTAGTTTCGAACCAATGGGAAAATTTTAAACTTTAAAAAAGTTTATCATTCTCATCAGGACTAGCCGACTAGATAAACTCTACCAAAAAATGTCAACGCTAATGAATATAAACCAAAAATTAAGTTACAACACTAGCGAAGTGTAAAAACAAAAAATTTACATAAACATACATTTAATAAATTCAGGTTTAGTCAATTAATTTCTCTGGTGATCACTGTTTTGTTATACTCTAGACATTCTAGTATTGAATAACAAAATTGTATCTGTGAGAAGTTTATCTAGTCGGCTAGCCCTGATGAGAATGATAAACTTTTTTAAGGTTTAAAATTTTCCCATTGGTTCGAAACTAGATCGCTCTAAAATTGTATGGATTGCAAAAAGTTTCATAATTTGCACCATAATTTTTTAGATTCAGTTCTTATATTATTCTTGATGGGAGATTTTCCATCGGGGTGATGTTATATCACAAATAATTTACTGAATTAATTGTTGATCATGTGTCAATAGACACAAGTGAAGACTAGTCATCTTCTTCTCACAGATACAATTTTGTTATTCAATACTAGAATGTCTAGAGTATAACAAAACAGTGATCACCAGAGAAATTAATTGACTAAACCTGAATTTATTAAATGTATGTTTATGTAAATTTTTTGTTTTTACACTTCGCTAGTGTTGTAACCTAATTTTTGGTTTATATTCATTAGCGTTGACATTTTTTGGTAGAGTTTATCTAGTCGGCTAGCCCTGAT
This sequence comes from Diogma glabrata, assembly GCA_963693315.1. NCBI lineage: Eukaryota > Metazoa > Arthropoda > Insecta > Diptera > Cylindrotomidae > Diogma > Diogma glabrata. Next base: position 328,654,391 of record OY856187.1, read on the forward strand.
GAGAATGATAAACTTTTTTAAAGTTTAAAATTTTCCCATTGGTTCGAAACTAGATCGCTCTAAAATTGTATGGATTGCAAAAAGTTTCATAATTTGCACCATAATTTTTTAGATTCAGTTCTTATATTATTCTTGATGGGAGATTTTCCATCGGGGTGATGTTATATCACAAATAATTTACTGAATTAATTGTTGATCATGTGTCAATAGACACAAGTGAAGACTAGTCATCTTCTTCTCACAGATACAATTTTGTTATTCAATACTAGAATGTCTAGAGTATAACAAAACAGTGATCACCAGAGAAATTAATTGACTAAACCTGAATTTATTAAATGTATGTTTATGTAAATTTTTTGTTTTTACACTTCGCTAGTGTTGTAACCTAATTTTTGGTTTATATTCATTAGCGTTGACATTTTTTGGTAGAGTTTATCTAGTCGGCTAGCCCTGATGAGAATGATAAACTTTTTTAAAGTTTAAAATTTTCCCATTGGTTCGAAACTAGATCGCTCTAAAATTGTATGGATTGCAAAAAGTTTCATAATTTGCACCATAATTTTTTAGATTCAGTTCTTATATGATTGAAATGTTTCGTAATATTTCCGATTCTCATATAAACGTACCCATTTAGTACAGAATTTAAAAATTGTCAAAATCTTTTAATATTCGTATTTATTATTTGTTTTGTGTTGATCTTGATAGAATATATAGTTTAAATGGCGAGTTTAGTGTTTTTATGATTATGGATAGCTTTTCCATTGTAAAATGTTTATTAAACAAATGTAAAAATAATATATTAAAAAAACAAACTGTATAACTTAATATAATTTACAACAAAACGTCAAATATAAATTTCCGACAAGCAAAAAGGATTCGAAAATTTTTCCGACAGAACTGTTCGAAAAATACTTACAATCATATGCCATTTTAAATTTCCGAATAGTTATAATATTTCCGAGTCGAATTTTTATTCAATCATACCACCACTGGTCTCTTTGAATTAAAACGTGTTTAGTTGAAATATCTTTATCTACAATGAAAAAAAAATTGAAGTAATGACAATCTAATCTCGAAGTTGGCAGTTTATTATTCAAACAAAGAAAAAATAGTTGCAAACAATTTCACAGTGATTGGGACAACTACACGATAACATTTTCGTAACGACAGAATGAGGTTTATATAAAATATAAAGTTTTCAATTTCCAATATCCAATATAACAGTAGTTAAATTAAGTTAATAACTTTTTCACTGAAAAATTTGTTTTTGGCTTTATTTATATCATAAATTTTTCATTTTTAAATTTAAGTATTTGGGATTAATTGAACTATATTTTATTTTCACATAAATGTTTCGTGTGGTTGTCTCAACTACATCGGTTTATAATTGTATGCTTATTTATAATTGTATTTATAATTGGAATTTATAATTGTACAGTTGTTGAAGCAATTTCGTAGTTCGATTCGCCATATCTGACCGCACTGTGAGGTTGAGACAACTGTATTTCGATTGGAAATAGAACATGTTTTTTCAGTGTAGGTTAATTTTTAATTGTAGGTGTAGGTTAATTTTAAAAAATTGGTTCGCTTCGGAGTTCAAACTGAGTTGATGCGATATGTGGTTCTGCAGGCCAAATTGTATCAGGTTCCTTCAACCATTCTGGGCCATTCCATCAAAGTGCCGAATCAAGTAAATGGTAACGACTCTGGATGGAAAATCGGCTGGGTTTTCCTTAAATTTAACATAGTTCCAATTGTCTCACAGAAGTATCTGGAGGATTTCGGATGTTCGACTGCCAACAAAGCATTTTCAGCGTCTAGAAACATCTGACAGCCTTGAAAGCACAATTTCATTTTATTTCATTTTGAATTGCTCATTTAGGTAATTCTAGTGCGTTGATCGGGAATCGAATTAGTTTTGGTTATCATAAAGTTCCACAAAATTACATATATCTGTTGTAAAGGAGCAAAGTTTGTTTTAGCTATGACCAAGCGAATGTTGACTGCACTATTTGCATCTGTTACGCATAAGTAATTTCAGTAACTGTTTTGGGTGTATTCAGATGCGGTGGTACTTCTATGCATCCCAACTTGATTTTGTAAGACAGAGTTTTTAAAGATTTATTTTGAAAGTAATTGTGACAGGTGAGATCCAACCAAGAGGGTCAAATATTTGCTATCTGCGACAACATTTGCCTTTTTGAGGAGGATACCAATTAAAGATCTGTTTTGACCTTATAAGAAAAGCTATCATTAGTGGGCTAGGGCTTCCTTGCAACGCTAATATTGTTAAACTTCCGCAAGTAAAATTGTTGAAAATTCTGTTCCTCGACTTTCTCTAGACCATAACTCACGTGTTTTTTCATCAACCTTAGCTAATAAAATTCGAATTAGCCAAGGGTCACGAGATTCAATTTCGATACCTAAGGCACTTATTTCGTTAATAACCTCGTCAGATGCATCACTAATGCGCCTAAGTGCATCTGTTACTAATAGGTTTCTAATTATTTTCAACGGATTTTCTCGTAAAAAGTCTCGACATTTGAAATTCATTGTGCTTTTGATATCGATGGAACATTATGAACTGACAGCATGTATTGAAAGCGGTTAAATTTGCCGATGGAGCAGGAGCACTAAGTCGTAAGGTTTTTTTTTGTCTTATCACGCGAACGTTGAATAAGTAGTGATTTTGTTTCACAGAACTTATCCTCAAGTTCGTCTTTTTTGTATTCTATATTGAGTGTTAGGTTTGCAGAATACAACAAAGATAACTTATCTTCAATTTTTTTAAACTCGACCCATCACTCTTCAAATTTTTCCAACCGAATTTCTATTGGTGTTGTAGCGGAGTCGTTATTTATATTTAGACTAAACGTTTTTATCTTAGTTAAGCTTTCTAATACTCGCCCGCGCGCTAGAATTAATGCAGCAGCCATTTTAATTATATTAATCTTTATCACGAGAACTTAAATATAAATATAACGAAACTAGATATTTACTTATCTTCTTATTTTGTTTCCTGAATTCGGTAGATTGTGCAGATGGGATGAATATGAGTATTTGCACGTGCACCATATACTGCTTCAAATACAAAATGCTCTTATGAATTTCTAACAAATTTTTTTAATGATTTGCCACCGACTACGAATTACTTAGCGTATATAAACGGCTACCGAATGTACCAAATTATCGTGAATAATATCCGGCTCGAAGGACCAAATTATGTTTTACTTAGCACTTGAACACACAACATTTGGGTTTCAATTCTATAATAAATTATTTATTCTTTCTTTAGTTTTTTTGTTATGTTATTTAATTTTAATTTTTGAAATTTAGTATAATACATTGTACTATTTTTTCGTAAATGTGTCAACTGAAATAAATTTTAATTTCTCCTGAAAACTAACTCCTGAAAACTAAAAATACTTTATTTTCACAACAAAACACGATGAATTTTACAATATCAATGCAAATTCATATTTGCCTGCAGACTATTTAAATCAATACTGTGCAGCATTAATTGCTAAGCCAGAGTTATTATTTTATTTGACTTTGCACTCCTTAAAACTTCATTTACAAGTTGAACTTGATTTATTTTGTATTTCTTTCCTACTCCTAAGAGTAAATTTTTCATCTTTTTTAATTGGTCCCTTTAGATACACACAACGTCGCAGTTGCTAAATTTTTTGTAGCGTATTTTAAAGATTTTTGTTTTAATGTTTTCGCTGTAGATTGAAAAGGTGCTGAACTGAATTTTAAAATTTGGTGAACTGATCGTAACTTTTTCAAAGTTTCAAAAAATATTTCTTCATTTGCATTCCTTTATTTAGGAATCTTATGTTTTTTTAATTTTAATTTTTCTTGTTTGGCCTATAAAACACGAAAATTAAAATTTTTATTGCTTGTTTCAGCAACCGAAACATTGCATGTTTCAGTTTCTCGGAATTAATTTGTACAATTCGTTTGTGCGTAACATGAATTTATAAGATACGTCAAATTTACTATTTAATTATCCAATAATTAATATTTTATAATATTAACAAGTAATATAACTTTTTATCTTTCCGAATCAAACCAAATTTCAAAATTTTTTACTATAAATTGAAATTTTAGTGACTGTGAAAATTGAAAATTAAAAGGTGTTGATATTTGGAAATGTTAAAAATACAAGCTATCGCTTCTGTGCTTAGGACGGCAGTATTCATCGCTGCCCTAAACTAAAAACAATTCTCAATACCTAAAAGCCTTTAGCTGAAAACTATATTAAAGCCTTTAATACAGACCGAAACTTGATATCTCAGAGCCTTAAGATATCTGGCCCTTCATGTTTTTATTTTATTTGAGCACTCCTTAAAACTTTATTTACAAGTTCTATTGCCGTCCTATTAAAGAGCAAAGTTTTCGTTTTTTATGTCGCTTTTTTGAAAACGATTATATTTTTATTCATATTCATAGGTATCAGTTGATAAATTTTTACGCACAAATGAATTGTCAAACACATTTTACATCCTAGCTATCGTGGTGGAAAGTTATACTTATACCCTCGTAAAATATAAGACTGACACGTTGGTATATTCTTCTATTTGGCCGCCTGCATAAAATTCGCTCCTACATAAAAGCCAGTTGTTATGAAAATTATTGGTAGTCAGCTGTTGTTTATCAATATTATCAAATTTCAATAAGAAAAATTATATTTATTAAACGTAACTATTTACATGAATATTACAATTTGAAATATTTGAAATTGTTATTGCTTCAACAGGGTTTGATGTGTTAGGTTTTTGGGGAAATGGGTTGGGGTTTGCTGCGTTGTTTTATGCTTCATTTAAATTATGAATACTCGTAAAATGTCTTGTAAATCTTTCGTTTGTAACCGTAGAAGTTCGATTAGAAAATTTGTCGGACAAAATTGAACGAGCAATTTCGTTCTTCTTTTGAATAGAATCGTTTAGGAAGCCTTCAGCTACGTTTGAACCAGAACAAAAAAAAAACGGTACAATATATATATTTGTAGTAAAAATTGCGTACTTAAAGGGAAGGATAGTACTAAATTGATTAATTACCCTCCATGTCTTTTCACTGTGGTAATATCTGCACTAGTATCTGCTGGTAAAGTAGCAGATGTTCTTCTGAATGTGTGTCCTTTATACCTAGCGTCGTTTGGGAGTTTGAGGAATTAATCTACTTTTACCAACAAATATACTTTTACCAGCAGGTTGTATACTGCATTTTCTTTTTTAAAGCTGGAGGAAGAATCGATTAGGTGTTACGTGAATAGGTCGAAATGCAGCGTAACTTTTTATATAATTTCGATCCTGAAATAAAGTTGTCATCAATAATTGTAAATATTCGTTTTCTGTTAGTTTTTGTTTTCGGGATCGTTACAACTAAGGCCGACTCTCGATTGGATATGGTAATTATTCGACTTTTTTACTATCCGGCTATCGAATAGTAAGTATTCAAAATAACCGGTTAACCGATTAACCGACAGAAAAAAAATTAAACAAAAATATGTTTGAAATTCAGAAATAATTTTCGTGGAGTCATATTAGCATTTTATATTGATGTAAGAGCAAAGTTGAATTTTTTTTTGTTTTATGTTAGGGACATAAAAGTAAGTGAGCATGTAATTGTTTAGCAAATTTGGAGGTCCAGAAGGGCCTCAAAAATGGCAAAACTGTTTTTTGGTGTTTTTTGAGTAGGTCGCTTCACTATTTTTGAAATATTTCGGGCTCTAATGTGATCATAAAAAAAAAATAAAAAATGCAAAATTTTTGTGATTAAATTTCGAATTTATCTAGGGTGGTTAGGTACTTTAGAAGTGTAACCTAACATCAAAAAACTGAATCGTGTGACTTTTTTTTTTACTAAATTTATGATAAGGGGCGGAAAAATCGTCGAATTTTCAGTTGTAATTTCCCAAGGGCGGTGATAATTCGAAATAATTTTTTGCTAAAAATTTCGAAAGCAAGTATATTGATAGAAGCACGAGGCCGTAGGTCGAGGGCTTTTATCAATACCAGTTGTTTGTGGAATTCTTCAAAAAATTATGAGAATTATTTATCAACGAACGAGGGAAATCTGAAATTTGAATTTTTAATGAAATTTTTAATGACATTTTACTACAGTTAAATAATTTAAATTTGTTTATGAACTGTCTATATATTAAGCATAATATATAAAATATTTTATTTTACTCTAACTTTGTGCGCAAAACAAATACGAAAATAGGTTAAATTTTTCATACAACTTTGTATGGGAAATTTTGGGAATTTTCATGTTTCTGTTTTGAGCGCCTTAAGAATTGCACGTGCAATGTATATATAATTTTGCATTTTTCCAAAGTTTCTTTATGCTACATATCATTCTTCGAATATTTCTTTATGTTACACGTTGCGTCTAGATTTGTGTGAATGTTCAAACTTGAGTGCTGAATGCCCAGTTCGTAAACCATTAATCAAGGCTGCGCAATACCTTATGAAGCAATTGCAAAGTGCAATATGATCTTAGGATAGGATGGGAGCAAGTACTATTAAGATGAGGAATGTTTTGCCAGTGTCATCTGATTCATCCAAAAAGATGGATTGATTTATCCCAATATCGCCCAAACACTAATCAGTTTTTTGTCATTATAATCTCCATTCAATGTGATTATCAGGTACAATTGTTTGTTATAGATCTTTAAAAAACAGGTGCTCGGGCGACGCCCACAACCTCCAACCCTTTGTCCACTTTGTCCAATGTACCGAAAAGATTAAAAAATCTTTCTAAAATCTTTTGCATTATTTTTTATCAACGTTTAATTAGAATCATTTACATCTGTAGACAATAAATAGTATAGGGAGGGATAAACACTTTAAATAAATGCAAAAAAATCTTTTTAACCGGAAGTAGCAAACCGGCAGTTGGTATGTAGAACTATTGGAAACCACTGAAACCTTTATATACCAAGTCTCAAGTTTAGCCAGAGATAAAACCAGAATAAGAAGTTATTGAAGTTTATAACTAATAGGTGTTCGGGAGCCCGCCCGCCATTTTGTCCAATTATGTACAATTGTAAATCTAAATTCTAAACCGTTTTCAAATGACACAAAATCTCATAAAAATAAATCCAACCGTTTAAGAGGAGTTCGCTCACAAATAAACGTACAGAAGAAATATATATTTAAAGATAATTTAAAATAATAAGTTAAATTATTAAAAATATAAATAAAAAAAAATTTTTTAATTTTAAGTTGATTTGTGTTAATTTCAACTCTCCAAAACCTTTTACCAAACACTTTCAAAATTTTGACACGCCGTTCAATTCTCAATCCATCTGGATTGATCAGCGAAAATGCTAATACTCTCTGTTATTCATATTTCCCAAATCGAAAAATTAAAAAGTACGCCGTCTATTCTCATTACGACTTTTTGAAATTATTCTTACTAATTCAACAAAATGTACGCGCACAAACTGTACGCGCACAATTTAATTTTTTATATAGGCGTAGCAACGCACGCCGGGTCCTGCTAGTATTATATACGCGGAACCCGCAAGTTAAATTCGCACTTGATCGATTTTTCTTTATTTGAACTCTAGAAATTTTTCTTAAAATCACTCTCTCTCATATACTAAAAAATTTTTTTATTGGTCCGGTTGGAAAAAAAATGATTTTACGTTACATAAATTTGCATAACTTTTTGGTCAGAATTTCGTGAATTTTGCTTTGCAAATCTAGTAAATCTAGAAAATTTCTGGTAAAAAATAAATTTCTTTTACCTGTAATATCTAATTTTCGAAAGCAAAAGCGTTACACTCATGATCAGTGCCCAATCGAACTAGGACAAAGCTGATCAGAACCCTATTTGAGCCCTAAAAAATTTCTGCTTGGGATATTTTTCTTCCTTTTTGCTGAATCTGTGCTGGTTTTTAAAAATTTGTTTTATGTTTACAAAATCTTTATGAAATATAGAACTGAAGGCAAATCAAATATAATATTCGGTATTGAAATTAGAACACAAACTTTTTGCTATCCATACTAGTATCGGCCCGTGACCGAAATTCACCCATTTTCAATAGAACTCGCAACAAAATAACTACAACAGACAAAATAATCGAAAAACCACCAAAAACTACACATTCACATTTCTCCACTTCTTTCCAAGAAAATTGTCAATTGTCAAAATTCCAAAAAAATTTATCGCACATAAACGTTTGTGATGCAGTTATAGTTTTCCAGGTTTTTACATTTAGTATAATTTTCTCATCTGTATCCCCATCAGCAAGTGATTGAGTTTTATTATTACTGGGATTTAACACCATTTCCACAATTTCATTGTCCGTTAATGTGACGAATGTTGGTGCTCCAATATCTGGAGCTTGGCTGTCACTCCAGGCACGATGAAGGCACCATATTGTATTTTGTATATTGAATGATTTTATAAAATTTGTAACTTGTTCTTCCATCGTTGAGGTTTATTATTTCTTTTATCATTCTAACAACACCCTGATCCATTGTTTGTATCAAAGAGCTGCAATTTGCTGACAAATAATTTGCAATAATATTTTTTGATTGAATTTAGTGACATCTGTGATCTGGATGTGCAGGATAATTTTCCAGTAACAACAAAAATTTGTACTTGTCCACTAGATCTGAATCCTTACAGATTTTTTAAGCTCCAGAAACAAAGTTACTATCAAACCAGTCCAAGAAAATATCTTGGGTTACCAAAGCTCTTTTGTTAACTTTATACAGAACGGGTAATTTTTTTACGTTTTTGAAAGTTCGAGGACACCCAATAATTAATAATTTACACTTGCGTGTTCCTGGAGCGTTTGGACACACAAGACGTGCAGTCATGCGTTCTTTAGCTTCCTTGACACTTTCTGCAGAAGATTAATTTCTAGAGACTAAGGTATTTTTGGGTGAAGCTATCCAGAAAAAGTGCGTCTTATCAGCGTTGTATATTTGATCGTACGCAACCCCTTACAGGAATAAGTTTCTGAAAAAAATTTAAAATTCTGTTTACTTTTTTTTTTAAAATCGTATGCTGTTTGTTGTCCAATTTCGTATTTCATTTCTAAATTTTTGACCGACACAACTTTATTATTGTTTCAGATCAATCTTTTAGTACTGAAAAATTAAATTACCATCACAAGCTTAACTAATTAGAAATCAACAAAAAAATGTATTTCCTAACTGCAGTAATTTTAAAAATTATTTTAACATTCATTGTTTTTTCCTCTTATAAAGGCATCTAGAGTTATGCTTAATTTTATTTAAGCAATTGGTCACATAAATACGATCAGACATGGTCCATTTACGACGTATATTATTTTAATTTAGCAAAACAATTAAATTTTATTTCCCAAACCCACAAACACATACAGCCAGTTCCGCAAAGACAAAAATTCAATTCACGTCAATGATTTTGATAAAAAAAATGTTACAATAAATTAATAAGTATATAAGATTAAGTTTTAAATAAAAGTGTAATAAAGTAAATATAATTATTATTTAAATGCAAATATCTAGTGATATATAAATATAACAAAAAAAATATTATAATAATAATTTTTGTTGTGATTTTGACAATTAAAAATAATATGTCATAGTAATAAATATTGGAAAATAATGAAGACTGTAATAAAAATCACTTCTATTAAATTGAAACAAGCAAAATTATTGAAGTACAGATCCTGACGTTGAATAACCGTTTGTTTATTTCAAATCAATCAGGATTAATATTATATTTTAGAGTAAATATTTTCAAAGATTATTATTAGTCGCTTAAATTTTCCAACTATAAATAAAATAAAAAGTATGTATGTATGCATGAAAGAAATATCTATTTTATGGATTGAATTTTAATATTATATGATAATTAATATTAACTATTATAATTTTAAATTTAAATATAAAAATATAAAAAATTAATGTTATAAAATCTAAAACTTGTAAATTAAAAGAAAATATTAAGAAAAAAAAAATTATTAAGATGAGAAATAGAGGATATCAAAAAATTATAAACGATTTCTTTGATTTAATTATGATTTCTAATTTTTCTATTTCGGTAAGTATGTGAATTTGATTTTGTTTTTTTTCTTCTTTTAAAGCACCCGAAATACTAACCGGAGATTCATATGCACATGCTGTTGATTGGTGGGCTTTAGGAGTAGTGGCATGCAGGATGATTACAAATAAGGTAGGTGAAAACAGTTTCCAATTAGTGCTAATTTATTATATAAAAACGTAAGCGAAAGTTGAAACTACGGTATCTGTATGCTATCGTCAATTATCTCGTAAACTATAGATTCTATCGAATTGAAATTGTGGCGACTGTAAGACTCCCTTGACCTAACAAGAAAAATATTATTTTAACTGTTCGTTTAACTGTATCAGAGATGAAAAATCGAATCAAGACGTCGAAAAAATTTGAACCTATTTTCGATTTTTTTGAAACTTTGGTAATCGGTTATCGGTAATCGGTAATCGGTTAGTACAATAAAAATAAATTAATACGAGCTTTTACATTTTTACTAGTTTTGACACAGGATGGCTCGAATTTGTTAAGAATTTTAACGACAAGGAATGTTTAAAGTTAAACTGTGCTCGAACGGTTTAACCAATTTTAATAAAAATTTTTGGTTTGAAAGGTATACTACGTAAGGCTTTATAAAAATATTACACTGATATATATTTCAATATAATTGTTTTAAAATTTTTATTTTTAAACATGACGTTTTCAAAAAATACCTTAATTTTCTTTTCTTTTTTTATAATTTAAAAATTTATTATTTACCCAAAACATATCAGTTACAGACGAGCGTCATTATTTGTTTTCGAGAAAAAGAAATTTGAATATATTACTAGTTTGAAATTTTGTTTATTTTGTACCATCTACTTAAACTTTATATATTTATACATTACATTTTTTTTTCTACTCCTACCATAGTAGAATTACATCACACTATCCATGACATGTAAATTGATTATTACAATAAGTGTTACGTTATGAGAATCAAAAGTGTTGGAGTCGGAAATCCATTTTATACATTTTTAAATCGTAAATCAAATGTGATTTAAATATTTGAATTCATTTTGACACAGAGTAATGCAAAACTTACTACAATTTGTAAATTGTTTGCATTTCATTTATAATTAGTAGATAATTTTTTCAAGTAAGCATATAGGTTTCTGCATTATAAAAAAGTCGTAGAAAAAGTGTATAACAAAACTCGAGCTGCAAATCATTTTCCATGCTCGTGAAGGTACTGCACTCGCCGCTACGCGTCTCGTGCTCAATATTTTCCCTCGCAAGTAAAATACTATTTACAGCTCTTGATATGTAATATACTATTACTTTACCACGATTGAAAATTGTGTGAAATAATGCAATCTATCGAGAAAAAAAATCTTGCATATACAAAATTATTAGTCCCTGGGCCTTCACCTACATAATTTTGTGATTACCACATATTTTATACTTCGTGATGCGCCTGTCCTTGACGAGCCTGAAAACATTTGTTCTATGATTTTTCTCAAATCGGCCGCTTTTGCGTTCGGCAAGCTCCGAAAAATGCCGATTGCCCGCGATCTTGTAAATTTGCTACCACATTTATTTTTTTGGACTGTGGAGATTGGAAACTTGTTTTAGAATACGAGGGTAAGCTTGTCCGACCAAAATGTGTTTGCTATTGTCGAGTCCGACAACTGACATTTTGGATGTTTGCGTTGTCGGACTAGACAATAGCAGACAAATTTTTGTCGGACAAGGTTACCCTTGTGTTCTAAATCAAATTTCCAACCCCCATAGTTAAAACAAAAATTTACAAGATCCCGGGCAATCGGCATTTTTCGGAGCTTGCCGAAAGCAAAAGCCGATTTGAAAAATATCGCAGAACAAATGTTTTCGGGCTCGTCAAGGACGGGCGCATCACGAAGTATAAAATATGTGGTAATCACAAAATTATGTAGGTGAAGGCTCAGGGACTATATCATTTGTCTGATAGTTTATATAAAAATTAAATTTTATTGAAACTACATTTTATTTTTATTTATACAGTTTTTTTATACAGTTTTTATTATACAGTTATACAGTATTATAAAGTTTTTAAACTTTGATCTAATTATTTAAATGAATTAGTTTATGTCAACTATTTAAAATTTAAACTGGTGTGCAATAATAAATAACACATTTGAGGAAGAAAATTTAAAAATAGTTTAAAACTTTAAGGCTTTTTTTATTCGAAGATGGATTCATTTCAAATTTTCACTGCTGACTGATATTAGTGTAACTTAGATTTTAAAGATTTTTCACACAAATCGGATCATAAATAAAAAAGTTATAGACGAATTAAAATGTATTTTTGAATTTAACGACCCCCGCTATACAATATATGAAATGGACTTGCCCAAGTCATATATTTTTTTTTCACAAAAACGATACGATGTTATTTTGTTATTCTTTTATACATTGTATTTTATATTTTATTTTAGTCTTCTTATGTGCAGGGAAGTGAATGAATGTGAAAATTTTGTTCTGTTTTTTCTTCATAAATGAATGGTGTCATGAATGTTGTTAATAGTGAAATGAATGTTGTGAATGAAGAAATGAATTGCACGTGGTATTTATTTTATCATTTTAAAATTCATAATATTTTTTATCATCGTACTGGTGCTTTAATTCCTGCTTATGGTCGACCTCCAATGTATGCACAATTATATTTTTATGATTTTGATACTGCTGCTAATATGAGAATGAATAAAAATGCCAATGTATGTGAAGTTTTTCTTATGCGTGAGATAGGTTTTGTGTTAGATCGTGTGAATCCTTTTGTTCGTTCTTTTAAATCAATGCATGAATTTTGTGAAAGACCTGAGAATGTTACTGCTGGTGTGTCAATGCTTATAAAAGTTAACATAGAAATGAAATTCGTTCTGTTTCTGTCCTTGATTCTTCTTTGGATCCTTTAGCTTATCCTTTGTTGCTTCCAAATGGTGATACTGGGGGGCACGTTAATATTCCACATAATTGAGTTTCAACTTCACGTGCTAATGTGCCACGTACAAAAGTTACAATGTTGCAATATGCATCTTATCGCCTTGCTATACGTGATGATTTTAGTCTTTTGCATCGTTCTCAAAAATTATTTCTTCAATGGATTGTTAATATGTATGCTCATATCGAAGGTACACACACGGCTTCTTTAATTCGCTCAAATCAAACTGCTCTTCGTGCTGATTTGTACAATAATTTAACATATTTCTGGCATCAAAATCGCAATGGCGATGATAATATGCAAGTAGTTGGTCGTAAAGTAATTTTGCCATCTTCTTTCACCGGTTCACCACGTAACATGTGATGAAAAACTATCATAGTAGAATTACATCACACTATCCATGACATGTAAATTGATTATTACAATAAGTGTTACGTTATGAGAATCAAAAGTGTTGGAGTCGGAAATCCATTTTATACATTTTTGAATCGTAAATCAAATGTGATTTAAATATTTGAATTCATGTTGACACAGAGTAATGCAAAACTTACTACAATTTGTAAATTGTTTGCATTTCATTTATAATTAGTAGATAATTTTTTCAAGTAAGCATATACGTTTCTGCATTATAAAAAAGTCGTAGAAAAAGTGTATAACAAAACTCGAGCTGCAAATCATTTTCCATGCTCGTGAAGGTACTGCACTCGCCGCTACGCGTCTCGTGCTCAATATTTTCCCTCGCATGTAAAATACTATTTACAGCTCTTGATATGTAATATACTATTACTTCACCACGATTGAAAATTGTGTGAAATAATGCAATCTATCGAGAAAAAAAATCTTGCATATACAAAATTATTAGTCCCTGGGCCTTCACCTACATAATTTTGTGATTACCACATATTTTATACTTCGTGATGCGCCTGTCCTTGACGAGCCTGAAAACATTTGTTCTATGATTTTTCTCAAATCGGCCGCTTGTGCGTTCGGCAAGCTCCGAAAAATGCCGATTGCCCGCGATCTTGTAAATTTGCTACCACATTTATTTTTTTGGACTGTGGAGATTGGAAACTTGTTTTAGAATACGAGGGTAAGCTTGTCCGACCAAAATGTGTTTGCTATTGTCGAGTCCGACAACTGACATTTTGGATGTTTGGGTTGTCGGACTAGACAATAGCAGACAAATTTTTGTCGGACAAGGTTACCCTTGTGTTCTAAATCAAATTTCCAACCCCCATAGTTAAAAAAAACAAAAATTTACAAGATCCCGGGCAATCGGCATTTTTCGGAGCTTGCCGAAAGCAAAAGCCGATTTGAAAAATATCGCAGAACAAATGTTTTCGGGCTCGTCAAGGACGGGCGCATCACGAAGTATAAAATATGTGGTAATCACAAAATTATGTAGGTGAAGGCTCAGGGACTATATCACACATGGCCAAACCGCGGCTCGCGAGCCGCATGCGGCTCTTTGAAAGAATAAATGCGGCTCTCGAAAAGAAATGAAAAAATTAAATAATATTTAATAATTCATAAAAATTGTAACAAAATTAGAAGTAATACATATAATTTATAATGCTGTTTAATATAATATGATTTAATACAATCATATTATTATATTTAGGTCCGTCCTGTCGAAGTTACTACTGTTGGAGTTTTTTGTGGCTTTGTTTTAGTTTGATACTACTTTACTTCGCGAATCAAGTTTACAATCCGCTGTTATAAATAAATTTAACTAATTTTATTATTTAAGGTTATACGTTTAACATATTCTAGTGGACTAAAAATAAAACCACTTGTATTTGTCTCAAATTAATGCACAAAAATCTTTCTCAAAATCAAAAGTCTTTCCTTTTGGATTCTTTTGTTTTTCTATGATTATATTTTTCTGCAATTTTTTTATAAACAATATTTTTGATATTTTATCTTTAGGCAATATGCCGACGTTAAATTTAATGTATCCTTTAATAATCCAATTAAAAAATGAATAAGTTCATAATTAAATAGAATTAAAATCCACGTGCAAATCCGACATATGCTATCTCAACCGCTTCTACATCTACGACAGTAAGATATTGCCCTAAGGCCTAAACCAAAAAAATGAATAATTGACCATAATAACGAAATTAAAAACATAAGGAAATTGCAAGAAAAAAACGGTGATTTCATTGATTTAATGGAACATATCAGAAATTTCCTCAAAGGAAAAGAAAAACACTACCTGGAATTAAAGGATGAAGAATGGATTAATGACTGTATGTTTTTGACTGATATAATGGAGCATCTGCAATCCCTCAACCTAGCATTACAAGGAAAAGATAAAGTTATTACTGATATTATTCAAACGATTCTGAGTTTTATGAAAAAAATTCAACTTTTTCAACGATATTTAACAACAAAAGTGTTCAACCACTTTCCTCGTCTGAAGAACATACTCTCTAAAATTAATGATAACAAACTGAGTGAATACAACAGCAAATTAGCAGAATTATTGAAAAAATTTCATTTGCGATCTAATGATCTGAATAATTTAAATATTTATCTTAATTTACTTGTAAACCCATTCGAGATTGACATTATTAACGAGGGCTTATCGATTCCTTGTTATATTTTGAATGACAGTGCCTCAGGAGAGATGGAATTACTAGAGCTACAGGAAGATCACATTCTTAAAATGCATCACAAAGCCAAATGCACCACAATCTCCAAATGAGCTTTGGAAACTAGTGTCTCAATCAAAGTACCCCAATTTGAAAAAAGCTGCTGCCAGATTACTGTCCATATTCGGTACAACATATTGTTGTGAATCACTTTTTCAAACAATGAAGTTTATAAAAACAAACCACCGAATCAAACCAACTTACAAATGAGCATTTAACGGAATTATTTCATACTGCGCTAATGCTGGGGCCACACCTGCGTTATCGTCTATCATATATTATCGCTATAATTAAAGCATTAAGTTGCGCCGTAATTAGCGCGCTAATAAAATATCGCGCTAACATTATCGCATAACAATTTATCGCCATAAAATTCTGGCGCTAACAAATTATTGCGCTAAAACACTAGCGCGCTAATAAATTAATTTAGTTGTGGCTACACCTGTGTTGAAAATCGTGTGTTTTATATTAGTTATTTATTGTACAAGAAGATCATGAAATTTTATCATCGTGTGGAATTCAACAATTTTTTCTATAGCAATTGTTAAAGAAGACCAAAAAATGAAGAAAAATCAAAGATATTTTAATTTAAAAGTGTCAGGAAAAAAACTATACGAAAAAATGAGAATAGGTGGCTTTGATAACTTTTTGAGTTTTATGAACAAACAAACATATCAATTTTTTTTTGTTTTTTGCAAAAACTGAATTTTAAAATTATCTAGTTTGGATTTGTGAATATGTGCGATATTACAGAAGGAAACTGCCTTCTGATGTCGAAGACGAGACTTCAGAGGCAATTCGTAGATTGCCTGAAATTTTGAATTGCCTGGAAAATTACGGATGATATATAAAAGAGAATATCTGTGCTTTCAAAAATGGAAAAGCTTGAAGAATATTAACAGCAAAATACTTATATCAAAATACTTTATCTATCCTTGCTGTTAAAGTACTACTTTATCTACCCTTGATGTTAAAGTGTTACTTTTCCCCATAATAGCACGTTTTAACAGTTGCTATAGAAAAAAAGTTATTTTGAGATGGAAGTTGAAGCTGCTACTATGGTGCATTATATGGCTGTCAATATAATTATTTAATAAATTTATTATGCTATAATTTGAATAAACAAAAACCCAAGCTCAAAAGAAGATGGTGGATGATAAAAATGCATAGAAAACGAACACGGTAAATTTTATTTCAGTATTAATTAAATGTTTGCATTCGGTTAACCATGTAATGAAGCCATGATCAAATTTTGAAGTTAATTAACCATAACTGTAATTCAATAATAGAGGAATAGTAGATTCTTGTATGAGCTTAGAATGAAGGCAATTCTTCACGAGGATGAAGTTTCCCGGACAAGAGTAGCGAGTGGAGGGAATCATTCGAGTGAAGAATTGCCATCATCCTAAGCGAATTCAAGATGCTATTTTATCCACGACTGCAAAATATTTCTTTAATTTCCAGTTTTCCATTCCTGCAATAGTTTGTATCGCCATATTGAAGTAAATGCATCAAAGATAGCAAGAAAAACAAAACAAAACAAGTTTGTTGTTTATTTTATATTTTATATATGTATTGTTCTTGTTTTAACCTGTTTATGTTACTATACCAACAAATGAAGTTTTTAATTTGTTAGGGGAATATTTAATAAACTATAGAACTGTTAAAGAATTTAATCAAATTCACTAGTTGTGGAATGAATACCATTACAATGGAAGACATACGCATGGAAAGCATATATTCTTTAGTAGTCGTGGATAAAGAAATGAATATTAATATTATATTATGGGTTTTAAAAACGCATGTGAGGTTTAATTACAACAAATGTCATATAAAAAAAATCAGGTTGCTTTGCATCACCGCTACCAAAGCATTGATTTATTAAATATTTTTATTTAAAATCCTCAATAATCAAAAAATTTGAAACTTAAGAAATAAAAATATTTTTATAAATCAAGCATCCTTATATATTTTATATAAATTTTGTTTGTTTTGCCATAGTTAACAAATTTTTAAATCTTTAAAACTTTTTTTGGAGTAGTTTCACAAAACCTACTTAATTACGGAATACGGAAAGTTCTTCTTACATTTTGAAGGATTTTATGTATTTATAAAAAGGTTTTAACTTGATAAGTTGCGCTTTCTGGAATTTGTTAGCGTTTTAGATTAAAAATTATTTAATTAATTGACTTGTAAATTTAATTTTACTTTTTTCCATAAATCAAAATGTTTGATTAAACAATTTACAGTAATTAAAATTTGACATAAAAATTGTAAACAAACAATTTAATTTACGTTTACCGATGTGAAGTTGGTGATTATAGCACATAATTTGAATATAAATGCAGTGGCGTAGCTAGCATTGGTGGCCATTTAGTTAATAACAATCATAACTATACCACTTTTAAACAAAATTTGAAGGCTTTACATTAATGTAGCCAAGGATCCCTAATCGAATCACTTGATGAATTTGAAATTTACAAGGGATTTAAAACCTACAAAATATAATTTTAAATACTAAACTTTCATTTAATTCAAATATGTAAATATATAAAACTGTAAACAAACAGTATGAGTATGTAAAATAAGAAGTGAAGTTTTTATCTGAGAAACTTCCAACCGTACCTTTGAATTGAAAAATTACAATGCCTACCTTTTTTGAACTATCTTCAATTTATATGGCGATACAAACTATAGAGCGTCTACTAGACTGGACTTCCTTACTCTGTTGGGAACAAACGCCTTTAGTTATTCCGATGTATTGCCATTATATTTCGCTTCAGCTAGTAGAGTTTTATTAACTGCAGTAATTGCATAACTGCCATTTTATTCCACAGTAATTATTTTTGTGTCCATTGAAAAACGATCTATTCCAATTTATTCCTTGAGTTTCCAGATAAAGGAAAAAAAAATTTTTTTGAGATCATTTGTTAATCTTGGACTTTTTTTTTCACAAAAACAATAGCTAAACAGAATTCATCTCCACGACGACCTTGCGTTTGGAAATCTCTTATGTTCTATAAACCTAACCTAACATTTACACTTAAAAAAATTCGTGATAAAAAAACTGAATAATCAAAGAAAGTGAATTCCACTCGATTTCTATATAATATATATATGAAAAAAACTATATACAATTTATTTATAGCTCACTCTATGCCTGGATCTTCGGTCTGTGATGACTTCTCCTCCCAATTGAATCCCTTTCTTTCTGCGATCACTAATCAACAAAAATGCTCCTGACAATTCTCCAATACTTTTTGTACTATATTTTCACACAATCAATAGTTGTCCTTGATGTTTCCAACCAACCAAACATGCTCCTTGGCTTAAACAAAAGCGTCCACTTTCACCAATCCAAAATGAAAATAGAAGAAAAGTAAACGATCTAAAGCCATTTTATAATTTCTTCACAATCTTTTTTTTATAAATTAATACATTAATATGTATTTTATCATCAAGCATATCCTTTTCGTTTTAGTAGACAAAATTAAACAAATGTGTGCTGTGCTGTTTGACAGTCAAAATTTTTGAGTTTTTCAAAGACTAAACATGGAATGACCATGTGATAATCTTTTGACAACCATCATCATGAGAAAAATGTAAAAAGAAGAGTTACCTGAGTTGAAGTTATTTTAATTGTCCTTTCGTTGTGTTTATGAGTTATTTTGGGAAATTTATCGTCGTTGAGTTTACTTGGAGATTCGATTTTAATTACACGTATGGGCGACATAACACAATTACAAACACGGTAAATTGGTTGTTTATTAGTTTCCTTAGGTGTTTGCAATTAATGTGTTTGAAATGTAAAATATATATTAGGTAGTAAAGTTAAGCAAAAATTAACTTATAAATTAATTAATTAAATAATTAACAAAAAATTTTTAAATGTAAAATAGATTCTGTTTGAACCAATAACACATTTATAGGACACATTTATAAGTTATCAGTATCACAATTTATAATTTAAAATTATATGGATAACCTGGTTAAAATGGTTTCTAAGTGATTTATCGTTGAAAACATTGTGATGGTTTGTTTAAGTTTTTGCGGACCGCCCCGTCCCCCCTAGCTACGCTTCTGTATAAATGTTCTACAAACATATTAGTGCAGTAACTAAACGTTTTTGGGTCTGAATTCTTTGAACCTTGACCGATTAACTTGAAATTTGCTGAATAATGAAGGGATGACTCAAAAATTAAAGGTGACATAGCGATGATTTGCGCTTTTACCCTGGGGGTAAATGCCACCCCTTCCCGGGGTTGGAATTTTTTTCACTCAAAATAACCCCGAAAATAGATAAAGAGACATATTTTAAGCAAAAATATTCTACAACCATTTTTTTATAGATCGATAATATTCGAGTTATTCGCAATTGAAAATATGCATTTTTCGTTCAAATAAGCATGTTTTTTGACGGTTTTTCACACAAAACTGAAAAACTAACCATTCTATCAAAAAAGTTGAAATTAACAAAAATCAAGCTTAAAACGAAAAAGAGATTAGTTTTGTAGGAGTTTTGTAAGTCCAAAACGAAGCCAGTTATAGCTCATTGAAGAGAATTATATTTTTTTAATAACTTGGTTCGAAGTATTCAACGTTGAAAAATGGAGAGCGTTGCATTTTTCGGAGAAATCTTCTAAAATATTTTTATGATGCTTAGCAATACCTTTCAGTTCAGCTTTAAAAAATTTAAAACGATTCGAACAAGGCACTGAAAAGAAAGTTTCGAATTCATCCAAAACACGTAAAATAAGAGGTGGAGTTTTTATCTGAGAAACTTCCAACCGTACCTTTGAATTGAAAAATTACAATGCTTACCTTTTTTGCACTATCTTCAATTTATATGGCGATACAAACTATAGGGCGTCTACTAGACTGGACCTCTATACTCTGTTGGGAACAAACGCCTTTAATTATTCCCATGTATTGCCATTATATTTCGCTTCAGCTAGTAGAGTTTCATTCCAGTCATTGGTGGTCATCCAACTTTTCTTTAACCTTCTGGATTCCACATAGAGAGTGCCATATGTCCAGACATATGAGAAAGCATACGACCGCTAGAAATCGATATTAAATCGTTTTTATTTTGTTTTCCCGTCTCCGCTTAGCATATATAGTCGTTTGCACCAAAATTTTTCAGAAATTCCGGGATGACGAACATTGCAATAGGTAGATTTTTATATGAAATCTACCTAAAATCAAGGTGTTATTACATTCTAATCACTGGTCAGTGGTCGAATCTATAACATGCACCGAATTTGGAATAAGGTTAACTCGACGGGTGAACAAAATGCAAAATACTGTTAAAAGCAAAACTATTTAGTTTTGTTTATTATTGTTTTTCCTATTCTTATAATTTTCATTACATAAATGTTATTTAATACCTTTAAAATAAACTCAAAATCATAAACAAAATACATAAACTATTTTCTTTAAAAACATCCTCCATAATTATCACGCTAAATTTTATTATCGGCATTCGAGCTATCGTCTAAATTAGCGCGTTAATCACTTATTACGCTAAAATTATCGGGTTAAAATTATGCCGCTAAAATTAACACAATAAAATTATAGCGCTAAAATTATAGCCATAAAATTATCGCGCTAACATATAAATGCGATAAATTGTGGCTACACTTGCGTTTATTTTCAATTATCGCGTTAATTATTGCGATAACACGCAGGTGTGGCCCCAGCATAACAAACTATGAACCAGATTTCAGAAAATTCACGGCCAAGTTACAAACAAACATGCCATCTACCAGCAACCATGTCATGTAACAAAATTTAAATATGTATTTGTATGGATTTTTAATCATAAGTACATATTTGGTTTTCAATAAAATAAATATTTCCAAACAACTGATACTTTTGAGATTTTTTTTTTTATGTTGGCTCTCGTAACGAGAGATTATTGTACTGCGGCTCCACGTGAAGTGAAGCTTGGCCATCTCTGGACTATATCATTTGTCTGATAGTTTATATAAAAATTAAATTTTATTGAAACTACATTTTATTTTTATTTATACAGTTTTTTTATACAGTTTTTATTATACAGTTATACAGTATTATAAAGTTTTTAAACTTTGATCTAATTATTTAAATGAATTAGTTTATGTCAACTATTTAAAATTTAAACTGGTGTGCAATAATAAATAACACATTTGAGGAAGAAAATTTCAAAATAGTTTAAAACTTTAAGGCTTTTTTTATTCGAAGATGGATTCATTTCAAATTTTCACTGCTGACTGATATTAGTGTAACTTAGATTTTAAAGATTTTTCACACAAATCGGATCATAAATAAAAAAGTTATAGACGAATTAAAATGTATTTTTGAATTTAACGACCCCTGCTATACAATATATGAAATGGACTTGCCCAAGTCATATATTTTTTTTTCACAAAAACGATACGATGTTATTTTGTTATTCTTTTATACATTGTATTTTATATTTTATTTTAGTCTTCTTATGTGCAGGGAAGTGAATGAATGTGAAAATTTTGTTCTGTTTTTTCTTCATAAATGAATGGTGTCATGAATGTTGTTAATGGTGAAATGAATGTTGTGAATGAAGAAATGAATTGCACGTGGTATTTATTTTATCATTTTAAAATTCATAATATTTTTTATCATCGTACTGGTGCTTTAATTCCTGCTTATGGTCGACCTCCAATGTATGCACAATTATATTTTTATGATTTTGATACTGCTGCTAATATGAGAATGAATAAAAATGCCAATGTATGTGAAGTTTTTCTTATGCGTGAGATAGGTTTTGTGTTAGATCGTGTGAATCCTTTTGTTCGTTCTTTTAAATCAATGCATGAATTTTGTGAAAGACCTGAGAATGTTACTGCTGGTGTGTCAATGCTTATAAAAGTTAACAGAGAAATGAAATTCGTTCTGTTTCTGTCCTTGATTCTTCTTTGGATCCTTTAGCTTATCCTTTGTTGCTTCCAAATGGTGATACTGGGGGGCACGTTAATATTCCACATAATTGAGTTTCAACTTCACGTGCTAATGTGCCACGTACAAAAGTTACAATGTTGCAATATGCATCTTATCGCCTTGCTATACGTGATGATTTTAGTCTTTTGCATCGTTCTCAAAAATTATTTCTTCAATGGATTGTTAATATGTATGCTCATATCGAAGGTACACACACGGCTTCTTTACATTCGCTCAAATCAAACTGCTCTTCGTGCTGATTTGTACAATAATTTAACATATTTCTGGCATCAAAATCGCAATGGCGATGATAATATGCAAGTAGTTGGTCGTAAAGTAATTTTGCCATCTTCTTTCACCGGTTCACCACGTAACATGTGATGAAAAACGTGATCTACGCAGGTGAAAAAGTCGAAATTTGAACTTGACCATTTTTGATTTTCCTGAAACTTGGCATATAAGTAGTATGGACAAAATAAAAATACAACTTATTTTAAAATTTTTTTAAAGTGCATAGTTTGAGCATAGGGGGCACCCCAACATGCATGAAAAATGAAAATTCTGCCAATCCGATGTAACTTTAAAATTAAATTGCTCAGGAACGGCTATACCGATTTCATCAAACTTTTTTTTGTTTGATAGATGATTAGTTAGTCCTTTGAAATAAAATTAATTATTTGTATTTATAATTAATTTTTAAATAAAAATATTAAAAATTTTTTTTAAAGATGGCGCTAGGGTAGAAGATCAATTGGAATTACTCCAGTACTCCAGTCCCTGCTATTGGCATATGAGTTAACGTGAGATATCACATACCACTGGCAATAGCAGTGAGATATCACTAGCCAAGGTGATATCTTAGGAGTGCTGGCGGATGAACTGTATTCAGTCAACGGTAGCACTCTCAATCTTAGCTAATGAATATTCCTTGATGGTGGCACGCTGTGGCTTGCTCGACGAAACCAGCCTTCATATAACTATATATCTGAGCTTTATTCATTGAGAAGGATACTGCGTCCCATAGTCAGGGATTATACCATTAGCTGGACTATTGGCAAACCCATTTTAGTTTTGTTCCTGCAAATTTTTAAAACAAATTTGCTTCTTATCTTTTATTTTATTTTTATTTTCCATATCCTATCACGAAATATTGGCCTATGTCATATTTTATATGTGATAGGATTTATTGTTTAGTTATCAATTATTTAACAAAAAATATTAAAAAAAAGCAAAAAACAAAGATTTGCGTCCATTAACATCCTAAGAACGTATGTTGTTGTGGGACCTTGGTCTTAAAAGGTTTTTATGTGTTGTTGTGACACATATTGTAATGCCTACTACACAACACATTTTATTAAAAAAAAAAAAAAAAAAAAATTAATTTTTTTCTGAAAATAGTTCTATCCTAACTCTAAAATATATTATATTAACTCAGAGGCGTTAATTTTTGTTCTTGAGATATTTAATTTTAAAGATTTTTAGTACGAGTGAAATTCGAATTTTTCTTCATTTTTTCAAACAACTTCCATTAACAAAAAATTTTAAAGTCAATTAAATTTTAACTTTTTTTTTTTAAATATAGCTCTAACCTTACTTTAAAATATATCAAATTTACAAAAGGGCGTTAATTCGTGTTCTTGAGATATTTAATTTTAAAGATTTTTAGTCCGTCTAAAATTGTATTAGTTCATTATTTTTTCGAACAATTTTTATCATCAAAAAATTTTAACCACTGAAGTTCGAGAAAATCATGAACAACTAGAATTTTAATCGGACTAAAAATCTTTAAAATTAAATATCTCAAGAACACGAATTAACGCCTCTTTGTAAATTTGATATATTTTAAAGGAAGGTTAGAACTATATTTAAAAAATAAAAAAAGTTAAAATTTAATTGACTTTAAGAACAAGAATTTTAGCCTCTTTGTCAATCTGACATATTTTAGAGTAAGGATAGAACTATTTTTAGAAAAAAAATTAATTAAACCCCAATTGATCTTTGACCCTAGCGCCATCTTTAAAAAAGTTTTTTTAATATTTTTATTTTAAAACTAATTATAAAAACAGTAAATTAATTTTTTTCAAACGACTAATTAATCATCTATCAAACAAAAAAAAGTTTGATGAAATCGGTATAGCCGTTCTTGCGCAATTTAATTTCAAAGTTACATCGGATTGGTAGAATTTTCATTTTTCATGCATGTTGGGGTGCCCCCTATTTTTTTTTTTTTAATAAAATGTGTTGTGTAGTAGGAATTACAATATGTGTCACAATAACACATAAAAACCTTTTAAGACCAAGGCCCCACAACAACATACGTTCAAAGATGTTGATGGACGTAATCTTTCTTTTTTTGTTTTTTTATATTTTTGGTTAAAGAATGGATAAAGAATCTAAACAAAAAATCCTATCACTGAAAAAATATGACATAGGCCAATATTTTATGATAGAATAGAGAAAATAAAAGTAAATTAAAAGTAAATAGCAAATTTTTACAAAAATTTGTTGAAACAAAACAAAAATGTAGTTGCCAATAATCCAGCCAGTTGCATATTCCTTGATCCTGTGATGCACCGTCTTTCTTCAAGATTAAAGCCCACACATAGTTATATGAAGGCTCGTTTCTTCTAGGAAGCAATAGCGTCTCATCATCAAGGATTATTTCACAGCTAAGATTGAGGGTGCTACCGTTGACTGAATACAGTTCATCCGCCACCACCCCTAAGATGTCACCTTGGCTAGTGATATCTCACTGCTATTGCCAGTGGTATGTGATATCTCACGTTAACTCGTATGTCAATAGCAGGGACTGGAGTACGCGGGGTTGTCACACCCGTAGATCAAAGATAAAAAAAAATTTCAAAACAATAAAAACTGATCCCTCCATGCGGGAACCCTATGCTCAAACTATGCACATTAAAAAAGTTTTAAAATTAGTTGTATTTTTTATTTTGTCCACACTACTTATATGCCAAGTTTCAGGAAAATCAAAAATGGTCAAGTTTTCACAACTCTGTCTAGAACACGTTTTTCATCATGTATCAAAATTACGTGGATGCAATGTCTATTGTACAACATTTCGGTAAACCTTCTTTATTTATAACAATGACATGTAATCCTCAATGGCCAGAAATTGTTGATAATTTGAGTAATTATGAGACTTCGAATTTTCGTCCTGATATTGTTTGGCGTGTGTTTAAAGTGAAACTTAAAGAGCTCATAGATTGTTTAATGAAAAAAAAGATTTTCGGTTCTGTCAAAGCACTTATATATACCATTGAATTTCAAAAACGTGGTCTTTCGTATGCTCATATTTTATTAAAATTTGTCAGATGAAGATAGAATTGATGGAAATGAAATGATTAATAAATTTGTATGTACTGAAATCCCTGATCCCATTCTTTTTCCTAAATTACATGAATATGTGAAACGTCATACGATGCATGCACCATGTGGTGCTCTAAATCCTAATTCTGTTTGTATGAGAGATGGTAAATGTAGTAAGAATTTTCCAAAACCTTTTTCTGAAAATACTAAAGAATCTGTGAATGGTTATGCTTTGTACCGTCGACGTGATAATGGTATGAGTGTTGATGTACGTGGTGCATCTCTTGATAATAGATACTAGGAGGGCCCGGCGTGCTTCGCTACGCTTATAAATAAAGTTTTTGCGTAGACATTTTGTTGACGTAGGAGCAATGATTTCAAAAAGTGGTAGTGAGAAATGATAGCATATAATTTTTAATTTTTCTTTTTAAATATATGAATGAAAAATAATCAGAACTCTAGCTGATCAGTTCGGATATATGAAAAATTAGCGATCATATAAGTTTTCAAGTAAGCTTATTTGATCTCTAACTTATTTGATCGCTAATTTTTCATATATCCGAACTGATCAGCTAGAGTTCTGATTATTATTCATTCATATATTTAAAAAGAAAAATTAAAAATTATATTCTAGCATTTCTCATTACCACTTTTTGAAATCATTGCTTCTACGACAACAAAATGTCTACGCAAAAACTTTATTTATAAGCGTAGCGAAGCACGCTGGGTCCTCCTAGTTCATATTAATTCGCATGTTCCATGAATATTGAAAAAGGCAAAGGCTACTACGATTAAATTGAATTAAATTTCCATTGTGAAAAAAATTAGTTTTTTATGATTGTTTTTTGGTTTCTCAAAAATTGTATCCTTGGCTTCGTGTTTAATGAGTTTTATTCTCTCGCAAATTTGCAATGCTCGCTCGTGCCTCGCTCGGTTATACTTGTACAATAAATTACTATTATGTCGAATTAGGAGAAAGAACGATAGTGTTTTCTTTTTACTCCAGTATTTGGGTTGGGAATTTTATATTTATTATCTTATTTGTTCTGAAAGAACAGAGTCAATTAGTGATATAAGAAGCGTTTTAAACTCTGTTTTTTACACATCAAAATCTTTTTTTTTTTTGGTTTTTCTTTAAACTTTATTTCGTTCATCCCTGTTGTTTTATATTACATTATGTATGAGGTGTGCACAAGATATAACATCGTTTTCACCCATCTAACGTGAAATATTTTGCAAGGGCCGCAATAAAATTTTTAAATATTTGCGGCCCGTAGCATGAAATCAGTTGAGAAACACTGCTCTAGAAGATGCTAAACTATCCAAACTTGATATAACCTTATTTAAACAGAAAACTGGAATTTTACAAAGCTGCTGCAGTTTATCTGTCGAGCCGCTATGAACTAACTGATTTTTTTATAAACTGTGCTGCCCTTAATCCTGCGGATATTTTAAAAAGTTAATCAATTGAACCCATTTTAAAACTAGCCAATATGTTTGCTGTCGATATACATGCATTAAGAATCGAGATACATTTACTTCATTCTGAAGTCAACATAAAATTCGATTATAGTTCACGTATTGATAAAAAAACACCATTATTCTGTGGAACCACATAGTCGTAATAAATGGTTATCTTTTCAATAATTCATATTGAAATAATTGGCCATTAAATCAAACACTTTCAATGAATTCTGTGGGTTGAACATCGTTTATTATGATTTTTTTTTAGATCATTTGGCCCTTTTTAGCAAAGGTTTTACAATGACAATTATATGAATCTATGTTACCCTGTCTATAACTATCATTAACTATAGTTTTATCCTTGTCACTATTTTTTAATGCTGTCACTATTTTCAAACCAATTTGTCACCTTGTCACTATTTCAATTCATGTTAATCGTTGGAAGCCCTGATCAAATACTTTAATTAAAAGCTAACCAATGTTATAGACTTCGTAGTTCTAATTATAAAAATATTAAAAGCAGTAGTATCCCAACAAACATAAATTATGTTGTACGAGAAAAAGTAAAAAAAAAAATTAATTCGAAGTGATAAACCGATGAAGCACATTGCAATAGGTAGATTTTTATATGAAATCTACCTAACAAAATTTGAGGTATGTAAGATTTTTTTTTTTCACGATAGATTGCATTACTTCACACAATTTAAAATTGTGGTGAATTAAAAAATGACATTTCAAAACTCAATAGGTCTGAAAAACCTAACTATTACATTCATGAGCCAAACGTGAAATTCTAACCCCCACTTTTTTTGGCATTTCTCGACGTTTTAGGACCTACTGATTCTACAAAAGCAAAAAAAAATGTATGTCTGTCTGCCGGCCGGCCGTCATTACCTACGCTGCAGGGAAAACCGCTAGAGGGATTTCAAAATTTTTTATTCTAAAAATAGGTATACTCAAGGGACAGGTCCGAAAGGACGCTGTGTTCGATAACTGTACCGGAAGTGTGTCAACAAAATCATTAAGTGTGTCAAAACAGCAAATTTTCATATTTTTGGCTTAAAAAACGTTCATTTTAAGTGATTACGAATAGAACATTGAATTTGGAGAAATCTGGATGGTAGGGATTGGTATGTGAGATCAAAAACTAGATTATTGCATTATAAGTTTGTCAAAAAATGTTGTCAAGTGTGTCAAAAGAAAGATTTTTATTTATTTTTTTACCCAATTTTCTGGAAAAAAATTAAATTATTTATTTGTTTGAATTTTATTATTATTATTAAGAATTATGGCATTATCAGTTTGTCAAAAAAATGTTGTCAAGTGTGTCAAAAGAAAGATTTTTATTTACTTTTTTACCCAATTTTTTGGAAAAAAATAAAATTAATATTTTAATAAAATTAATTATTTTTGTATGACATGAAATTTTATTATTATTATAGAGAACTATTGCATTATAAGTTTGTCAAAAAAATAATGTCAAGTGTTATTTATTTAGCCAATTTTTTTGAAAAAAAAAAATGTAGCTGTTTTTATGACGTAAATGTAATTGAAAATGAAATTGGACATGGAAATTTTAGAATTTGTTATAGTTTTTGAAATATTTTTGGAATTTTGAAAAAAGTTTGTATATTTGATTTTGTAATAATTTTTGAAATATTTTTAGAATTTTGGAAAAAGTTTTAATTTTTGATTTTGCAAGAATTTTTGGAATATTTTTAAAATTTTTGATTTTATTACAATTTTTGATATTTTGAAAAAAGTTTCAATTTTTGATTTTGTAATGATTTTTGCAATATTTTTAGAATTTTGGAAAAGTTTGAATTTTTAACAATTTTTGGAATATTATTGGAATTTAGAAAAGTTTAAATATTTGATTTTATTCGAATTTTTGGAATATTTTTGGAATTTTGAAAAAAATTTTATTTTATTTAATTTTTACAATATTTTTGGAATTTTGAAAGAAATATGAATTTGTGATTTTGTAATATTTTCTCGAAACGCTCAATGGAGAGGTTTTTGAGCAGTTTGCTGAGTGTATCATCTTTTCTCTAAATTACGTTAATTTATGATCTGTTATAATTTTCCGGCAACGTATTGATGTTTCGTGTTAGCTTTGTAACAAATTTCTAAACAGAGATAAAAAATACATGTACTTTAACAAAGAGTTATGTTTGATATTCATCGTTGCCCAAAACTAAAAACCATGTCCTCATAAAAGTTGTTTGCCGAAAACTATATCAAAATCCTTAACCCAGACCGAAATCTTGATATCTCAGAGCTGTGAGATTTCAGCCCCACCATATTTTTATATGAAATCTACTAAGAAATTAGATCTTTCCAACTTAGAGAATTAAATCTAAAATTAAAATTTTCAAAATATTAAATTATTTTTGACACTTAAGGGAGTCAACTAAAATTTCGTTTTCCACTTGCAGCTTATAGTACTTCAAAACACAGAGCAGCAAATTTCAGTGAGATCATAGAGGTTTTCGTTTAAAATTCAATTTACTTTTAGCGTAAATTTTCTAAAATTGATTGGTGAATTACGTTCTGAGTTAAGTCTGGTACAGAACAACAATAACGTATTTTCAGAAATATACAAAACCAAGGGTTATTAAAATTACATAAAAGAATTGCAATCTTCCTTAAAAAATTCAACCTTCTATATGACATCCCATTCGACCGTTTCCCAAAAAAATTCGTGTTACATTTTTTACTCCTAGCCCCTCAAAACACGAGTTCTAGTCCCAATTTCTAGGAGGTTGCTATGTTTTTTTATACATGAGATTGCTAGTATATTAATTAAATTTTGTACAAATTTTGAAATTCACCAAATTTATTTATCGGCAACTTTTTAAGTTATGGGGACGGGATGCACACAATTAAACACAAACATTTTCGGTAATAGGTCAACACCCAAGAATCCAAAAAGTAAGAAAAGAATCTAATCGTCTTAAAAGAAATCTATCTGAATGCCATAAAAAGCGGCAAGATTTTCTTATACGATTATTAAGCTGTTAGTGGGGTGGGATAGTTCCTTTTTTGGTAAAATTATTAGGTTTCTGGCTACCAGCATGAAATTTTCCACACTTTGGCTTAATGTGTGTTAGATCAAAATTCTGCCCAGACCCCATTGTTCAGACCCCCTGGCTCAAAATGGCGATGCTACTAGTTTAAAAAGAAAATTTGCTGAAATCGGGCATGTTTGATATCATTTAATATGCTTAAGGGTTATGAATAATAAAATATAACAAAACACCAATAGCTGGACCCGTGTGGGAGTGCCTCAGATGCTGGTGGAATATTTTCTATCGAACGGTTGTGCCGTGTAAACAGAATTCTTCTGCGTTCATTTGTGTCCTCAATAGTATTTGTTCTGTTGTTCATAAGTATAGTAAATCGTTGTAGTGTATTGTATTCATCCTCCGACATGTGACATAAACTGCTTGACAACCTAATAAAAACTGGTGTTACATCATCAAATATATTCCATGTTTTCCAAGCAGTTAGCTTGCCTTTTTCACGCAAATGCAGACACGGTATCACATCCTGTATATGAGTGGAATAGCAGTAAGGCATCACATTTTTCTTATGACAAGGAATTGGCTAACTTATGAAGGGCAATGAATCGCTTGTTTTTGCCTGCTCCAAATTCCAACCATAATTCTTCTAATCCCATTAGATGCAGTTGGCGAAATGCAAACAGCGCAATGATGTAAACATCTGAATCAACTGTCATAACCATTACCTTTTTATGACCATTTAGAACTGCATGTTAAACATGTGTCAGTAATCTAGCATTCGCTTCTTCATGTGATGATGGTGAAATGTCTTGTATGTTTAACTGACGGTGAGATGGTGCGTGTTTCAGAGTCTCTTCATGAGTGCATATCACTAATTTCTCAGAATCAATCTTCATATCTGATACAGTTTCAGCGAGGTAATGAAACAATTGAGACTTATTTTCATCTACCATTAAAAATTTTGAGAATATCTTTGGAATTTTTGTACTTGCTGTAACAACAACCTTCTGCCCACTACCACGAGACTTACGTGTGTCTGACTTTAAACTTCCATCAACATACCCGTCAAATACAACATCGACACGTTCACTATCTCCAAGACGTTTTGAAACATGTGTGGAGAAAAATGTTTTGTGTATATTCTTCAAATGTTTTGACAGTATGCGTAGGTAATGTGTGCACCAATGCTGCATCATCTATAACAATTGCAGTAACAATGGGTTTCTGAAGATCTTATCTCGTCACTGAGACAACTTTCTATACTTTTCATAATAGCAGATTTTTGAGCAAGTTTTCTAAGATATCCAAATTCGGAAAGGGAAGGCGGATATTTATGGTTCTCATGAGAAAAAAATCTATGCACATCTCCTTCTCGCGTTTGACATGCAACGTACAGTTTACAAAATATATTTGCATCCTGTTTTAGATCAACAATTTGTTTCTTTTCTTTGGAAACAACCGACATTGATTTCCTCTTGAAGGGTGTGATGTTGTTTCGTTTCAAAATATCATGAAGAGATTGACTACACTGTGTTAATCTATCTTTCACATAATCATCATACTGGTCTTGACCTGTCTCCTTAACTGATAAGACTGCCTTTTCTGATTCTTCCCCAACCATAATGTTACTCACAGCAGTCACTAAATGTTCCCCTTCAAATGGATTGCCATATTTACAAAAAGTTGCTAACAGTGCAAGAACGTGTTGCCGAAATCGATCTTCATAGCCTTTTGTGTCTTCAGTATGGCTTAATGAAATAACATCACTATCATTTTTTTGTATTTTTTCCACCTCTTGATATTCTTTAATCATTCTTGAAATTTCTGGTCTGGCAACCATCCATTTTTGCAGTGCAGTGTTATTATCAAGGATGCCAATGACACCACCATCACTTTTAATTACGTTGTTGCATTGTTCATGTGCTTGATCATCTGATATTGCAGAAAATAGTATGTCACTCTTCTCGGTAACAAAATGTCCTTTCTGGAATTCAGCATAGGTAACAGGATGCTGAACCTTCAATTCATGTATGCTTTTGCCAAAAACTGGCACCCACCTGGCATAATGCACACGATCACAACAGAATAGCCATGGACAGATTATTTCCAGGACATCTAAATACATGTTGAAGTTTCCCTCTCTGATACTCATAACCAGTGTAAGAAGATGTGTTTCCATTTGTAATACAGCATTCCTGTAAGCAAACTGAGGTGATGTACTCACTTTATGCTCTACCCACAAATCATAATCCAACACACTAGTATCCTCTGCATTAAACGCCTCAAGTTGTAACACATTAAGGACATCTATGAGAACTCAATGAAAATGAGCTTCTCAGCCAATTTTTTTATTCATATATTTAAAATAATATGTGAGGTATTATATGAGGTGCTGCCATTCACGATCCATAGTTGAAAGCTCAAATGATATAAAATGAATAAACATGGGAATTAAATTTGTTAAGGCATTTACGGAAGAGTAAAAAAATTTAAACTTTTGTCCACTAGAGTGGACATGATGCAACAAAAAATTAAGGTATTGACAAAAATAACAAGATATATAACCCTTAAGCATATTAAATGATATCAAACATGGCCGATTTCAGCAAATTTTCTTTTTAAGCTAGTAGCATCGCCATTTTGGCCGCCATTTTGAACCAGGGGGTCTGAACAATGGGGTCTGGGCAGAATTTTAATCTAACACATATGAAGCCAAAGTGTAGAAAGTTTCATGCTGGTAGCCAGAAACCAACTAATTTTCTGCTATCCCACCCCACTATGTTTTAAAAAGGACGAAATAAAACTAGGATTAGCAGCTTTTTATGGCCGTTCCAAAACCTTAGGTTAATAGGACCTATAGATGCCCAGAAAATCGATTGTTAAGGTCGGGCGAACACCATAGTCTCAGCACTATTGTTCCATTTTCAAAAGACAGGACCCTAATATTACTGGCGCGATGGTAAAATATGTCCAATTTTTCGAAGTTCATATTGTCAGTTGTCACCATCAATCTAGAAAAAACTCGTAATTATGTGAAAATATAAAAAAAACATGCTAGTGCATATTTTTGGTTGCCCTACTAATTACACTTTCAACTTTATAAAATCTTCCTAGTATATTGCAAAAAGATTGCTCGATCTCTAATCTAGCATCATGGAAAGTTGTTTTTTTCAATTCTTTCTTACCAAGTTTTTGTACGTTGTCTTTCTTTTTCGTAATTTTCTAATTTTTGCTATTATGAAACTTGTTTCGTCATGCTGAACATGAAATACGTAAGAGGGTATACCGCAAATAATACTGCAACATCTTCTTCGTCTTCCAAAGGTCTGTTCCTACAAAATATCTATTTACCCTACATGAATATCGCTGATGTTTCTTATATAAAATATTTATAACCGTTAACTGAATGAAATGAACACAATTGACGATAAGCATTAATCAAAGCTTCTACTGTTTTGGTAACGGCAGGATTATCATTCGTAATTGAATCAATCAATGTTCTGTTAAGTTTGAACATTTGAACATGTTGATCAACAGCGTTAAATATTTATCAGATGGCAAGATTCCAAGATGCCAGATTGCAAGAGCAGTATTTGTCATGAACGAACGAACATGTATCTGCGATTTTTTACTTGCGGCTAACTGTTAGAATATTAAGTTGGA
This sequence comes from Diogma glabrata, assembly GCA_963693315.1. Classification (NCBI taxonomy): domain Eukaryota; kingdom Metazoa; phylum Arthropoda; class Insecta; order Diptera; family Cylindrotomidae; genus Diogma; species Diogma glabrata. Next base: position 328,688,467 of record OY856187.1, read on the forward strand.
ATATTTCACCATATCTTTTGAGAGGTTTCTTCCTTAAATTTTTTCATGTTTTGAAATATGTGCAAAATATGTGGAGCAAACCGCTCCAGTTTATACTATTTTTTTAAAAATTAATTAATTTTCTTCATAATATTATAATTCTCAATTTATTACATTAAATAAGCGTAAATATAAGTTTGTTTAATTTTTATCGAAACCGGTAAAAACTTAGAAATTTGCCGGTTTTTTGATAATGTGTTTTTGGGTTATTTACTGGTTAACCGGTTAACCGGTATTGCGAACCCTAGTGGTACCTAGAGGATATTGGTGGTTGAACTGTATTCAGTCAACGGTAGCACCCTTAGTCGCTTTAGCTGTGAAATATACCTTAATGATGGTACGCAATTATGATAGTACGCGTTCTTGAAGGGCAACCCCATTTTGGTTTTGTTCCTGCAAGTTTTTAAAACAAATTTGCTTTTTAACTGTTATTTTATTTTATTTTTTCTCTATCCAATCATGAAAAATTGGCCTATATCATATTTTGTATGTCTCTCTCTCTGGCGTTTACATCCCATGGAGGGATTTTGCCGTCTGTGCAATCAGCTTCTAATAATCTCGTTGTGTTGTGCAAATGCTGATGTTGTACTCCCAACACTTTTCCACAATCATGCTTAAGGTAAAAAATTGATCTGTGGTGGAACGGTTGGGACGAAAATCACACTGATAGTCACCGATGATAAATACAGCGAACAGGATGAGTCGAGCAAGTACGACATTAGCTAGTATTTTATATGCAGTGTTTAACAGTTCGATGCCACGATAATTCAAGCACTTTAGGCGGTCACTCTTTTTATGTAGTAGAACAATGAGAGCTGTTTTCCATTCAGCAGGTCTCAGATTAAAAGAATCAGATCGTATATACGTGAGACCAGAGCTGCTCCTCCATTTTTAGGTCTTCAAAGTGCGATCGCCACAGTCAGCACATAACGGTCAATTGTTGTAAGCTCGTTGTTTCCATTTTTGATGGCTGTAGATCCTGGGTGGAAATCTTTTATCAGATTCCGCGCATTGGCAAAGCACTTTCGAATATCCATTAGCCGCATGTTGGTTGATGCTTTCGATGCAGCTCTTCATGCGCTCGCGTTTCTTTTTCCGTGGGTGTTTTGCTGAGGATTTTCTGGCGTATAGATAATCAGTTTGGGAGCGTCGGGTGTTTCTTGTTCCCAATTTTTCTCCCATTTTTTGTTTGTGCCCAACGCTTTCGCGGAACTCGTCATCAAATCATTCGTTATGTAATTCCGGTGGTCGTTTTCCGATTGTAGTTTGTGCTGTGGATATGATGGTTGGTTGATTGAAGCTTTTGCTATTCTTCTTGTATGTTTAATGGCATCTCAGGCGGGATGTAATACTCTTCTATGCTTTGCGTTTCTTGATATCTATTCAGTGTTTCCGGGTGTTTAAATGCGTCGAAACTCCAGCGTACGGTCTTTTTTGCTTGTCTATTAAATGTAGATGACAACTTGCACTTGTACTTAAAGATGACAAGCATACGATCGGGGTCCATATCAGCCTCTATATGATCGAACGTCAGTTACACTTGTAGAGTGTCTCTTAGAAATCATGAGATGATCGATTTGATTTTCAGTTCTTCCATCGCATCGTTTGATTTCCACGTTGCTTTGTGGATTCTCTTTTGAGGAAAAAAAGTGCTAGAAATTACTAGATCATACATCATAGCCTGTTCAGCTGCGTGAAAGCCGTTATTGTTGATGGTATGATGCAAGCTCTTGGGCCAATATGTGTTTTATGGTCTGCACTGTTGAAATTATATGGCTGTACTAAAAATTACAATTATGTAAATCATGCCTTAGGAGTAATAATGTCAACCTAAAATATAAATGTGTGTCAGTCCGAATTATTTTCTCACTAAATGAAGTCATACCAATTTTTTGCTTAAATTTATTGTGCTAAACTATTGTGTAAACTTTTTCCAATAATAAATATTATTTGCAATTGTTAAACTTGAAAAACTAAGATTATTGTTTTTAATTAATACAACAGCAGTTCAAAAGGGAATGAGCCCAGATCTCTATTAAATTTTGTTTTGTATCGGGTCTTAAAGAGAAATAATTAATTAAAAATGGCGGAAGCAAATAAAGTTAGTTTTGTTAAGTTGAGTAACAGCAATTATTTTAACTGGAAGTTTCGTATGGAAATGTATTTGATCAAAGAAAAATTATGGAAATATGTTATTGAAGAAAAACCGGATCAACCTGATGAAACTGCAGATGCACAAATAAAGCTAAAATATACAACTTGGAGTAGTAGTAAAGATGAAGAAGCACGTGCAGCGATTGGCTTAAATGTTGAAGATGATCAGTATTGTCATCTTAGAGGTAAAACAACAGCAAGACAATGTTGGTTAGGGTTAAAAGATTATCATGAAAAAGATACATTGGGTAATAAAGTAAGAGTTATGAGGCGGATTTGTGGAAAAAAGATGAATAATGAAGATAATATGGAAAGACATCTTGCTGAATTAAATGATTTGTTTCAAAGATTGGCTGATTTAGGAGGTAATCAATTAGAGGAAAACTGGCGTGTTGCAATAATTTAATTAAGTCTACCAAATAGTTATGATGCAATGGTTTCTGCGCTTGAAGTTCACAAAGAAGAATTAACGTTGTCTCTAGTTCAGTCAAAATTGTTAGATGAATATGCTCGTCGTTGTGATGGTAATGGAATTAAGAATGAATCTGTTTTAAACATAAATACAAATAAAAAATGTTTTTTCTGTCGCAAAAATAATCATACTAAAAGTGAATGTCGTAAATATATGGTTTGGAAGCAAAAGAAAGAAAATGACAAAAGTAGTCATAAAAATAATACTAATAAAGATAAGGTCCTATTCCCGAACACATATTTGTCAATCGACAATATTGTCAATTTCACCAAAATGCTTAACAACTTTGTATAAAAATGGTATTCTGTAACTCAAATTTGTGGATCCTTAGACACAAACGAATTATAACAAATTTTTACAAAATTATAACAGATTTTTGGTACTAAATTCGTACTTTTGACAACTAACTTTTTTAATCTTAAAAAATGCAAAATAAAATAAAAATATATTTAATAAATAAAAAGTTTTAATGATATTTATATAAAAATATGATTATTTAATATTATTAAAGACTTAATTTTGCGATATAAATTAATTTTTACGTCAATCGATGAAATTTGTATAAAAATGTCAACACACAAAACATAAAGCAAAATTGTGGTTTTGACAGTAACTATATTGTTCTTGTCAGATTCACAATATTGTGTTGAATTTTCACCAAATTGGTGTTACATAATACGAAATTCACAATATTGTGTGAATTTACAATATTGTGATGACATTTATGTGTTCGGGATCAGGACCCAAGGACCAAGGTTAATAAAACTATGGAAGAAACGGATGAAAATTTTTTGTTTACAATGCTACCGTCAAGTAAAAATGGTTGGATAATTGACTCAGGTGCTACTAGTCATGTGTCAGCTAATAAGAATTTGTTAACAACTATTGATACAATGCATTGCAGCATGGTTGATTTGGCTAATGGAAGTAGGTCAATTGTTAAGGGTAACGGAACATGTAATATTAAATTATTAAATAACAACGGTGAGGTTCGTACAGCGGTTTCTGATGTATTGTATGCACCAGACATAAATGGAAATATGTTGTTAGTGAAACGGCTGGTAAATAAAGGTTACAATGTTGTTTTCAACAAAGATGCTTCTGAAATAAAATATGGTGATAAACATGTTGCAATAGTTGATGAAGTTAATGATTTGTATAAGTTATGTCAGCCGATATCCGTTCATGCAATCGTGGAGCAAGATTCTATTCATAAAAATTGTATACATTACTGGCATAGAGTTTTTGGACATCGTGATCCTGCAGCTATTAAAGTAATTATGGAAAATCAATGATTAAAGGTGTTAACATTGTAGACTGTGGAATAAAACAACAATGTGAAGTGTGTATGCAATCAAAACTAACAAATTTACCATTTCCAGTGAAATTTACAAATAATTCAAAAGAAATATTAGATTTAATTCATACAGACATTTGCGGGCCTATGCAAACATTAACACAATCTGGTAAGCCCTATATTTTTACTATGATTGATGATTTTTCTAAATATACAATTATTTATTTACTGAGTAATAAATCTGAAGTAGAAATTAAATTAAAAGAATATGTTCGACTGGTCGAGAATAGATTTAGAAAGAAGCCAAAAATAATACGTTCTGATAGAGGAGGTGATTACGTTGGTAAAGATCTTCCAAATTTTCTTAAAGATGAAGGCATCGAAACTCAATTCACAACAGCATATACTCCTGAACAAAATGGCACGGCTGAAAGAAAAAACCGAACATTAATTGAAATGGCTAGGTGCATGCTTAATGATGCACAACTTGAACGTAGTTTCTGGGGTGAGGCAGTAAATGCTGCTAATTATACTCAAAATCGTGTGTTGACAAGAGCAACAAGTAAAACTTCATATGAAATATGGTATGAAAGAAAACCTGATACTAGACATTTAAAAATATTCGGTAGTAAATGTTACGTTCACGTACCTAAAGAAAAAAGACAAAAGCTCGATAACACTGCAAAAGCAATGATTTTGGTTGGTTATGACGAAAAATCAACAGGTTATCGATAACGAAAATAAAAGGTTAACTATTAGTCGAGATGTAAAATTTGTTGCTACATCAATTCATGATACTGATAATGAAATAATAATTAATTTAGAATCAAAACGTATTCCAGATGATTCTAATATTGAAAATACTGACACCAATGCATTACAAACTGATTTATTTTCTTATGAAAAATTAGAAGCAAATACGTTTGAATCAGATGGTCATTATGAAAGAGATAATGAGATACCAAGGCGATCACAACGTGTGTATAAGGGTTTACTACCAGTTCGTTACAGAGTAAATACAATTGTTGAACCAAAAACGTTATCTCAACTGCTTAAAAGTGATCAAAAATCCGAATGAATTGAAGCCATGAGAGAAGAAATGGCGTCACTTAACTAATTACTTAACTGAAGTTAGCTAATTTACCTGAAGATCGAACAGCTATTGGTAGTAAATGGGTATACAAGATAAAAACTGGTTCGAAGGAAAATGCTTGTCGTTATAAAACTAGATTAGTAGCTCAAGGTTTCTCACAAAAGTTTAGTGTTGACTATGATCAGATATTTGCACCTGTAGTAAGGCAAACCACTTTTCGTATTTTACTTTCAATAGCATCAAGAGAAAAATTATCAGTACTTCATTTAGATGCAAAAACTGCATTTTTGAATAGTGAATTGAAAGAAGCCATATGGGTAATTCTTTTATAAACCGAACACCTTTCTGACCGACCCATTTTTGATTTGGCTGAAAATTTTTTTAGGGGTTTTTTTTTTGATAAAAAAGATATACGTGTTCGAGGATTTTTTTTTTGGAAAATAGAGCTGTTCTAAATTTCGAGAATTTCGTGATTTTCGGCTTGAAGATTTATTTTCAAAAATTCATAACTTCGGTTTTATAGAAGATAGAAGGTTTTTCTTTTCTTTATTTGAAAGTTAAAAGATGGAATTTTTTAAAATTAAATATTTTCAACTAAAGTTATTAACAAATTCCTATTTTTATAAACAAATAAAATGTTAAAATTAAATTTTAACCATTGCTCCAACCTTTGCCCCAAAAAATCCTCGAACACGTATATCTTTTTTTTCGATAAAAAACCCATAAAAAATTTTCAGCCAAATCAAAAATGGGTCGGTCAGGTTTTGTCCAAATCTGTTCGGTTTATAAAAGAATTACCCATATACATGAGGCAACCATCTGGTTTTGAGGACAAAGAAAAGCCTAATATGGTATGCAGATTAAAAAGAAGTTTATATGGGTTAAAGCAAGCAGCTCGATCTTGGTATGAAGAAATCAATGATATTTTAACTGGTTGTGGTTTAAATCAAAGTAAAACAGATCAATGTTTATCCACAAAACATGAACAAGATGGTTGGTGTTTTTTGTTAATATATGCCGATGATATGGTATTTAATTAGTATTTAAAAGGGAATCCGAAATTTAAATGATTAAAGAAACGTACACTAGAAAGAAAAACAAAACAAACCAAACCCGGAAAAATCAAATATCGACCCTTGGCTACCGTACCCGGACACGAGTAGGAAACTGGAATGTCAGAACTATGATAGAAACATCGAGGTTAGCACAAGTTGAGAAAGTAATGGAAGAATACAACATCGAGAAACTAAGACTCAGTGAAGTAAGATAGAAAAACAGCGGAGAGCTAACAACAAGTAAAGGAAACTACATGATGTTCTCTGGTAAATCCAACACAACTGAACAAGGCGTAGCAATATTAACAACACCTAACGCAAAGAAAGCACTTCTCGAATGGAAGTCAATCAGTAGCAGAATAATAACCGCAAGATTCCAATCAAAAATTAGAAATACAACGATCATACAGTACTATGCACCTACCGAAGAAGCTGATTATGCGACAAAAGATAAATCCTACGAACAGCTCCAAGCAACACTGGCTAGTGCACACTTAAATGACATCAAAATAATACAAGGTGATTTCAATGCCAAAATTGGAACCGACAATACCGAAATGGAATCAGTCATGGGCAAATATGCACTAGAATCAACACGTAACAATAATGGAGATAGGCTCATCGATTGTTGTGTCACAAATCAACTATTCATAGGAGGCAGCAAGTTCCCACACAAGAACATACACAAATACACTTGGACATCACCAAATGGAAGAACCAAGAATCAAATTGATCACGTACTGGTGGATAAGAAGTTTCTATCCTCACTACAAGACGTCAAAACAAAGCGAGGAGCAGACATACACAGCGACCATCAACTGGTAATAGCAACATTCAAAATTAAACCAGCCGCTGTAGAACACAACAAGTCATGTCAGAGGAAATTTAACATCAATAGATTGAGCGACAAAAATACAAATAACATCTTCAAAGAATCGCTCCAGGTCAATCTACCAAACAACGAAACCACCAGCATTGATGAAAAATGGGAACCAGTTAAAGCAGCTTATGTCAAAACTGCTACAGAAGTGCTTGGATACCAAGACAAATCGCAGAAACCATAGATTAGCGATGATACCTGAAAGAAAATCGTAGTGCGTCGACAGCTCAAGTTGCAATTGTGTCACCAGAACACAACCGAGATCCGCAGCAAATATGAAAGTACAGTAAAACAAGTTAAAAAGATGGCAAGGAATGATCGCAGAAGATATAAAGAAAGCATTCTCAAGACTGCAGAAACAGCAGCAGCTAATAGAAATATACAATATACAAACACTCCACCCATAACAAATATACAAACACTCCACCAATAAAGGATGCATCTGGTCAAACCCTCACAACACATGAACAACAGCTAAATAGATGGAAAGAATACTTCGAAGACAACTGCCAGCAACATGAAGATAATCTGCAGTCTCCGGATGACAACTATAACGAAACTATCAACACCCATCCACCAATGGAACGGGAAGTTAGAGATGTGTACCAGAATCTCAAGAATAACAAACCTGCTGGTACAGATTATACATCAGCAGAATTACTCAAAGCAGATGTCAACACAACAGCAGAAGCTCTAACACCACTATTAGCTGATGTATGGAACAAAGGTAAAATACCAACCAAATGGAAAGAGGGTTTAACCATAACAATTCCAAAGAAAGGTGATCTAAGAGAATGCAAAAATTGGACAGGTATATCTCTGCTCAAGCGATGATCATTCTCGAAAGAATACCTCCATCAATTAACATGAAACTAAGAAATGAACAAGCCGGCTTTAGACAAGGAAGAAGCTGTACTGACCATATCAACACAATCCGTACCATTGTAGAGCAATCAAACGAATGGAATTCACCACTGTATCTTCTCTTCGTGGCTTTCGAACGCGCCTTCGACTCAATCAACAGAAGCGCGATATGGAAGACACTTTGTGAAATGGGCGTCCCGAAGAAAATAGTTGATCTAATCAAAGAAATGTATCGGGATGCTGGAAACAGAATACAATACAAAGGACATCAAAGTAATAAATACTACAACGACCGAGAAGTGAGACAAGGCTGTGTACTATCCCCGCTAATATTCCTAATAGTACTAGATAGTATCATGAGAAAGCTCGATGATGCAAGTCCAAATGGAATCCAATGGAACACAACAAGACGGCTCAATGATCTAGACTACGCAGATGACATCGTCGGTAGGAACGATTAGCGACATATGAAGTTTGGATCATGGAGGCTTTGGCAGGGAGCAGGTAACAAAGTGGCCTTCAAAGTTTCGTGAAAGTATAAAAGGTAATTTTTTTATATATTCTTCGGGATAGTATTAGAAGTCACGTCACCCATTGCCAGACACTTACTATCGTGGAAACCCCCTACCAGACACCCTTAAATTTTATCAACTTGTTAAAGCTTAAGGGTGTCTGGCAGGGGATTACCACGATAGTAAGTGTCTGGCAATGGGTGACGTGACTTCTAATACTATCCCGAAGAATATGTTAAAAAATTACCGTTTATACTTTCACGAAACTTTGGAGGCCCCTTTGTTACCTGCTCCTTGCCAATGCCATCATGATCATACTTCATATGTCGCTAATCGTTCCTACCTGAGTATGGGGTATGCGCAGAGAAACTTTCAGCTTTTATAAAACAAAGAAGGTCTGGCGGTCGCGGGCTCCTAGTCTACAAACAAACAAACACGAAATTAATACGTTGCCGCAAAATTATAACAGATCAGAACAAACTACTCAAAACCTCTTCATCTACCGTTTCAAGAAAATACTACAAAATCAAAAATTCATATTTCTTTCAAAATTCCAAAAATATTCTAATAATTAAAATTAAACTTTTTTTTAAACTTCTAAAAACATTCCAAAAATTATTACAAAATCAAGGATTGAAACTTTTTTCAAAATTCTAAAAATATTGCAAAAATTATAACAAAATCAAAAATTGAAACTTTTTCCAATATCCTTAAAATATTGCAAAAATTAAAACAAAATCAAAAATATAAGTTTAATTCAATATTCCAAAAATTGAATAAAATCAAAAATTTAAGTTTTTTCAAAATTTTAAAAATATTGCAAAAATTCATAATTCAAACATACTTTTTTCAAAATTCTAAAACTATTCCAAAAATTATTACAAAATCAAAGATTGAAAGTGTTTTCAAAATTCCAAAAATTATAATAAAATCAAACATTTTAACTTTTTCAAAATTCTAAAAATATTACGAAAATTCTTAAAAAATCAAAAATTGAAACTTTTTTCAAAAGTCTAAAATCATTGCAAAATTTCTTAATTCACAAATTAAAAATTCAAAGTTTTTCCAAAATTCTAAAAATGTTGCAAAAGTTATAACAAAATCAAATATATAAACTTTTTTCAAAATGTCAAAAATATTCAAAAAATTATAATAAAATCAAAAATTGAAACTTTTTCAAAATTCTAAAAATATTCTGAAAATTCTTACAAAATCAAAAATTGAAATATTTATCAAAATTCTAAAAATATTGCAAAAATTATAACAAAATCAAAAATACAATTTTTTTTCAAACTTGACAATATTTTTTTGACAAACTTGTAATGCAATAATCTAGTTTTTGGTCTCACATACAAATCCCGACCATCAAGATTTCTCCGAATTCAATGTTCCTATTCGTAATCACTTAAAATGAACGTTTTTTAAGCAAACAATATATAAATTTCCTTGTTGTGACGCACTTGACTATTTTTTTGACACACTTCCGGGACAGCTATCGAACACATCGTCCTTTCGGCTCTTACCATTGAGTATACATATTTTTAGAAAAAAAAATTTTTGAAATCCCTCCAGCGGTTTTCTAGATTTCGTCGGTTGTGACAGCCGGCCGGCAGACAGACATACATTTTTTTGTTTGCTTTTTTAGAATCAGTAGGTCCTAGAACGTCGAGAAATGCCAAAAAAGTGGGGGTAAGAATATCACTTTTTCTCGAGAATGTTGTAATACTTAGGTATTTCAGACCGAAGTAATAAAATCTAGTTTAATTGGTAAAAAGTTCTCCTTGCTGTAAATTTTGAATCTAACATTTTGGTTTGGAAGTTCATGAGATTTTTTTGTTCAATTTTATTCGGTTTCATTTGGTAGACATTCCAGCACCCTTGAAACACGAGGTTCAAAGGCTGGTAAAACACAAAGATCATGAATTGGACGCTTCGTTATCACATTCTTTGTTTGAATTATGACAACTCGTATAAACTAATTTATCTGTAGTCACATATGAAAGACCCTTTTGAGAACAGGTGTTGAATACGCAGGGTCTATAACAATAAGATTTTGAAAAAAGTCGTGAAGGAAAAACATATAAAGCGTATATGGGTGATTTGACTGAAATATTTTTAGTGGTTTTATATCGAAAAAAAGATATAGTTTTCGAGGTTTTTTTTGTAGAAAATAGAGCGTTTCTATAAATTTTAAGAATTTCGTGATTTTTGGCTTAAAGACTTATTTTCATTTTTTAAAGATTCAAAACTTCGGTTCTATTAAAGAGAAACTTCTGTTTTGTTTTATTTTAAAGTTAAAAGATGCTACTTAAAAAGAAATAAAGTGAATAAAAATTATTAACGAATTCCTATTGTTATAAACAAATTAAATGTTAAAATCGATTTGTAGTCTATCACTTAACTTTTTTCAGCTTTTTATCACCAATTGCATGTGGTTGAGAATTTCATATTTCTCCATGAAAGAAACATATAAATCTCTTAGATCAGTATCCATTTTGAAATTTCCTTTCATGGCTCGAAGACGCGCAACAGTGGATGATTTGGATTCTGCCAACTTAGTATCAGTAGAATTATTCTTAAATGGTGTTTTACGATTAACCTTTCAGTATTATCGCGTAAATAACTATCTTTGAAATTTTTTTCACACTCCTTCTTAGGGGTACAGATAATTGCTGCTCATCACCTCTTCTATTTCCCAAAATCTTCGCAGTGACCGATTTATGTCAAATTCTACATGTAGACTTAATGTGGAATTGTAGGTTTTAATACAAAATCCATTTCGCCAGCAGTCACCCAATCGAAACGGTGTAGGCGATAGGAATATTGAGCCCAAACATTATTCCACCTGGTTCTAAAATTTTGAAAAATTAATCGGCTCCGAATTCTCATTAAAATATCAACATTACCAGGTTGATTATAAGTTTCATCTGAAAGCTCAAATTGTTTCGATATCATTGGCCATTTCAAAAGATCGACCTTAACTGAAGGAAGTTGTGATGTTACCTTTGGTAAAATAAGCGCTTTAAACTTTATTTGCTGTTCTATATTATATTTCGACGCAACTATAAATTCTGTGATTCCTCGAGATACAGTAGCTGTAGTAGAGGCTAATTCAGTGATCGATACTCTTGTATTAGTTCGATCTAGTTGTAATCGTTGAGTTCAAGTTTTGGCAATGGAATTTCTCTCAGATCCTAGATAAAAATACAAAAACGCAAAAAGGGGTGACAGAAACGCATAAGATCTTGATAAAACTTTGGTATATCCTACAAAATACAAGTTAACTTGGAAATGGCAGATGGCGGGTCCGCCCAAACACCTGTTAGCTTGCGTCATCAATAACTTCTAACCATGGCTTTCAATCTTATTGAGACTGGGTTTAAAAGTTTTTAGTACTGTTTCCAATATTTCTGCATACCAACTTCCGGTTTGTCACTTCCGGATAAACATTTTTTTAAAAAAAATTTTCAGGTGTTAATCCCTACTGTAGCCTATGTAGTTATAAATTGATATTCATGAAACGATGTTAAAAGGTTTTAATCAATATGAGAAAGATTTGATTAGATTTTGAGGTATATTATATCGGGCATACAACAATTAATTTTTTTCATAATGGTTTTTATATTTGTTGGGAGCATACAACATTCGTTTTGATGGCACTTTAACGAAAGATGCAGATATGTGTGGAAAGAAGCTGATTACTGATTAGTTTTTGAGCGATATTAAAAGAAGTAGTGGGGGTCCTCGAGCACCGGTTTTTTGAAAGCTCAATAATATCTATACATGATAATCGAATTAGATGCAACTTGGTACATAAGCATTTAGTACGGTTCACAGCAGTTTCACTTCACATCCCAACTGTCGTTTTTTCATTTCCGGTAAATTTTTTTTTGCATTTTTCCAATGTTTTTATCCACACTACAGCCTACAACAATGAAGTGATTTTGATTGAACTTGTGACAAAGGCTTCAGTTAGTGTTAGAAGCTAATAATCAACTTTTGGAACACATCGATCAAACTGGCGGGTGGTTCACCATATAGAACTGCTGACTTCTCCCACTCTGTGGGAGAACTCCGAAAGTTTGTTGGGAGCATACAGATTTCGTTTATTAATTAACTCTGATGACGATTTAGATGGAGATTTGAATGACAAAAATCAGACTAGTTTTTGGACGATATTGGATAAGTGGTGGCCGTGGAGCCTTTCGAGCACCTGTTTATTTGAAACTTCAATAACATCAGTGCCTGATAATTGATTTTGATTAAACTAGGGAAATATGCTTAGAGTTTGATTTGTGGCAGTTCTGCATTCCAACTTCCGGATTGTCACTTCTGGTAAAATTTTTTTACTTATTCTATTCGTACAACAGACTTAAAGTCTGTTGGGATACTACGGCTTTCTTTAATGAACTAATTTTGATGAAACTTTAGCAATAGATGGAGATTTACTTGAGAATGCACTGGTAACTTTTTGAGCGATAATGGGCAAAGTGGTGGGCCCTCGAAGCACAAAGTGAAGTCAGACTATGTATCAGCGTCGTCAATATTTTTATACTAACGTTAGCCAACAAATTTTCGATTATTCCTCATGAAATAAAATGTTTATTAATGAGATTTTAAAATAAAGACATATATGTTTAACTTATGTTAATGTTTTGTTCGCTGTGCGTAAATCTTTATTTTATCTCCATTCAATTGATTTATTAGTTTTGTTTGCTTTGCAAAATACAAAGAACATGTATATTTTTCACTTTTAACTGTGTGGTTTTGCATTGCATCCCGCTGATTTATGTTTGTTTGAACAAAACCTGAAAATGTTTCTGTTAAGTTAAATATTTCATATTTTACAAAATAAAAGAAACTAATTGTGCAAAAGGGAATACATAATTGGCAAAAGATTTTTGTTGTGTTTGATAGTGAAAATAACATGAAAAAAAATTGCTGATTCCAAGCAGCGTTTTGGTTTATAAATAATTATTTTACTATACAATTATTACAAAGTAAATAATGAGGAAAAGTGTTCCTTTCTAATATATCCTTATATTTATATATTTGTTTTATTTATTTATTTATAGATTTTTTATACCAATATAATTTACTAATTTATATCTTGGATAAGCTCGAGAACTAGCCATATACAGGTACCGGTTAAGAGGCTACAGCCTTAAAAGACGAATATTTTAAAGCGTTATAACCGATCAAATCATACTATTTAAATACATTTATGAATATTGAATTATTTGAACTTTTATTTATCATTTTTTTAAAAAATAACTTCCTCCACGCTTAAAGTTCCTGAAAAAATCAGCTACTTTAAAAATTTAATAAACTTTTTCTACGATAGCAGATGAAAAGTCCATTTTTATGAAGGCTTAATCCTGTGTGAAAATGGGTTGTTTTTCCGATTTAGAAACTTTGTAAATTTATATGAATATCCATAGCAACTACAATTTCTTATTCTATTTACACTAGTGGAAAAGAACCCATTTTCACAGGAGATTAAGCGTGATGAAAATAAACTTTTCATATGCTATCATAGAAAAAATATTTTCGGAAAATTTTTACACCTAATTTTATCTTATTTTCACACAAAAAATCCTAAATTGTATAAATAAAAAATTGATAGATATTTGTAGTGCTTTTGGTTTAAAATTGTTTGGTAATTTTTGACTATAAATGTGTTTGAATCTACATAGAACGTTCATTTACTATATGTTGGATTTGATATGTTTTGACTGATTTTAACCAAACTAACAAAACTGTTTCAAAATAACATAGACCAAGTAGTTTCACTAATTTAATTTGATCAATAAAATTTGTTTGATAATTCTGGTTCTATTTAATTTTTTAATTAAACTAATCTGATACAACCGATTCTAATTGTACACCAACCTGTCTGGCCAAGAAATCTACCTATTTCTATCGTATATCCTGCAGCTTGAACTTTGTTTTGCAGGTATGGGCGAAGACCTATTGGAGACGTTTCGTACAAACCCTTAGAACAACATGCCCTTAATAGTTTAAGTTTTTTTAAAAGTTTGTTTTATTTCCTACATCCTATCATGAAATAGTGGAATGTTTCAGATTTTATTATTTAGTTATTCATTTCATAGAAATATATTTTGGTCAAAAAATGCATATTTGAAATAAGATTCCAATTGCAAATTTGAAATGTTTGTGAATTGAACGCCAACCATGACGTCGTAAATACAATCTCGAGTACGATAAACCACATATTCCTTTTCTGACACAAACAAACATTTTGAAAGTGATCCATCAGACGTAACACTAAATCCCAAATATAAGCTTGAATCAGCTTTTAAACTTCACCAAAGTGTATGTCTGGAACGATCACATAGTGGAAATGGCAAATATGGTTTATAGAAAACAAGTCATCCTCAGAACACCTATAACAGGATGGTCAAAAATTTTTTTACATATATTTATTGTCTTAGATTTATTTAATTTAAAATTGCTAAAATAAATAAACTAAAAATCAAATTGAGCTCAAATTGAAGGGTGAAAGATTGATTGAAATTTAACATCAAATCTTGAATTTGCGCGTTTTTCCCATGTTGTTTCTCCAGATTAGCTCAGAAATGAATGAACAGATCAAAAAATAGTACATTATATAACAAGGTAGACAAGTAAGCTATTATTGACCGAGAACTTTTAGATCCTGAGGCGCGTTGCGCCGAGGGATATCATGTTCGAGGTCTATATAAGTCTTCTCAACCGAGGTATATATAGAATTTTTTTAACTACTAACACTAATTATCATATTTGCTTTGATTAGATTTTGAAATTAGTCATTTTCCATTTCATTTTTTAAATATCTTAAAATATCAAGTAGCCTGGAAGTTTAGTTTGATAGAAATTAAACGAAACAAAGGAATGCAATTATTATTTGTGTTTTTTGTTCATTTCAATTAAAAATAAAAGAAAAATATAGAGGGGCTGAAATCTTACAGCTCTGAGATATCAAGACTTCGGTCTGGGTTAAGGATTTTGATATAATTTTCGGCAAACAACTTTTATGAGGACATGGTTTTTAGTTTTGGGCAGCGATGTATATCAAACATAACTCTTTGTTAAAGTACAAGTATTTTTTTATCTCTGTTTAGAAATTAATTACAAAACTAACACGAAACATCAATACGTTGTCGGAAAATTATAACAGATCATAAATTAACATAATTTAGTGAAAAGATGATACACTCAGCAAACTGCTCAAAAACCTCTCCATTTAGCGTTTCGAGAAAATATTACAAAATTACAAATTCATATTTCTTTCAAAATTCCAAAAAAATTGTAAAAATTAAATAAAATCAATCTTTTTTCAAAATTCCAAAAATTAGAATAAAATCAAATATTTAAACTTTTTCTTAATTCCAATAATATTCCAAAAATTCTTAAAAATTCAAACCTTTCCAAAATTCTAAAAATATTGCAAAAATTATTACAAAATCAAAAATTGAAACTTTTTTCAAAATTCCAAAAATTATAATAAAACCAAAAATTAAAAATGTTTCAAAATTCTAAAAATATTCCAAAAATTCTTACAAAATCAAAAATTGAAACTTTTTTTAAAATTCCAAAAATTAGAATAAAATCAAATATTTAAACATTTTCCAAATTCCAATAATATTCCAAAAATTCTTTAAAATTCAAACTTTTTCCAAAATTCTAAAAATATTGCAAAAATTATTACAAAATCAAAAATTGAAATTGTTTTCAAAATTCCAAAAATTATAATAAAATCAAAAATTTAAAATTTTTCAAAATTCTAAAAATGTTCCAAAAATTCTTACAAAATCAAAAATTAAAACTTTTTCCAATAATTTAAAAATATTGCAAAAATTATTACAAAATCAAAAATACAAACTTTTTTTCAAAATTCCAAAAATATTTCAAAAATTATAACAAATTCAAAAATTTCCATGTCCAATTTCATTTTCAATTACATTTACGTCATAAAAACAGCTACATTTTTTTCCAAAAAATTGGGTAAAAAAATAAATGAAATCATTTTTTGACACACTTGACAACATTTTTTTTGACAAACTTATAATGCTATAATTCTCAATAATAATAATAAAATTTCATTTCAAACAAATAATTGATTTTATTTTTTCCCAAAAAATTGGGTAAAAAATAAATAAAAATCTTTCTTTTGACACACTTGACAACATTTTTTTGACAAACTTATAATGCAATAATCTAGTTTTTGATCTCACATACCAATTCCTACCATCAAGATTTCTCCAAATGCAATGTTCCTACTCGTAATCACTTAAAATGAACGTTTTTTAAGACAAAAATATGAAAATTTGTGCTGTTTTTGACACACTTAATGATTTTTTTGACACACTTCAGGTACAGTTATCGAACACAGCATCCTTTCGGACCTGTCCCTTGAGTATACCTATTTTTAGAAAAATTTTTGAAATCCCTCCAGCGGTTTTCCCTGCAGCGTAGGTAATGACGGCTGGACGGACGGCTGGGCGGACGAACGGCCGGCAGACAGACATAAATTTTTTTTGGTTTTTTAGAATCAGTAGGTCCTAAAACGTCAAGAAATGCCAAAAAAGTGGGGGTAAGAATTTCACTTTTGGCTCATGAATGTAATACTTAGGTCTTTCAGACCGAAGTAATTCAATAAAATCAAATAATCAAACTTTTTTCAAAATTCTAAAAATATAATTAAAATTCAAAAATTTTATTTTTCAAAATTCTAAAAATACTCCAAAAATTAGAATAAAATCAAATATTTAAACCTTTTCTAAATTCTAATATTCCAAAAATTCTTAAAAATTCAAATTTTTTCCAAAATTATAAAAATATTTCAAAAATTATAACAATATCAAAAATTGAAACTTTTTCCAAAATTATGATAAAACCAAAAATTTAAAAATTTTTCAAAATTCTAAAAATATTCCGAAAATTCTTACAAAATTAAAAATTGAAACGTATTTCAAAATTTTAAAATTATATATAAAAGAATTCTATTTTTTTTCAAAATTCTAAAAATATTGCAAAAATTAGAACAAAAACAAAAATTAAAACTTTTCCCAAAATTCTAAAAATATTGCAAAAATTATTACAAATTCAAAAATGAAAACTTTTTTCAAAATTCCAAAAATATTTCAAAAACTATAACGAATTCAAAAATTTCCATGTCCAATTTCATGTTCGATAACATTACATTTACGTTATAAAAACAGCTGCATTTTTTTTTCCAAAAAATTGGCTAAAAAAATAAATGAAATCATTTTTTGACACACTTGGCAACATTTTTTGACAAACTTATAATGCAGCAATCTAGTTTTTGATCTCACATACCAATCCGTACCATCGAGGTTTCCTCAAATTCAATGTTCCTACTCGTAATCACTTAAAATGTACGTTTTTTAAGCCAAAAATATGAAAATTTGCTGTTTTTGACACACTTAATGATTTTTTGGACACACTTCCGGTACAGTTATCGAACACAGCGTCCTTTCGGACCTGTCCCTTGAATATATCTATTTTTAGAAAAAACAATTTTTGAAATCCCTCCAGCGGTTTTTCCTGCAGCGTAGGTAATGACGACGGCCGGCCGCCGGTCGACAGACAGACACTCATATTTTTTTTTTCCTTTTTTAGAATCAGTAGGTCCTAAAACGTCGAGAAATGCCAAAAAAAGTGGGGCTAAGAATTTCACTTTTGGCTCATGAATGTAATACTTAGGTCTTTCAGATTGAAGTATTTTGTCATTATTAATCTAGGTAATTTTTTGTTATTATTATTGACCTAGCTTGAGCAAAATTACTTCACATTGGTGCATTCGAGTAAATAATGACGATTTCTCAAGTTAGTTAAAAAAAATTATTTTACATCGCTCCAATTTTGAAATAAGGTCACATATGTGAGTTTTTAACCATGTCTTCAAACTTCTCATCGTATCACCCTTTACATAATGAATAGTTACTAATTAATATTTTTTAAACTACATATACATAATATTTTTAGGCCCATAGAATTACGGATTGTACGTGTTGTTGTCGGTTACAGGTCAGAAGTTTTTTTAATCTCTGGGTGAGGGTACTCACATAATAGACTTGCGGAGTCCACACGCCCGGAATTTGGGGACTGGAGTAATTCAACAAATTCGGTTGGAAATTTTATTTGATTCTGTGTTTTAACTCGTAAATGTTGCACTTTAGGATACTGGTGATATGGAACGTTCTTGTTCCTTAAATGTTTTTCTATAACTTAAAATAAAAAAAAACAAAAATAAGTTTTTTGTTGCAAATTTTTGCGAAAAAATGTTTAAAAACGATATTTTTGAATTGAATTTAGTTATTTGCAAATAATTGTTTATAATATAATTGACCCCTCTATCTTGTAGCTGAAATTTCAACTAAACATATAAGATTTAGAACGTTTCATTCGGTCTAATAGTCTTCGCACAATTCCATGTTGCACTTAATGTCTGAAAAAAAGTTGTTAACTTTGGGCATCCCGCAAGGTCTGAATTTTTATCTGATCGCAATCTACTTGACGGCAATAAAAAGGGTGAAATGTCAGCTTTAATTAACAATTGTGTTGCTTATACCCATATTCAATATTAACAACAATTACAGCGGTTCAAAAAATGGCAAAACTGCCTTAGTTGCAAAATTAAATTTCTCAACGAATTTTCAACTTAACGAGATGCGATTTTAAAATTTGCAAAGTGCTTAGAAAACGAAGATTTTCAAAAAAAAGACATGATTTCGGACCGAGTTATGGCCCAATTTGTTTTTAAACCCCCGATTGTAACCTTGATTTTGTATGCAATATATCGACAGGAACGGAGCCTTTCCCTCCAAAATGTTGCTGTTTTACTGACAAGATGCCTATTAAGAAGACTATTTTTTTAAAATCTTCGGTTTTCTAAGCACTTTGCAAATTTTAAAACCGCATCTCGTTAAGTTGAAAATTCGTTGAGAAATTTAATTTTCCAACTAAGGAACTTTCGCCATTTTTTGAACCTCTGTAATTGTTGTTAATATTGAATATGGGTATAAGCAACACAATTGTTAATTAAAGCTGACATTTCACCCTTTCGATTGCCGTCAACCAGATTGCGAACGGATAAAAACTCAGACCTTGCGGCATGCCTAAAGTTTTTTTCAGACATTAAGTGCAAAATGGAATTGAGCGAAGACTATTAGGCCTGAATAACTCCAGTCCCCAGTTACCGGGCGAGTGGACTCCGCAGGTCTATTATGTGAGTACCCTCCCCCAGAGATTAAAACAACTTCTGACCTGTAACCGACAACAACACGAAAGCCATATCTTTTTCCGTTATTCTATAGGCCTATTTGTTTAATTATGTATTAAAAAATTGTTTTTCTCAAATTTGTCGAAAATATGATACAAATAATACGATTAAACCTTAACCTACCCTAATTACATAACTGTTAATGTCTTTATTTATACATCGTCTTATGTCTATAGATAATAGATTTCTATTTAAAAGTTAAATATAAATTAAAAATTGATAACACTTGTTATTATTTCGGTATCGCTATATTCTAAAATTTTGCTCAATGTATTTCGGCTTACGCCATTATCAAGAGCGATACAAAAAGGTTATCATTTCGCATCGAGCAAAATTTTAGAAAATAAAAAAAAAAATAAGAAATAAAAAACAAAAATATTTGCGAAATAATAACAAGTGTTATCAATTTTTAATTTATATTAAAATGTTTCGCCAAGTGCCGACAATCGACACAATTGAATTTGAAAGTTCAACACCTTAACCTAGAGTTGATTTTAAATTATTACAACTGGTCAAAGAAAATCGTTATACTAACATCTTTTTAATGAAATGAAATACTATGACTTTCATCGATTTCGATACTTCTATAAAAATGATCCTCTATAGCAGTGGTTCTTAACTTTTTCGCAGCCGTGGCCCCCTTAAAATGAATTTTTGGTAATCGCGGCCCCTTATAATAAAATATTCTCGCGGTGATATTAGTCACTATAAAATGATGAAAAACGTGATCTACGCAGGTGAAAAAGTCGAAATTTGAACTTGACCATTTTTGATTTTCCTGAAACTTGACATGTAAGTAGTATGGACAAAATAAAAAATACAACTTATTTAAAAAAAATTTTAAAGTGCTTAGTTTGAGCATAGGGGGCACCCCAACATGCATGAAAAATGAAAATTCTGCCAATCCGATGTAACTTTGAAATTAAGCTGCTCAAGAACGGCTATATCGATTTCATCACACTTTTTTTTGTTTGATAGATGATTAGTTAGTCCTTTGAAATAAAATAATTTAATTGTATTTATAATTAATTTTTAAATAAAAATATTAAAAAAACTTTTTTAAAGATGGCGCTAGGGTCGAAGATCAATTGGAATTTGATTAATTTTTTTTCTGAAAATAGTTCTATTCTTACTCTAAAATATATCAAATTAACTCAGAGGCGTAGATTTTTGTTCTTGAGATATTTAATTTTAAAGATGTTTAGTCCAATTAAAATTCTAATTGTTCATTATTTTCTCGAACTTCATTCCTCAACAACAATAACATACTAATTTTTCAGCTTTAAAAAAAAATATTGCGATGCATAGGATAATTTCACCACAGCTCTGAAAACAAAATGTTCTGGATATATAGTGAGCTAATATCCATCAAATACTTAAATTAATAGCTAAACAATGTTAAAGATTTTGGGTAGTTCAAATTATATAAAAACATTAAAGGAAACTGTGGTATCCCAACAGACGAACAGATCGGAAGTTGGAATGCAGTACTGTTAGAGATCTTACTCTAAGAATATATGCCAAGTTTAACCGAAATCAATTATCAGGAACTGATAATTGATCCCTAATTGTCCAAAAACTAATCAGTTCCTTTTTATTTAAGTCTCCATATTTTGTCAAAGCGTCATCAGAATTGATTATTGAACGAAGTCTGTATATGCTCCCAACAAACAAAGTGTAAAAAGTCAGCAGTTGTATGGTAGACCCCCACCCCCGCTACTTTGATCAATGTGTTCCAAAACTTGATCATCATTTTCTCACACTAATTGAAACTTTTTTCATAAATTTCATCATAATCACTTCATAATTGTAAGCGGTAGTGTGAATAAAGATACGGAAAAAATGCAACAAATTGCAAACAAATTTTTTTACCGGAAGCGAAAAACTGGAAGTTGGGATGCAGAACTGTTGTGACATACTAAATGCTTATGTACCGTGATTATTAGGTAAAGATGTTAATGATCTCTCAAAAAAAAAAAACAGGTGCCCGGGGGACCCCCAGCACTTTGTTCAATATCGGTCAAAAACTAATCAGCTAATCTTTTTTAAAGTGTCATCAAAATTAATTCACGAACGAATGTTGTATGCCACCAACAAACATTAAAAATATAGTTAGAAAAATCACCTGTTGCATGGTGGACCCCCCAAGTCATTTGTAAAAATGACTTGGGGGGTCCGGAAGGAAAAATTTTTTTAACCAGAAATGGCAAACCGGAAGTGGGTACGGAGAAATATTGGAAACAATGCCAAAACCTGAAATACCAAGTTTCAATGCGATTGAAATCCAGGATTAGAAGTTTCAAACTACAAGGTGGTTGGGAGACCATCCACCATCTTATCCAATTTTGAAATGAACCAAGATCTTCCATTTTCAAGTAAAACTGGATCATATACCAAAGTCTCATTAAGATTCCATGCGTTTTTGTCACGAACTAATTGAAGATATTGAGTGATGCATATTGTATACTGCAAGAGGTTGGAATTATTTTCGGTAGCTTACCGAAGGCTCTTTCTTCCTAATCTGTCTTTGGAGTAGTTTTATAGGTCTGTGATGTATAAACTACTGAAAGACCGTACTTGTTTAAGGATAGCTAGGACCAGATCTCTGGTCTAAGAACTTAAGATATCTTTGTGGCTTTGCTCACATGACTTAATTTCTGTGAACTGTACGGAATCCTCTGATGTCATCTTGTAGAATCTTTATACAGTGTTTCTTTACGCTTTATGTTATATTTGAGGTTTGAAGTAAACGATTGAAATTCTTTTGTGCATTTCTTGTTGTTATACCCGTAAAAATATGTTTAAATAATATTACAACGTCGCCTGTTTTCCGTTGTAGTCTAGACAGCCGATTATGGTTTCCTATGGTTCTTTGTGCCTGTGAGTTAATTAGGTCATTCCATTATGTTGTCTTGATTTGTCGCGTATGTGCTCATGAATTCGCAACAAAGGATGGTAGAGGTCATTCGGATAGCATCCAACAAAATCTTTCAACTTAAACAAAGTAGATCGGGAGTCATTTCAAGCGCTGCAAAATTGTTTACGAGCAAGAACTCAACCAACCAAACATTGACTACACCCTACCAAACTATACTTTGATATGGGGTTTTCAGTTTTCATTACGTGATTCTCTGGATCCTTGAAGTACACGCAAAAAGAAAATCTGAGCCAGTCGGCTATTGTATTTTAGAACGCACTTATCAAACCTCTGAAAAACCAGAGTAAAATTGAAATAAATGCCATTGTCAGCTTCAGTAGAAGCTCTGCGTGGTTTGAGTTGCAGAACGGGAAACCAGCTGTTTCCTAACGGACATAACGGGACACGGTGTACCGTTGTGACTCCCGTCATTAAGGAAGTTCTTATTTTACCATTAACCTTGAATGCATTTGTTTAGCACTTGTTTTAGTACACGCTCTATTGATGAGTAGTCCAGTTAATTTAGCAGAAAAAATGGGTCAACCTTGGAATGAGAGATAATAAGCTGAATTTTCGAATATACCTTCATTTTGGCGTTCTGGCGTCTGCGTCGTAAGTTATTCAAGGTCAAAGGTAACAAAAACAGTTTTTAGCGATTATCTTGGTTTCTATTGCTCCAATTATGTTAACATCTACTACAGAAATTGTAGAGCATAAAATTTGTGACCAATTTTATTAGAAACATTTTTATCATGCGCTCAACCGTTTTTGCGATAGAAGGCGGTGAGCACACAGCGCTCAATCATACGTACTGGTAATGCAAGGTCAACCGTGAATATCTGTGAATATTACCTTGAAATTTTAATAATTGTCGATTATTCTCGTTTCCGATCTCGGCAACGACGGACGTAAAATTTTGAAAATTACGGCTTAATTTGCGTTTTATCTGTGAGAAACCACTTGCAGAAAGTGATTTTGATAATGCGATGCGTGGCTTGAAAACTTAAAAAACTGCATGTATCGATTGAAATGATGGTGACATAGACTTTTTAAATATTTTAACTTCTGTGAATGTGCTTATTGTATGTCGAAAAGTGTACATCAGTAAAAATTCCATAGCTCCATCGAAACGACGCTTAGAAAAAGATCAACCTTTATCATCACCCAGTGAAGCTCGTAAAAAGAGGAATGAAGTGTTTGATTAAAAAACAACTGTGTTTATTTTGTGGCCAAACATGATGCAGCAGCAGAGTCAAGAAAAAAAGAAAACTACTTCACCGCCCTCTATCGCAAAAACGGTTGAGCTCATGAGAAAATGTTTCAAATAAAATTTGTTGCAAATTTTATGCTCTACATTTTCTATTATAGATGTTAACGTCATAAGAAACCGAGATAATCGTGAAAAACTGTTTTTTGCTACCTTCGACCTTGAATAACTTACGACGCGAACACGAGATTTTGAGTTTTGAGGCAGGTTTTAGAACGCCAAAATGAATGTATATACGAAAAATCAGCTTATTATCTTTAATTCCTAGGTTGATCGCTAAAATGACTGAGCCAGAGTTAGTGTTTCATTTTTAATGAGAATATAAACGGCTGCTCCAATTGTATGCTCTATGCTATCTATTCTTAGTGTATATGCCTAATTTCACTGGGTTAAGCTAACGGAGTTTTTAATAAAATTGTATTATATAACACGATGGACTATTCACGTCACTTCAACGAATATTTTAAAATTTTCTTGTCATGGTAATAATCAAAATTGTTCGTTTTGATTTCCACTTACTGTAAAGCTGCCTTTTATTTCACGCACTAAAGTCAAGAATTTCCTTCTTGTACAGAAATAAATATTCGTTTGGGAATACACCCCCTGTACCCATTTTTACCTCTACGAGTTTTTGTGAAATTTGCACAAAACTTGTATATATACAAGCATTTAACATCTTATCTAGCACTTTTTGCTTGCTATAAAAATTGATAACAAAACACGATTTACAAAAAATTTTTTAAGGTCAAGTGGAAATAATTTTTTTTATTTAGCAAATCATTTAACTTAGCATTTAATCCCACCACCTAAGAGTTTTGATTATCCCCAGATACGATATTAACTATTTTTTAGTAAATATTACTATAATGCATTTTATATTCATGTGTAATGTTACGCATTTCCTTCCTACTTGGCATATCTCGCAATCCAGTTTATGTAATTACTTAATCTACAAGAGCAGGCATATCAAACTCATTTCTGTATACGGGCCAAATTTTTCGAAAATTATTTTTCAAAGCCATATATATTAGCCATACATGCTCTTGGTTTTATGAAAAATTTTAAATTTGTTAAAGAACACAAAACAAAAATGTTTATATAGAAATGCATTAGTTCTTAAAAGTATGTATCAGGCCCTGATCAGATTGCCCAACCAGGAGTGAAATACAAAAAACCACACCAGGAACCACATCAGTATTTAAATAAGGTTAATCTTAAAAGGGTTCAGGCCCGGAACAGGTACACATCAGATTACCTTAATATGGCTTACCATTTCTGGCCCCGATCACACCCTGATTGTATTCAGGCTTTCCCTAACTAATTTCTGCTCCGGCCCATTTCCCAATTTTCGTCAATATTTTCAATGACAACAGACATCGGAGAGCGAAAAATTTTGAAATGAGATTCAATACTTTAAAAACCTGAAAACCTCAATTCAAAATCGTCTGCCGACATCAGTTGTTTTTCATATTATTCAAATTTTAACTCTGGATCTTTAAGCAAAAGAGCTTCTTACAAGTAGAACAATTGCATAAATTTTCTCTTTTCAATTGTATTTTCCATAAGGATATCTTTTGTTTGAATGAATTTATTTGGTCATACTACGAGGTTATATGCATGTTTTTACACTGAACAATAATATTGAGTTGACTGAGATGGCGAGTAATGTCAAATGAGAAAGCCAATTCTTGTATCCAATCAACTTTTTAGTTCAGAGCAGTCATAATATTCCCTGGGCCTTCGCCAATTTCACTTAATGATACTTATACTTAATTATACTTCGTGATGTTCCTCGATTCGGCAGCTTTTTCGTTCGGCAAGTTTCGACAAATTACAATTGCCCGGGATCTTGTAAATTTTCTACCATAATTTTTTTTTAACTATGGGGGTAGAAATTTGTTTTAGAACTAGTGATTGCAAACTACCCGATTTCAAATTACCCGGTTACTCGATTAGTATTTTCCAAATTACCCGGATTACCCGGATAACCCGGGTAGTTATAAAAAAATTAAAAGATGAAAAACAATAAAAAAACCTCACAGTAGTAAACTAAAAATTGATCATTTTTTAATTATAAAATAATATTTCAAAAATATTAAAGCATTTAGGGTAGCTGTACTCATCCGATTTCGTATTTTTTTTTTAAATTCCTGCAATAGAAAAACCCCGCTCCGATAAAGTGGATGTTGGCTTCACGGTCAATAACGATTGATTTAAATTTTCTATCATTTTTTTCGGTTTTCTTTATTTACATACAACATTTTCAGCTCTTTATCAACTGTAGTACCACTGTTATCTATAGTAGATCTTGTGTAGACAGCAATACATTTTTGTAGTTGTAAATTTTCAATATTATAATTAGCCGTATCATTATCCGATTTGATTTTTCATTGCTGACGTGTTTCCCCATTTAGTTGAAATTATTCGTGCGTATCCAACTACGTGGCACCGAGATTTATCTGATGACATTTTCTTGAACTGGTCCCAAACTTTCGATGACACTTATTTTGATTATTAGCTTAAATCTTAAATAAAAACTTATATTTACCGTTTCTATTTTAAGCTAGATATAAAAAAATAACCAATGAAGATCCTTAATTTTTTATGACTTAATTTTAATTTTAATAAGAACTAAAATTCCATAAATTTTGTTATGTGTTCTTCGTCGTTTTTCTGTTGTTTTCGTAATCCAAACAATAATAATTAACTAGAGGGCAGTTTAATATTTACGGATGTGGTTGGTTTAATGTTTATGGTTTAATGTTTATGGACATATTGCAATTTGTATGGTTAGAATAGAATCATTTGTCAACAACTAGCATAAAGAATAATTCAAATTTGCAAAAAGAGAATGAGCTGAATTTTATTTTGTAAATTTTATTGAGAAAAAACTGGACCTTTTGTTGTTCGGGTATTCGACCAAAATATCCGGATATTAAATACCCGAAAAATCTTCCTAAATACCCGGGTATCCGGGTACCCGGGTATCCGGGTACCCGGATACCAAGATTGCAAACACTATTTAGAACACGAGTGAAACCTACTCCGACAAAAATGTGTCTGCTATTGTCTCGTCCAACAATTGACATTTTGGCCTGTTTGGGTTGAGGAAAATGGCAGATACAAAATTTTTTAGACTTGTCAAGGACAAGCGCCTCACGAAGTTTAAAATATGTGGTAATCACTATATGAAATCGGCGAAGGCCCAGGGACGATAATCTTTTTAGAATAGACCGGGAGGCAGCGTTGCAAATGAAAAAGTCATTTGATGCCGGTTGATTTTTATTTATTTTAATTAATTAACTCCAGCTGATGATAAATCTGTCGGTCAGCTGCTAAAGTAGTGGGGGTGGGGTTGTGGGAGACTTTTAAACTGGTAAAAATAAACGAATTCTAACAGTAATTTAATGCCGCTTCAAAATTTGTGTAATGCATGTTTACACCATAACAATTGAAAAAAAAGTGATCAGCTGATTGGTGGATGGGGGATTATAGGTCAGCTCCTCGTATACATCAGTATAAAAAAGAGATATAGTCAAGACCTTTCTGCATAGGATCTTCATGAAACTTTGACAAATGATCCAGGTTCACTTGAAAATGGAAGATCTGAATTCATTTTAAATTTGGACAAAATGGCGGTGGGTCTCTCGAACACCTATAAGTTTAAATCTTCAATAACTTCTAATCCCGACATATGATCTTATGGAAACTTGGTATATAAAGTTTTAGTGCTGTTTTCAATATTTCTGCATACCAACTTCCTGTTTGACACTTCCGGCTCAAAAGTTTTTTTCCAGGTGTTTATCCCTACTGTAGCCTACAATTACCGATCGATTTTCATGAAACGTTGGTAAAAGCTTTCAAGTAACATGAGAAAGATTTTTTCAGCTTTTGGAGTACATTGGATAAAATGTTTGGTGGTCCACCATACAACAGGTGTTTTTTCCACTATGCTTTTATGTTTGCTGGTAGCATAAAACATTCGTTCGGGAATGAATTTTGACGACTCTTTAGAAAAAGATGCAAATATATATGACAAGAAACTGATTAGTTTTTGAGCGATAGTGAACAAAGTGGTGGGGGGTCCCCCAAACACCTGTTTTTTTTTAAAGCTTAATAACATCTGTACATGATAATCGAATTGGATGAAACTTGGTACATAAACATTTGGTACGGTTCACAACAGTTCTGCATCCCAACTTCCGGGTTTTTCATATCCGGTAAAAAAATTTGGTACTCCCAACAAACATTGAAAAAATGGTGACACAATAAGCAGGTGTTCGGGAGGCCCCACACCATTTATCTCAATATTGTCCAAAAACTAATCAGTTTTTTGTCATTTAAGTCTCCATATTTTTTGAAAGTGTCACTAAAATTGATTAATGAATGAAGTCTGTATGCTCCCAACAAACTTTAAAAACCAAGTGCGAGAAGTCAGCAGTTGTATGGTAGAACCCCCACCACTTTGATCAATGTGTCCCAAAAGAAGATAATTATTTTTCACTAATTGAAACTTTTTCCATAAGTTTCATCATAATCACTTCATTATTGTAGGCACTGAAAAAACTTCAAAAAATTACAAACCAAAATTTTTTACCGGAAACGAAAAACCACGAGTTGGGATGCAGAACTGTTGTGAACCGTACCAAATAGTTATGTACCAAGTTTCATCCAATTCGATTATCATGTACAGATGTTATTAAGCTTTAAAAAAAACAGGTGGTTGGGGGACCCCCCACCACTTTGTTGACTATCGCTCAAAAACTAATCAGTTTCTTGTCATAAATATTTGCATCTTTTTCCAAAGTGTCGTCAAAATTCATTCCCGAACGAATGTTTTATGCTCCCAACAAACAAAAAACATTGTGGAAAAAACCACCTGTTGTATGGTGGACCCCCAACCCTTTATCCAATGTACTCAAAAAGCTGATAAAATCTTTCTCATGTTACTTGAAAGCTTTTACCAACGTTTTGGGATAAACACCTGGAAAAAAAACTTTTTAATTGGAAGTGTCAAACAGGAAGTTGGTATGCAGAAATATTGGAAACAATATTAAAACTTTATATACCAAGTTTCCATAAGATCATATGTCGGGATTAGAAGTTATTGAAGATTTAAACTTATAGGTGTTCGGGAGACCTCCCGCCATTTTGTCCAAATTTAAAATGAATTCAGATCTTCCATTTTCAAGTGAACCTGGATCATTTGTCAAAGTTTCATCAAGATCCTATGCAGAAAGGTCTTGACTATATTGCATTTTTGTACTGATGTATACGAGGAGCTGACCTATAATCCCCCATCCGCCAATCATCTGATCACTTTTTTTTCAATTGTTATGGTGCAAACATGCATCATACAAATTTTGAAGCGGCATCAAATTACTTTTGGAATTCGTTTTTTTTACCAGTTTAAAACTCCCTCACAACCACACCCCCCGCAAGTCTGGCGGCTGACTCTTATTTTCTACTTCACAAATAATTAATCTATCTATAAAAATTAAATTCAATCGGCATCAAATCACTAACCAAAATGCAACGCTGCCTCCCGGTCTATTAGGATTTTGTCCAACGGCTGTAAAAATCAGAAAACTTATGATTTGAAGGGCAACTCACTTCGGTATAATATGACAAATCTTCGTAATCATACTCCACATCTTTTAGCAATATCATTAGTGCTCGATGGTTTGATCTACGTGCTCGAATAAGTTTAACGATTTACAAACATTGTCGAAATACATACATTGTCAATTTCAATTACTTTTGAACATAAACCAGCAAGGTGAATAATGCAATGAATGTTTTGAAAAGATCTATTATGTTGGGTTTTAACATAATCTTCCATAAAAGGTTTTTTTTTGCCAAAAGCTGAAGTTGTCAAATACATCAGGTTATAGATTGGAAGATCTTTTAATAGCAATTATAAGTACATTTTGTATTATGAGATTATTTTTGATAAATTCATTTTTTTATGCAGTTTTGAATTTTTAATTAAAACACTGTAGGTGTGAAAAAGTGTTGAGGGCCACAACAATTTATGCAGCGGGCCACAAGTGGCCTGCGAGTTTGACATCCCTGTACAAGAGATTCGATAACAAAATTTGAAGTGAAAATTGATTCTCAACAGCCTCCAATCAGTCCAACTACAATATTCTTTAACTAGATTCCTTCAACACCTCTAGAAACTTTAGCGGCTTCTTTTAAAAAATACTAAAATTAAAAACATTTATTTCACAATATGCTCTCCACTATATCGCGTTCTGTATATAATTGTTTTAATTCCAAAATAACCCCGTTGTATTCGATTCTAATTATTTGTTATAATTGTATTTATTGTTTCCATCCATTCTTTAACAAAAAAATTTGCGTTCATCAGCACCTTAGAGCGCATGTTGTTGTGTGACCTTGGTCTTCAAAGGATTTTAATTTATGTGTGTTGTGATACTTATTGTAATTCATACTGCACAACACACTTTATTAACATAAAAGGAATAACAAGTTGCAGTATGTTATTATTTTAATGCAGTTAGTGTCGACATCAATAGACAATATTTTCTTATTTTAGAAAATTCGGTATATACTTTTACTTTTAGTCTTATAAGTGGTGACCCTTTTGCAATCTAATTGGGTTATAGTTATTGTTTTCTAGTAAGAATTTTACTTTATTCGCAAAATATTGTTATTTTATTTTGATAATGTAAAATATATTATTGATATTTGATAATAAATATATATTTGATAATAAATATTTTATTTTGATTAATTTGTTCATGTAAAAATCAAATGTTACGGTTTTAAATAAAAATAAATATATATTCTAAACACAAACTTCTTTTAAAAAATTTTTTTATTAATTTCTTCAAATTAATTAAATCATAGTTTAATCTAAATATCTTATTATTCTAAAATTCGTACAACATATGGAA
The DNA here is from genome assembly GCA_963693315.1 of Diogma glabrata. NCBI lineage: Eukaryota > Metazoa > Arthropoda > Insecta > Diptera > Cylindrotomidae > Diogma > Diogma glabrata. Next base: position 328,719,248 of record OY856187.1, read on the forward strand.
GGCATTTTCTTGTGGATTAAAAGATTAATTAAAAATTTTATTTTAATCAAATTAATATATAACTTTTAACGTTTTTATTTCTCATTTTAATTAAGAATTTTAAAATAATTAAATAAATAATATAAAAGTGTTTTGCAAGTTTTTCAATTTTTATCTGAAAATTTTTTTTTTTTTATAATTAATTTAATTTAAATATTAAAAGTCCAGATAAAGATAGAAAAAAATAACAAAATTCTTCGTATAACAGATTCGATAGTGATAATTCGATCAAATTTTTTTTTATGACAGACATAATTTTAATTGCCGACGATCGAACAAATTAAAAATAAAATTAATATAATTTTAATCGAATGCAAATATAAATCTTTGCGATCAATAAAATATAAGTGATGATGATGGGATATTTGTGGTTTTCTTGATTTTTTCTTATTTGAAAATAAGAATAAGTTTTTTTTTGATGATTACTTTAAGTTTCTATTAAATTGGAATTTTAATCTTATTATTATTATTAATAAAATAAGAATAGAAAAATTTAAATATATCTAGTAGTGACTTGATGTTTATCTAAGAATTATTATTGAATGAATTATGCTTTTGCTTCCTTCACTTCATCGGATTCTATGCTTGAATCGGCTTCATCAGATTCTTTGCTTACAGCTGATTCAGATGGGATAACGGCGGCTGATTTCCCTTCTGCTATTGGTGCTTCAGGTTTTACGACAGCTTTATCATCTCCTACAGGAATATCTACGGATTTTGCTTCAACGGCTGGTTCGACTTCAGCAACATTTGCAACGGGCACTGGTAATTTTTCACCTACAACTTCAGTTTCAGTTGGAAGAGATTTTTCTTTTACTTCTTCTAGTTTTTCGTTTGTTTGAGCTGATTTATCAGATTTAGCTGGCATAGTTGATTTAACTTCACTTACATCTTCAACTTCAGATTTTTGTTCTGGTGTTCCACGTGCAGGTCTTAAGCTTTCATCCGCAGCTGTTTTAACATCTTCAGCGGCTTCTTTAGTTGCGTCAGCTGTGGCTGCACCTGCTTCTTTAACTGCCTCTTTTGCTTCTTCTTCTGTTGTTCCACGTGCAGGTCTTAAGCTTTCATCCGCAGCTGTTTTAACATCTTCAGCGGCTTCTTTAGTTGCGTCAGCTGTGGCTGCAGCGGCTTCTTTAGTTGCGTCAACTGTGTCTGCAGCTGCTCCTCCAACTGCTTCTTTTGCTTCTTCTGCTGTTATTCCACGTACACTTCTTAAGCTTTCATCCGCAGCTGTTTTAACATCTTCAGCGGCTTCTTTAGTTGCTTCAACTGTGTCTGTAACTGCTCCGTCAACTGCTTCTTTTGCTTCTTCTGCTGTTGCTCCACGTACACTTCTTAAGCTTTCTTCCGCAGCTGTTTTAACATCTTCAGCGGCTTCTTTAGTTGCGTCAGCTGTGGCTGCAGCGGCGTCTTTAATTGCGTCAACTGTGGCTGCAGCTGCTTCTTCAACTCCTTCTTTTGCTTCTTCTACTAAATTTGATTTGGATTCTGGTTGTACTTGTTCTGCTACAGCGGCTGGTTCGGCAGCATCTACTTTTTCTTCTGCATCAGCAACAACTGCTGAAACTGATTTACCTTCAAGTTGTTCAAGTGGTTCTTCTGGTTTAACTTCTTCAGCGACAGCTATATCAACTGGTTCTAAAGCTTTAACTGATTGAACTGCTGGCACTTCAGCTACATCATCGATTTTATTTTCAACTGCAGCATCTTTTAATTGACTAACCTCAGCTACAGATTGCTTACTAACTGTTTGTGCTGAATCTAAATCTTTTACTCCTTGAACCGCTGATCGTGTTTCTGGTTCTACAGCTGGCACAACTGATTCTGTTTTAACTTCAGATTTAACTTCTGGTTGAATTTCAGCTGCAACTGATTCTGGTGTTTTTTCATCATCGGGGATAGGTAATGTGTATGCAATGGCGAATAATGCAACTAAACATATTAATTGGAATTTCATTTTGACTGTAAAGAAAATTAAATAAAAATAAATTAAAATCTATATATGCGCAACAATCTAAAAACATGTGAAATTAATTAGCTAGATAATCGTATTAAATAAAACTATTATTGCCCGATTGTTATGATTCATAAGACATTTTTTTTATTATCGTTAATTATATGTCTATGGTCATGCTGTAGTTCAATTACTTGTTATATACCAATGTGAAGGTAATAATTGTTTTTATTAGAATAAATATTATAATTAAATTTTTTATGTTGTGGGATATTTGGTTTGTAATTGTGGGTTTTAATTGTGTTTAGCATATGGTAATAATCAATTAATGAACGGGTGGACAGAAAGTTTTAGGTTGCACCAAATATCAACAATAAAAACATTTCAACATATAACATAAAAAAATTTAAAATTCCATTCAATTAGAATAATTCAATAAAAAAAACTAACAATCTCAATTTTATCTCTTTTTCAAATCTCAATTTAATACAATTTTGGAACTGTCTAGAAAATTCGTTATAAAAATTATTGCGTTAAGGTTTAACTTCCCCAATTTCTATTTCATACAATTATTAGACTAAATTATAAGAAAATATTGTTTTAAAAAAACAACCACAATATGAACTTGTACTTGAATTAACTTTTTGTTGTTGTATGTAGAATTTTATTGAACTTCCGTTGATGTATATAAAGAATAATCTCGTCTTTCTTCTTTATCATTTTTTCTTATTGAAATCCATTATTTAGTTCTTAGCTTGAATACTCTTAATTTGCGAGATAATAAAACATTTTTTAGACTATTTTGACTAGAGCAATGGACAGAATGGAACGTACGAAATACGAATGCGTTTGTAAAAGCTTCGAAAAGAATATAGTAACAATTAAAACTTGGCTTTAGAATGAATATATCTCATATATTAAAACTTTTTTTATTGTTTGAAAGCTTTCAATACAATTTTTCGAATCATACGTGGAAAAAAGAAAATAGAAAACTAAAGACAAGACAAATGAATAAAAGAAATTATTAATGCTCCAAAAAATATGAAACAAATAATAAAAATTGTGATTACTTTTGTTGAAACAGAATATACTTTTATACTATACACAAGGAGGTGTATCACATATTAATTATTAACATTTTCATGACTAATTTTTGTTTTGAACAATGCTAAAATATTCAAAAAAAAAAAAAAACAAATTCGAAGCAAACTGACTTGATAATTGTATTTATACTATTCCCTTCGCTAGATGGTATAAAATATAACTATCTGAAAATGAACGTAATTTCTAAACCTTCAATTTAATGTTTGTATTGAGAATAAATAACGAAAACAATTAACTCATAAACTCTACAGTATTAAATAACATTATAGTTATAACAGAAGTAAACATTTCAACATAATTGGTTTTCATTATACTTTTATATTCGATCAGACAATCAATGATGTAATTACAATTGAAATCAGATTGAGTTTTGTTTTACATTAAATTTGTCGTATTTTATTATTAAATAATGTTACTGAATACTTCGTATTACTTAATACTTATCGCTTATCTTCCATAATCGTAACGAAACTAAATTTATTTTTTTTCTCTACTGAAATTGCATAGTGAATATTCTTGTAATTTTAGTAAGTTTTTGAGCTAAGCTCGAAGATATAAATCTTTTAAAATTGATAAAAGAAATATGGGCTTAAACTAGTCGAGAAATTATCTGCAAAACTATGTAAAATCCAGACCCGGTTTCACCTCATTATGTACACTTATAGTGATAACTGCTTCACTTTAGTGGTTCTCTGATTTCCATAAAAGTTAAAACCCGGTTCTCCATAAAAACTTATACGTAAACAGTTAATATTAAACCAATTTTAAAATTTCAAACTTTAATCATGTTATAATCAACGGATGCAAGTAATATTGTTATAAATTCGTTTTTCTTTTCTTATAGTAATAAATCCAAATTAAACTAAAATAATAATAATTTAAATTACGAAAAAATAAAAAAACATTTTGTTTATGCTAAACTTTTGATAAACTCACAAGTGTCCTTAATGTTAGCACAGAATAATTATTGGAAATAAAAAACACTATTTCCTGAAAAAATTTTTTGATTTTTCACAAAATAAAATAAAATTTTTTTCTCACTTCTAAATTTTTCAAACACTAAGGACACTTTCAGGTTAATTATTAATTTTTCTCTTTCAATTTCATTAATTAAAACTCACCTGATTTAATTAATTAATAAAAAAATTATTAAGTTTATCACAAGAATTTTTTTTTGTTTTATAAATTATTTATTACAAAAGAAAAATAGTTTTTTTTTATAAATTTTTATATTAGTAAACACTTTTGCGTTATGATCGCTGAATTATATTTGACGCATTTTCAATTTTCTCATCCGCTTTTATACTCCAATATAATGCAGTATGGAAGATTTTTTTGTTGTTAGTTTTGTTTCTTATATTTCGGATTTTATTGAATCGACAAGGTGGGGGAGAAAAGAATAATGATAAGATAGAAGAATGGATGTAGAAACATGAGGAAATTTTTCTTCAAAGTTTTTTTTTTATATTTCAGATAATTTTAATTTATTTTATTTTTTTTTGTTATTCGTTTTTAAATCGAAGAAGTTAAATATTCTTAGATTACTTGTTTAGGGCAACAGTTCTTGAAAACGTTTTTACTTTATATAAAATTAATTTAAAAAAACCATTTTTGATTGATAGGAGCTTTTTCTTAAAAAAAGTGCATCGAAATAAATGAGTTTTAATTTTTTTGTTATTCGAAACTTTTATGTTAATATATTATTATGTTATTTGAACTTGACCACAATATTTTAAACAAAAGTTGTTTTGTTATATAAAATGTGCTTTTATTCATAAATATTGGTTTTGTTTATTTCTTGTTTTCGGAGAATATAAAAGTTTTGTTAGTTGTAAATTAAATGATTAATTTATTAGGTGGGTTTTATACTGTACATGAAGAGTACATAACAAGTCAGAGATTTTCATCGTTTTGTTCTAGAACACAAATATTAAATTCATAGAACTTCTCAAATTGAAGGTTTTTAATAGTCAAGATAATTTTTATGGTCATTGTCAAGGATATATGGATTACAAATTATGTGATATTTGTTATATGTGTTATCTTTCGATTAAATTTTAACTTTATTCATTGTAACAAGTTTCTCAATTTTATTTCTAGAGTTTCCAACACTAAACATATCTTTCGGAGTTATAATATGTAGTTATGAAAACTTTGGAATTATTTGATTCAAATATGTTTACTAAAAGATTTTGTCATATAACACATTTGACTGTAATATTTTAAGTTTCCAAGAGATTGTGTTTGCAGCTAATGCTTCACTTACTTATTAGAACAAATATAACCAACATTTAGATATTCTTTCAAAGATTTAGGTAGATAATAGGTAGGCTATTATCAAATCCTCTTGGTTGTTTTCAGAGTAGTGTCACCTCAGAGATTCAAAACTTTTTCCGATTCGGAATAATTAAACCAAAATTTACAACCAACAACACATTATTAATGTATTGTTGTGAGGATTTCGTTTTTACCGTCGATTATTTTGTAAAGCTAGAAATTCTATGGAACCCAACTTTAAGAGTACTGAGGTCACGAATAAAAAGAATTCTTACATATTTGTTTTTGCATTTTACACTTCAAAGTTTTGATTGTAATCGATCATAAAATTTTAAATTTTAAATTTTAATTTGATAAATTTGAAAAAATTTTCAATGATAGAAGTTGTAATTTTTACGAATGTCCATTATAGGCCGCATTTTGGAAATATGTTCTATGTCTTAATTATTCAAATCTTGTAATACTAATCAACTTCTCAGTGATCCACGAAATTTTTTGACTATAAGTTGTTATATAAAATTATTTTTGACACAATTTATTAAAAAAGTGAAAAATTTAAAATTTTGCAAAATGTACAAAACATGGGCGTGTTTGTTATTAAGTATTTTTAATTTTTGCCATACGGAACTTTGTTGTGTCAAAAAAATTACTTATCAAATACTAACCTTATCTTTGTGTCTCCAAAATCTGTGTTACATAATAGTATATTAATAATGAGTTATGTGTTGAGTTATTTTAATTTCGAATAAATGTACTATGCGTTTTAGAATTATAATTTACTAGACAGAAATTCAAATAGATTTGAAATTTTTAGACTTTTTGTAAGCAATTAAACCCAAATATCTCAAACCAGGTGCACTGAAGAAAAAAAATTAATCATTCGGTTGGCACAGTAAATATTCGGCTACGATGACATCACATTTGGTTGTTGTCTTTTCAATTCGGTTGTTGTGTCTTCAAAATTGTTTTATTGAAGATAAGGCAACCGTTGAAGTTGTTGTGACAAGAAATATTCGGTTGGTACAAAAGAGGTTGTAATGACCGAATTTTTCTTTGTCGAAACACAATTTAATTCCCAATTCAAGCCCCAATTTTCTATTTTAGTCTTATACTATAATAATCACACAAAAATTGCCATGCTACACATGCTACAAAATGAATGTAAAAGAAAAAGAATATGAGACCGTCTTCCAGGAGTGTCAAATGTACTTGTAAGAAATAATAAGTGTGTTGCACACAAAATAGGTTAAAAAGTATTTGAAAATATTAATATTTTCGAACTACGCTATAGTATATTAATTACTATAGGTAAAGAGGATTGGAACTGAAAGTACGGTTGACACAGAATATCTTGCCATTAATGGATAGGACGAAAGGATGGATGACCGGCTTCTTTCGTCCTGAGAATTATAATAAAAAAATAACAAATGGGAGTCGGGCTTGAACCCAAACTCCGAGATAAACTCTCGGCTCTACCGACTGAGCTAGCCGGGCCAGCAAAACAATTAAACCGACAACTTAATAAAGATACGAAATCTAGTTTTAAACAATAGACTAACAAAATTTTAGGGACTGTACTGACAAAAGAGATGGAAGGAAGAACTGAAGTTGTCTGTGAGTCATGGACTTACCTATTCCACCATTCAACCACTGAACAACAAAAACAAAACAAATACATAATATTAAAGGGACTGTACTGACAAAAGAGATGGAAGGAAGAACTGAAGTTGTCTGTGAGTCATGGACTTACCTATTCCGCCATTCAACCACTGAACAACAAAAACAAAACAAATACATAATATTAAAGGAACTGTACTGACAAAAAAAATGGAAGGAAGAACTGAAGTTGTCTGTGAGTCATGGAGTTACGTATTCCGCCATTCAACCACTGAACAACAAAAACACAAACTAAATTTAACAAACAACGGGGATTTTGGGAAGTGATAATCGACGGATAACCAGAATACAGCGGTTGTCTATTTATGGCTCAGTTATGCTTAATGCTTTGATTTTCTGCGTCACATAATTTTGTACCATACATTTTGTACATTTGTAATTTTGTAATATTCTTCAGTTCCTAACAAAATATCAATTATACCTTCTTTGCCGAAATTGGGATTTGTCAATTTCAAGTGTTGGAGCTCATATATATATATATATATATATATATATATATATATATATATATATATATATATATATATATATATATATATATATATATATATATATATATATATATATATATATATATATATATATATATATATATATATATATATATATATCAGATAAAATTATACTTTCGAATCTATCATTAGTAATTTTTGTAATAATGTATGCTTCTAATTTTTACTTCACCACAGTTTTAAATTTTGTGAAGTAATGCAATCTATCGAGAAAAAAAAAATCTTACATACCACAATTTTTTTTTTGGTTTTGTACCATTCTCTATCTAAATAACCAATAAAAATTTTGGTGTACGGCTGAGTGTGGGTAGGTGGGTGGGTGGTTGGGTTGTTGCGTGACATTTCTGCGAGAATCTTAATGAAACTTTGCCAAATAATTCAGGTTCACTTGAAAATGGAAAATCTGGATTCATTTCAAATTTGGACAAAATGTCATCTCCCGAACCCCTCTAAGTTTAAATTTCCAATAATTTCTAATCCCGGCTTACGATCTCATGGAAACTTAGTATATAAGGTTTTAGTATTGTTTCCAATATTTCTGCATACCAACTTCCGGCTTGTCACTTCCGGTTAAAAAGTTTTTTTTTCAGGTGTTTATCCCTACTGTAGCCTACAATTATCAAGTACCATGAGGAAGATTTTATCAGTTTATGGATTACATTGGATAAAGGGTTTTTGGGGTTCACCATACAACAGGTGGTTTTTTCCACCATATTTTTTATATTTGTTGGGAGCATACAACATTCGTTCGTGAATTAATTTTGATGACACTTTGGAAAAATATGCAAATATGTATGACAAGAAACTGATTAGTTTTTGAGCTATATTGAACAAAGTGGTGGGGGTCACCCGTGCAACTGTTTTTTAAAAGTCAATAACATCTGTACCTGATAATCGAATTGGATGAAACTTGGTACATAAGCATTTAGTAAATTTCACAACAGTTCTGCATCCCAGCTTCCGGTTTGTCACTTCCGGTAAATATTTTTTTTTGTAATTTTTTGAAGTTTTTTCAGTGTCTTTATGCAAACTACAGCCTGCAATAATGAAGTGATTATGATGAAACTTTTGAAAAAGATTTCAATTAGTGTGAGAGAATAATTATCATCTTTTGGAACACATTGATCAAAGTGGCGGGTGTCTACCATACAACTGCTGACTTTTGACACTTTGTTTTTAAAGTTTGTTGGGAGCATACAAACTTCATTCATTAATTAGTTTTAATGACACTTTGAAAAAAGATGGAGAGTTAAATGACAAAGAAGTGATTAGTTTTTGGACAATATTGGGATAAGTGGTGGTGGGCCTACCGAACCTGTTTACTGTGTCATCATTTTTTCAAAGTTTGGTGGGAGCGTACAACATTCGTTCGTAAATTAATTTTGATGACACTTTGGAAAAAGATGCAAATATGTATGGCAAGTAACTAATTAGTTTTTGAGCGATAGTGAACAAAGTGGTGTGGGGTCCCCGAAGCACCTGTTTTTTTAAAGGTCAATAACATCTGTACCTGGTAATGGAATTGGATGAATCTTGATACATAATAATTTAGTACGGTTCGCAACAGTTCTGCATCCCAACTTCCGGTAAACATTTTTTTTTGCTTTTTCTCGTACAACAGAATTTATGTTTGTTGGGGTACTACACTACTGCTATCTTTATTATTGTTATAATTGGAACTGCGCGAAATCATAACATTGGTTAGCATTTAATTAAAGTATTTGATGGATATTAGCTTACTATATATCTAGAGCACTATGTTTCCTGAGCTGTGGTGAAGCTCTTGTCAAGTGATTTAACCGACCGCTGCAATGTTTCATGAGACCAACCAAGATTTGTATCGCTAGGACCTTTTATTATGAGTCTTGAATTGCTTCTCTTTAATCCAAGACTCTGGGCAGACCTTGGAGTTACAAATGATTTTTAAGAGGATAAGTCTAGAATTGTCCGAAAGATTTTGTATCCATCGTAAAAATCTGTGAGTTTGTTGTTGGAAGCATAACCTTTGACGCTTTCGTTGACAACTTAGAAGTTTTGACATTTACCGCTGGTATCAAGGCTCCAGTTTCTATTTTAGATTGCTCATTGTGTATTGTTTCTGCGATAGAGATAGGCTCATCTGTTTGAGATAGGTTGTGTGGTGCTTTCGTTTGCAATTATAGCATCATACCTTAGGCTTACATAAATACACGTTGTGACTAAAATTAAGGCAGTTAAATACCTTCTTTCAGTTTTGATCAGTGCTCGTCTACCCTCAACCGCCATTGCCTTAAAAGTAATACAATCAAATAGCTTGCGGTCATCATACTTCCATATGTGGCATACGATAATATCTGCATAGTTGCAATTGTTTTTGAACCTAGAACTTGACCTTTTACTCTCCTTGTGCACAGTCTGATGGATTCCAATGCATCAGTACGGTTTGGTTGAAAAATTACAAAACAAAATCATGGAATGCTGAAAAATCCTTTTCAACCGCTTCTTGTGGACATAAACTTCTTGACTCCGAATGCAATTTATTGACTAACATATATTTAAGCCATCAATCTCTACTATCTGCACTAGGCCCAACGCCTTAGGCTCTCTTACCACTTTATCTGAGGCATCCCGTTGTTTTCTAATCGCCGCTGCATTAACAGTGGCAACATCGCTCTGTTCTCTAAAGGTTTTAATAAATGAATTAAATATATGTCGCTCTCGACCATACCGTTGAACAAGCCTTTGAAGTGCTTTATTATAATTTGCATTAGTTACACGATCATGTCTTAAAAGACATGACAGCCATAGTAAGATAATCCTTTGAATAAATTGCCGTGATAAATAAGTCATAAAATGATTGCCACTGCAAATAATCACCCGAAAAATGTTAATTTCAGATTAATCTAGTTTCTGTCGAAGAACCCTGACTCCTGCTGTTTAAAATTGTATCGTTACAACTAGGCTTAAGCTTCTTTTCCGAATCTTCTTAAGCTTAAGCTTCTTTTCCAATCAGCATTTCTTATTAACTAACTCCCAACAAACAACATTAATCTAATATTTACTGGAACAAAAAAATTGAAACACGTGTTTTCTCTCCATTAATTTTGATATTCAAATTTATTCAAAAGCCATTATTGATTCAGTTTCTGTGAAATTCTATGAAATTTTAAATTTTAATCAATAATTAGGTAACTGTTAATAATCGTTTTTCAATTTAATAGATATGTTTTTTAATTTTGTTGTGCATAAGGAATTATAATATGTGTCACAACAACACATAAAAACACTTTAAGACTTGCGTCCCACCACAACATGCGTTCTAAGGTGTTGCTAGACGAAACTAAATTAAACAAGTACACTATACAACTACATAACTAAAGAAAAAATCCTATCATATATAAAAATATTACCTATATACATTTTTCTACTCCTATCACAGTAAATTATCAATTACATCACACTATCCATGACATGTAAATTGATTATTATAATAAGTGTAACGTAATGAGAAACAAAAGTGCTACTAGGCCAGTAAAAATAGGATTTGAACAACAAAAAAATTCGTTACAGCAATCTGACAGCGGCATTTTGTAGAACAAGATATTGTAAAAGAGGGAAACATAAATCGAACCAACAGCCGCTATCCGGGGTAGAGTGGGGTGTGTTTTTAGGGGTTGAAAGCAGTTTTTCGTGATTTCTGGATAAACCGTGCATCTTATCAAAAAAAATTGGAAGTAAAAGTTGTAGGGAATAAAAAGATCTACAACTTGGAACAAACAATTTTTACCCTAACCTCAAAATTTTTCGAGAAAAATGCAAAAAACCGAATTTTTGGTTTTTAATTTTTTTTCTTTGCCAAAAAAAACTTTATGAAGCTCAAACGTTGGTAAAAGATACCTCTATTTATTTACAAAAAGCAGTATTTTTTCGGACGGAAATATATAGTGGTTGTTGTTAAATTTTAATTTAAAAGAAAAAAAATACAAGTTCTTAACTGCGGTTCCTCTTAAAACTACGCCTCCTACAGAGTTTTGTTTTGGCTCACTTACTCGTTCTTACGTCTACTTTTGATAAATGGTAAAAAAATTGTATACTGTAATGGAAAAAATGGCGGGAAAATTGAAAAAACCGAAAAAATCGCTTTTTTTTTTAGTAATTTGCATATTTATCGTTGAATAATTGTTATTAATTAATAAAATCATTTTAATTTTTTCATGATTGTTAACGTCGTGTTAACAATCATTCGGAAATACATTTATGAATAATTATATGCTTTCGTTACTTTTAGTTTATTTAAGTAACAAAATAGTATTACGTTCGTGTATTATGATGCAAGGACGTGAAGGTAAGGTTTTTGGACGCATGTGGAGTTTGCGAATCGAGGCGTTAGCCGAGATTTGCTCCCATATTAAGTCCAAAGTGATTTACGTTCGTGCATCATATACTATTGTATATCCGCCGCAAGCAAAATATATAAAAAAAAGCTTTAATCTAAATCAATATTAAAATTTTTATAAATTTTAAAATAAAAATATGTTGAACAAGTAACCTTTGCCAAAATATTTGTTATTTTTTTTCAAACAAATCGTATAACTATGACAACCAAAAATAAACAATGTTTTTTTGATTGGATTATAAAATTTTGAATTTAAGGTTGCTTTGATAAAAATTTCTATTTTTTATTGAATTTTATTGAAGAAATTTCGTTGTGATAGTTACTTTTTTGGAAGTAACTATCACAACAAAATATATGGAAGTGACACTTTAAGACCGCAAATCACAGTAATAAAGTAACACTAATACGTGAGCGAATAGAAAAGCATTTTTATAACTTCTACGATCGTGATAATTTTTCAAAAGTAAAATCTAATTTTCTTACATACAATTGAATGTGCAATTAATTTATTTAATTAAAGAAACTCCATCCTGCAGATTTATATAATGATGGAAGAAGTACCTTCTTGTCTACTCTGTGGAAGTAGTGAGGGAAAGCTGGTAGTTGTCAAACAACGCGCGATAGAATCTCTGATAACATCTAGCAAAAACAGAAAAGACAACAGATTCAAAACATTTCAGAAAATTTCTGAAGCACACGTCCACGACAGTTGTCGAGCATAATACACCAAACTCAGTTCAATTGCTATGGCTGCAAAAGATAAAACCACAAATGGTAAAAAGGTTAGAAAAGAAGCACTCCACTTTGATTTTGAAAAAGATTTGTTTTTTTTTGCGGTGAAGCCTGTAACAGGAACAGTGATTTTCGTACCATTAAAAAGAATGTAACAAAACAAAATATTTTATGTGCTTTGAGAGAAAGGGATGTGTCTGATACGTTTTATAAAACTTTGCGTGCTGGAATGGATAGTACAAAAGATTCAGATGAGATTCCGGCTTGTTATCATAATAAGTGCATGACAGCTTTTTATAGAGGCTCTACTACTTCGAGCACGGGTCGTCCAACCAGTAGAACCACAACAAATTTTATAAATCATTGTATTGATTGTATGGAAAGAAATCCAGGTGAATGCCAATTTTCCCTTAATGATATGATAGAAGCATTTAAAGATGGAATTCCAACATTCGGTACGGTACAAAACAAACTTAATGTGCACTTTCAGGGCGATCTCATTTTTACTTCGATAAAAGGTGATGTGGCCATCACATTTAAAAAACATGCTGGGAGAGAATTGAATAAAATGTGGTACGAATCGCGATCGCAAAACATAGATGATGAAAAAATGAGAATTGTTGAAATGGCTGCTAAAATAATTTCCGAAGACATTAGGTCACAAATTTATGATAAAAAAAATTATAAAGTGTTTAATGCAGAAGAAGAAAGTAAGTGTGATGATGTTCCTGCGACGTTGCTTAAATTTTTAAATATAATCATAAAGACACACAAAAAGAGTGAAGAAAGCAAAAAGTGGAGCAGAAGAGTAGCAACGATAGACCATTGCTTGATTTCATCTGCAAGGCCACGATCTTTTTTATCTCTTATTTCATTAGGCTTATCGGCAATGCTGCATAAGAAGCACGGATCAAGAGATTGATTGATTTATTAGCTTATCTAGGATTGTGTTCGTCATATAATGAAACCTTACTGTTTGAGGATTCGATAACAAACGACCCCGACAATCACACTTTTAACGAAGATGCTTATATTCAATATGTATTCGACAACGCCGATCACGACACATGTACCATAGATGGAAAAAATACATTTCATGCAATGGGAGGAATCACGATTGCTACCCCAGCATCTACGGTTACTACAAAAAAAAAACAATACCAGAATTAGATAAAATTCCAACGTCAGTGGAAATCGGTAGTCATGGCTTTATCGAACTAAAAACTTTTGAAAAGAAAAAATCGGCGGGTTTGAAAGGCGTAATTATTGAAAACATTTTTTCAAATGCAAACCAAAAATCAGTGGAAATGTCGATGGCAGATTTTATTTGGCTATATTCTAAGTCTACTACTAATATCAATACCAAAAGATGATACGGTTTCATGGAGGAAATTTACGTTAACGGTGGCTATGAAACCTCGAAAATTATTCCCCTGCCTTTTGTAAACAATCCTCCGAGTAACTACAACACTATATACACTGTTCTATTGAAAGCTGCGGATGATAACAGGCAAAACCACAAGCAAAAGATTTGCTTTGTTACTTACGATCAGCCGCTTTACTTAAAAGCTCGTGAGATTTTAGCTCGCGAAAAAGACAAAGATGTCAATTTGTTGTCAGCGATAGAGGTTAGACTTGGTGGATTTCATACACTAATTTCTTTTTTGGGAGCAATTGGTTTTATTATGGACGGAAGCGGCATAAAGGAGGCCTGTACTATCTACGCAGAAAAATCTGTCGAAAAACTACTTACTAGACATGCTTACAGCAGAGCTGTTAGAGGTCATGTTTTAATACACCAAGTCTTATCGAACATTGCATTAGAATCATAGAAATTAAGCGAATCCGAAAAAGAACTATTGGATAACCTTTTATTTGATGTGGGACACTAAAATTTTTTGGATGGCATGGAAAAAAAAGAATTAGTGGCAATAAGAGACAAATATTTAAACCATTTGGAGGAAATAAAAAAAAAGGGGCCCACAGTCGAACTCATGATTCAGTACATGGAAATGATTCAATTGGTAAAAGATTTTATAAGAGCAAAGCGTTCAGGTAATTATTCTTTGCACTTGAAATGCGTTGAAAAAATAATTCCTGATTTCCATGCGAGTGGTCATTTTTTATATGCAAAGTCAGCTCACCTTTATATGCAAAAGTTGGAAACGACAATGATTGACAGTGAATATGCACGGTTCGTAACGGAGGGCTTTTTTACAGTACGTCGTTCTTGGAAATTCTGGTCTGGAATATGGTCTGACATGACTAGACTATCGAGCAGGTTTTGATGAGGTGCATTCATAGCCAAGGAGGACTAACACATGGCCGTGGGTTTTCGGAAATTGTTTTGACAAAATTCATTGCTACAATGATCGTACTTGTCAATGTATGCAATGAAATAGAAGATTTTTGCAATGCGTCATTAATTACATCAGAGCAGCACGGTGATGCAAGAGAGTCTCGCATAATGAGAGACGAGAATGACATAAAAAAGTTATCTGATTTTTTTCTAATCGATACAATCCGTTTCCCGAATCATCCAAAATTATGTCTATTTTTTCTGGAGTAATTGGTGAAAATTCTATCAACTGCCACAAAGCATACGAAATCGGGAAAAAATTGGCAGAATCAATAATTGGCAACAACTTCGGCATCGTCAAATTCCAACGTAAAAACAAAGTTTTGTCGTTAAAAAGTATTGACTCTTCGATTGAAGTAAGTGATGAAAAAGTGACAATAAACCCTTTACTATTATTTCAAAGAATTTCTCTACAGATCAGTAATATAAATGATATGACAGATCACCTCAAATATGAACTTGCTCCGTACCCACTATCACTGTTTACCGAAAACAAGTTTAAAAAAATTGTCAAATCAGATTTGTATAAATTGTTTACGAGGGTTAATGAGTTGCCGGTTAGTAATAAAATAGTAGTGAATGTTGTCGATGGGGGTTTCCTATTACATAAAGTGGTGTGGCGAAAAAACGATACAGTCGCAGTAATAAAAAAAAAGTGCCTTCAATATGTACGCATTCATTACGCAGCGAATAGTTATATAATTTTTGATGGATATCCTAATGTTGATAATACGTCTACGGCCACTTCGATAGCCACAAAAACGACAGAACGTCTTCGACGACAAAAATCAGTGATGGTACCGGAAATTAACGATTTTAAAGATCACACTACTATACCCTATTTGCAAGAAAAATTTTTATCAAATGAATGTAATAAAAATAAATTAATACAAACATTATCGTAAGAGTTCCGAACAGCAGGGTTTCTATGTAAAAAAGCAGCAGAAGATGCAGATACCCTCATAATAAATACAGCAATTGAAGTCGCCACAGATGGTAAAATGGTGATAGTTGTTGGGCAAGACGTTGATCTTCTAATACTCATAAATCGTTAAATGCGAAAAATTTAGATATATTCTTTCACAAACCATCGGCGGGTAATGTTCGCGATTCTTTCTATACATCTAATAGCTTTGAAGATCCATCGAAAAGAAAGTATTTGGCATTCCTACACTGTTTTACTGGTTGTGATACTACTTCAGGATTTGCAAGAAAAGGAAAAGTAATATCAATAAAAACCATTTTACAAAATAAAGATTTTCCTCGATTGGCTGATACTTTTTACCAAAATAATGCTGATAAAGAGATGATAGCAGAAAATAGCAATAAATTAATAGCATGGATGTACGGTAAAAAACATGATTTAACTCTGCATGATTTACGGTTTGACATTTTTAAAATAGGCACGTTTAAATCAACTTTTAAATTGGAAAAATTACCACCAACAACAGAGGCAGCAAAACATCATTGTTTTAGAACGTATTATTAGCTTCAAACATGGCTTGGAAATGAAATAATCGCAACAGATTGGGGTTGGAAACAAACAGCGGGCGGCATCATTAGGCCGAATATCACAGATGATAGATTAATACCAGATCATCTCCTGAAAGCTATTTGCTGCAGCTGTGAAAAGGGTTGTTCTTCCGTAAAATGCGGCTGTAGAAAGCATGGTCTAAAATGTACCAACTTATGTGTAAATTATTTTAATTTACAAAATTGTTCAAATGCTGAACATCTACAAACTTCCATAGTCGAAAGTGACTCGGAAGAAATGGAATCAGATCAATGTACTATAACTGAAACAGTACTCAATGAAACATTCAAAAACACTGGAATCGTTCAGTTTTGTTGAATCGGATGAAGAAGAATTACAACACTCTACGAAGAGAGCAAGATTACAGAAAAATACATGAAGTGGAATGCATACTTTTTTCAATTTAGTTTTTTAAGCATGTTCAAAATAATATTAAATTTGCCGCATTAAATTTGCCGTATTTAATTTACCGCATTTATGAATTTCGTGTTGCTAATATTTATTAGCAAAAAACAGGAGGGATCTGCTTCAATTTCTCCATGATGTATTCATTTTCATAGAATTTTTTTGTATATAAATTTGTTTTGCAATATAAACTTGTTCAGTGCAACATGCAAATATATAATTGAAAATAACTCTGCAAAACCCGTATACATCATTGTAGATCTACTACATTACCTATTGTATGATTATACTTTGTTTAGTAAACTAATTAATTTCGAGTAAAAAACTAAAATTGCATATTCCAGTTTCTTAAATGCATATTAAAAATGTGCATTTCTTATGTTTTGTTTGATAGTAACAATCCCATGTACGACGATCGTTGAAGTCATAGAAATACTTTTTTGTTACTTAAATAAACTAAAAGTAACGAAAGCATATAATTATTCATAAATGTATTTTCGAATGATTGTCGTTAACGTAATCATGAAAAAATTAAAATGATTTTATTAATTAATAACAATTATTCAACTATAAATATGCAAATTACCACAAAAAAAAAGCGATTTTTTCGGTTTTTTCCATTTTCCCGCCATTTTTTCCATTGCAGTATACAATTTTTTTACCATTTATCAAAAGTAGACGTAACAACGAGTAAGTGAGCCAAAACAAAACTCTGTAGGAGGCGTAGTTTTAAGAGGAATCGCAGTTAAAAACTTGTGTTTGTTTAAATTAAAATTAAAATTTAACAACAACAACTTTTAAATTAAAATTTAACAACAACCACTATATATTTCCATCCGAAAAATTACTGCTTTTTCTAAATAAATAGAGGTATCTTTTATATCTTTTACCAACGTTTGAGCTTCATAAAGTTTTTTTTGGCAAAGAAAAGAATTAAAAACCAAAAATTCGGTTTTTTGCATTTTTCTCGAAAAATTTTGAGATTAAGGAAAAAATTGTTTGTTCAAAGTTGTATATCTTTTTATTCCCTACAACTTTTACTTCCAATTTTTTTTGATAAGATGCACGGTTTATCCAGAAATCACGAAAAACTGCTTTCAACCCCCAAAAACACACCCCACTCTACCCCGGATAGCGCTGTTGGTTCGATTTATGTTTCCCTCTTTTACAATATCTTGTTCTACAATATCCCGCTGTCAGGTTGCTGTAACGAATTATTTTTTTTTTTCTAATTTTTCTCCTATTTTTTTTTTTTTTTTTTAATAAGAAGTAGTAGGAATTACAAAATGTGTCACAACAACACATAGATACCTTTTAAGACGTAGGTCCCACAACAACATTCGTCTTGAGGTATAGGTGGACGCTTTTTTTAAATCTTTGTGGATTGAAGGCACTCGAGACTATTGATTCGGGCAAAGCATTCCATGTGTACGATGTACGCACAAAGAAATCCCTTTGCATTCTATTACTATGACAGTGAGTAATCTCGACAGTCCGACCGTCCGCACAAACTGATTGATGAGTTAAACGGGGAAAAACATATGTCTGAGGCATTATGGACTTGATTTCATCCGAGCACTGCTGGTGACGATATTTATAAAAAACATCGAGATCAGCAACAGTGCGACGATGTTGTAGGGAATCAAGATCTAATGTTAAATCTCGATCACCAACAATTCGTATAGCTCGCTTTTGAAGAGTCCAAAAAAGCCAGGATAGTAACAGATGCAGCACCCCAAACTTGACAACAATACTCCATACAGGGACGAATATAGGACTTATAAATGTGGAGTAATTGATGCGAAGTGAAATATTTTGACTGACCGATTGTGACTGGCCTATACGTAATATATATACATATATATATTGCCTAATAGTTTTAGGAAAATATGCTTTTTGCAAACTAGAATTTATGGTATTATTGAAATTTTCACAGCCTTTAATAAGAATAAGAGGCCTGTCTTAATGTTAAAAGAGAAAATCCGGACAAGTTGGAGTCAGAAATCCTTTTTATACATTTTTAAATCGTAAATCAAATGTAATTTAAATAATTCAATTCATTTTGACACAGAATATTGCAAAGCCTACCACACTTTGTAAACTGTTTGCATTTAATTTCTAATTAGTAGTTCATTTTTTCAAGTAATTATACATGTTTGTGCATTATAACAAAGTCGTAGAAAAAGTATATAACAAAACTCGAACTGCAAACCATGCTCGTGCCGCTACGCTTTCCATTTAGCGTTTCGAGAAATATTACAAAATCAAAAATTCAGATTTCTTTCGGAAATTCAAAAATATTTCAAAAATTATAATAAAATCAAAAATTTAAACTTTGTTTCAAAATTCTAAAAATATTCCAGAAATTTTACAAAATCAAAAATTTAAATTTATTCAAAAAATTTTAAATTATTGCAAAAATAATAAAAAATCAAAAATATCTACTTTTTTCAAAATTCTAAAAATATTTCAAAAATTATAACAAAATAAAAAATTGAAACTCTTTTCAAAATTTTTATTCCAAAAATTCAAATTCAGACCGAAGTAACTTTTTTCAAAATTCTGAAACTATTGCAAAAACTCTAACAAAATCAAAACAAACTTTTTTTGAAAATTCTAAAAATATCGCAAAAGTTATAACAAAATCAAAAATACAAACTTTTTTAAAACTCTAAAAATATTCCGAAAATTCTTATAAAATCAAAAATTGAAACATTTTTTCAAAATTCCAAAAATTAAAACAAAATCAAAGTTTGAAACGTTTTTCAGAATTCTAAAAGTATTGCAAAAATTATAACAAAATCAAAAATACAAACTTTTTCAAAATTCTAAAATTATTCCAAAAATTGAAACTTTTTCCAAATCAAAAATTCGAAATTTAAAAACCTTTTCCAAAATTCTAAAAATATCGCAAAAATTATAACAAAATCAAAAATATAAACTTTTTTCCGAATTCCAAAAATTATAATAAAATAAAAAATTTAAACTTTTTCAAAACTTTAAAAATATTCCGAAAATTCGTACAAAACCAAAAATTGAAATTCCAAATTCCAAATAAAAAAACTTTTTCCAATATTCTAAAAATATCGCAAAAATTAAAACAAAATCAAAAATTATAACAAAATCAAAAATTTCCATGTCCAATTTCATGTTCGATTAAATTTCATGTCATACAAACAATTAATTTCAATTTTTGTCAAAAAATTGGATAAAACAAAATGAAAATCATTCTTTTGACAAACTTGCCGATACATTTCGACAAACTTATAATACAATAATCTAGTTTTTGGCCTCACATACCAATCCCGAACATCAAGATTTCTTCAAATTCAATGTTCCAATCCTACTCGTAATCACTTAAAATGACAGTTTTCTATGCAAAAATATGCAAATTTCCTTGTTTTGACACACTTGACGATTTTTTTGACATACTTCCGGACAGCTATCGAACACATCGTCCTTTCGGCTCTCACCATTGAGTATACCTATTTCTAGAAACAAACATTTTTGAAATCCCTTTCAGCCGTTTTCTAGATTTTGTCTATTGTGATGTACGGCCGGCCGGCCGGCAGACAGACATACATTTTTTTTACCTTTTAAGAATCAGTAGGTCATAAAACGTCGAGAAATGCCATAAAAGTGGGGCTTAGAATTTCACTTTTGGTTCGAGAATTCTATACTTGGGTTTTTTAAAAATTTTTTAGTTTGTATGATGTTTTATTTTTACAAATTTGATTGTTATTTTTACTTATATTTATTTTTTTTTATTTTTACTAATATGAAAAATCCGATATATTTCTGTTTGTACTCACACCTGATTGGTAAAGAAATCGCCCTATCTCAAGCGGACATCCTGCTACTCGACTTAATGATTTTTTTTATTTATTTTGCATCTCTTTAGTATTTAGAGTTTTCCTGCAACGAAAAATTTTAAGTTATTAATGAAATTGCGGCTAGTGGTTTCTATAATGTTAATGTTTATTAAAGATATTTCGAATACCGGGATTATTCTTAGTAGTTCTACAAGTCCCTATTTGATAATGATTGCTGTAAAATGTGGCACTCCATAACTCCTTCAAAAATGTTGTTAAAACAAAAAAATGCTGGTATGATGTTAATCGCGTTTAATCCCATCTATTACACTTGTTAGCATGACGTACGGAGCTTTAGCTAATTTATTGCTTTCACTACAAAAATATAACCGTATTAAGTTTGCATAAGCACCCACTTTTTCTATTTTTATAAAACGCATTTTAAATTGCGATTAAAATGTTTGCGAAAGATAGATCGATCGATCAAAGTTTCAAAATAAAATTAAACAAAAAAAATCAATATTTGATCCAAATAAATATATAATTTGACCATCACGAAAGTTATCAAAACAAATTAAATTCTTCTTTAAACTTCTTGTTCTGTTTAAATTAGTATGATGGATCACATTATTTAACGTGAATAATAATGTAGCAATATGTGATAAAATATTATACCAGAAAAAATTTCATAAATGATTCATCAGACCACATGCTTAAATGTTTTTTTTATTATTTGTTTTGATTGTTATGTGAGCTTGGTATTTGAAAGATGGCATTAAAATGGTTATAAAATCAAATCGTTTAAGGTTAACCAGTCACCAGTAACCCAATAAATAGTTTCGTAAATGAAAACAGAGTACACGTCTCCCTTCTATAGGCTAAAATGAAAGTTCTATTAATCTACTCCAGAACGATTGCAATGACAAAAAGGTTTAGAAAACTCGGTCACCTCATAAGTAAAGAAATAAAAAGGTTGTTGCTCTCCATAATAGATAGACCATATTACTTCGGTCTGAAAGACCTAAGTATTACATTCATGATCTCAAAGTGAAATTCTTACCCCCACTTTTTTTGACATTTCTCAACCTCCTGATTCTGAAAAAGCGAAAAAAAAAAATGTATGTCTGTCTGCCGGCCGGCCGTCCGTCCGTCCGGCCGCCGTCATTACCTACTAGGCAGGGAAAACCGCTGGAGGGATTTCAAAACTTTTTTTCTAAAAATAGGTACTCACAAGGGACAGGTCCGAAAGTACGCTGTGTTCGATAACTGTACCGGAAGTGTGTCAAAAAAATCATTATGTGTGTCAAAAATAGCAAATTATCATATTTTTGGCTTAAAAAACGTTCATTTTAAGTGATTACGAGTAGGAACATTAAATTTGGAGAAATCTTGATGGTCGGGATTGGTATGTGAGATCAAAAACTAGATTATTGCATTAAAAGTTTGTCAAAAAAATGTTGTCAAGTGTGTCAAAAGAAAGATTTTTATTTATTTTTTTACCTAATTTTTTGGAAAAAAAAAATTAATTGTTTGTTTGAAATAAAGTTTTATTATTATTATTGAGAATTATGGCATTTTAAGTTTGTCAAAAAAATGTTGTCAAGTGTGTCAAAAGAACGATTTTTATTTATTTTTTTACCTAATTTTTTGGAAAAAAAAATAAAATTAATTGTTTGTTTGAAATGAAGTTTTATTATTATTATTGAGAATTATGGCATTTTAAGTTTGTCAAAAAAATGTTGTCAAGTGTGTCAAAAGAAAGATTTTTATTTATTTTTTGGAAAAAAAAAATAAAATTAATTGTTTGTTTAAAATGAAGTTTTATTATTATTATTGAGAATTATGGCATTATAAGTTTGTCAAAAAAATGTTGTCAAGTGTGTCAAAAGATTTTTATTTAGTTTTTTACCCAATTTTTTGGAAAAAAATAAAATTGTTGCTTTGAAATGAAATTTTATTATTATAATAGAGAATTATGGATTATAAGTTTGTCAAAAAATGTTGTCAAGTGTGTCAAAAGAAAGGTTTTTATTTATTTTTCACCCTATTTTTTTAGAAAATAATAAAATCAATAGTTTGTATGACATGATATTTTATTATTATTATAAAGAATTATGGCATTATAAGTTTGTCAAAAAATAATGTCAAGTGTGTCAAAAAATGATTTCATTTATTTTTTTAGCCAATTTTTTGGAAAAAAAATGTAGCTGTTTTTATGACGTAAATGTGGAAATTTTTGAATTTGTTATAGTTTTTGAAATTTTTGGAATTTTGAAAAAGTTTGTATTTTTGATTTTGTAATAATTTTTGCAATATTTTTAGAATATCGGCAAAAGTTTTAATTTTTGATTTTGTAAGAATTTTTGGAATATTTTTAGAATTTTGAAAAATTTAAAATTTTTGATATTATTATAATTTTGGGAATTTTGAAAAAACTTTCAATTTGTGATTTTGTAATAATTTTTGCAATATTTTTAGAATTTTGGAAAAAGTTTGAATTTTTAAGAATTTTTGAAATGTTGGAATCTAGAAAAAATTTAAATATATGATTTTTTTCTAATTTTTGGAATATTTTTGGAATTTTGAAAAATTTTGACTTTATTTAATTTTTACAATATTTTTGGAATTTTGATTATAATTTTCTGGCAACGTATTGATGTTTCGTGTTAGTTGTGTAGTAAATTTTTAAACTGAGATTAAAAGTACTTGTACTTTAACAAAGAGTTATGTTTGATATACATCGCTGCCCATAACTAAAAACCATGTCCTCATAAAAGTTTTTTGCCGAAAGCTATATCAAAATCCTTAACCCAGACCGAAGTCTTGATATCTCAGAGCTGTGAGATTTCAGCCCCTCCATATTTTATAAAGTCTAATATCGTCTCTTTTTTCAAGTGTTATTGTCATGTTGAAGGTCCAAAATTTCTTTTCGTTTTAACCTATATAAATTTTGCTAATACCCATTTGAAAAGTTCATTCTCTACAAACCAGTTGTTTTTAAATGCCGTATCCAACGATGTTCATATGAAACGACTTATACTTATGGATCACTTCTGGGCCGCTTGACATTCACCACCTTTTTTCAACATCAATTTCGATGAAGGAACTAGTTAGATTTTGGACGTTATTAACCAAAGTGGTGATTTGGGTTCTGCCATACAACGGTTATTTTTAAACATGAAAGTTGATATATAAATTTATAATAGAACCTAAAACAATTCTACGTCCCAATTGTCGGTTGGTCAATTCCGAAAAAAAACATTTTCAGCAGCCCTTGTTCATAAAAAAGTTTTATTGAAACTTTGATAAATGCTGAATTTTTGCGCAAGGAACTGATTAGTTTACAGTTTTCTTAAGAAATCCTGTGTACGTGATACTTCAAAATGTTCAAGCACTTATATGAGATTTAGATGAAGGTGAACAATCAAGTTATTAACAAGAATCAAAACAATTCTGTCGACCCACTTCCGGTTTGTCACTTGCAGTTACTCCCTTTTTTATCTAATTTTATTCAACAAAAAAAATTGATTTAGTTCACATATTGAAGCTTTCTTTCAAGGAACAATCTGGATCCGTACGGGAAATCACTTGTCGATAATACTTGTCAAAAAAGAGGTGAGGAGCCTCCAGAATAATTTTTTGTGTTAAACCTCAATAACTTTAACTTCAAACAACTATAACCGATTTTGGTTTGTAAGATTTTCGCAAAAGTCGCAATAATTCTCCATCTCTACTTTGCCACTTTTGGTAAAACTAGTTTTATTGTATTTTTTTCTGTAACATCTTTTTCATAAATTATTTCCAAGAGCCTTAGCGATAGCTTATCATGAATTGAAGTATTTCATAGACATAAACACATATTTTCATATTATTTTATCATCATATTTTCAGAAATGGACGTGAAGCTCACTTCATGTGTTGTCTAAATTTCAATACTGTTCTTAAGACGCGTTGACTCGATGGGTACACTTCCCAGCAAGGTTGTAAACAGTTTCATCACAAGTTTATAACAGTTTTATTCCACTAGAATCTATTTCCTTTAGGTGGCATCAATGAATCACATATTAAAAATCTTACAAGGCGCTTTGACCCTTCCAGCACATCAGTTGTAATAAACACTGTGCATTCACTATTCACTGTGGAATCACTATCAGGAACATTAGAGGAATTGCGTGCCTGGAAATTCAAATTTTCCGACTGACTGCAGTCTGTGAGCTAGATCATGCCTATACTCAGCACAGTACAAATGCTGAATTGCACGCAAACATATCATAAGAAAAAGGATTCAAATGAGCAAAGAACCAGGACTCTGACGACTCCAAAAGTCGGATGAACCAAGACCGTCACTCACAACACATCAAATATAATTACTACATCTGAAAAAATTAAAATGTTTTACTCACTCCACAATTTGTACTTGATCCAACTCTTCTTGCTTCTTCCATACTATAGCGAAACCTAGTGAATAACTATACTATAGCTAAACCTAGTGAAGGCAAATATTGAATTTTAATAGTAAGTTATATAGAAATTGAAGAACGACTTATTAATTCACAGAAATAAGATGAACTGTCTCACAATACAAACACTTACAATTTTTTTTGTATTTTATTGCAATTGGACTAATAAATGTTATTGAAGTTTAATTTTATTTAGTTCTTGAGCATATCCATGGAACTGAACTATATTGTTACGGTTTTAACAAAATCATAACCAAATATAACTGAAAATTCTATTTAATTCAACATAAGTGAAGGCAAACTGTACAAAATTACGAAATAAAACTCGTAATGATCATTAATGATTATAAAACGCATATAATTGTTGTTGTTTTTCTTAGAAAGGTCAAAAATAATTTTTTGTTGATTTGTTTTCTACAACCTTTTTTACAGTTAGCAAACAGATACACATTACGCACATTATTCGTTATTTTGTAGAATAATAATGATTTTTCTAGATTTTACGGAATGGTATTACTTCATTACATTCATGAGCTCAAAGTGAAATTCTTACCCCCACTTTTTTTCGCATTTCTCGACGTTTTAGGACCTACAGATTCTAAAAGAGCAAAAAAAAAATGTATGTCTGTCTGCCGGCCGGCCGGCCGTCACAACCGACGAAATCTAGAAAACCGCTGGACGGATTTCAAAAATGTTTTTTCTAAAAATAGGTTTACTTAATGGGAAGAGCCGAAAGGACGATGTGTTCGATAACTGTACCGGAAGTGTGTCAAAGTAAGTGTGTTGAAAGTAATCGTTAAGTGTGTCAAAACGAGGAAATTTGCAAATTATTTAAAAACGTTCATTTTAAGTGATTACGAGTAGGAACATTGAATTTGGTGAAATCTTGATGGTCGGGATTGGTATGTGAGACCAAAATCTAGATTATTGCATTATAAGTTTGCCAAAAAATGTTGTCAAGTGTGTCAAAAGAAAGATTTTTATTTATTTTTTTACCCAGTTTTCTGGAAAAAAATAAAATTAAAAATTTGTTTGAAATGAAATTTTATTATTATTAAAGAGAATTATGGCATTATAAGTTTGTCAAAAAAATGTTGTCAAGTGTGTCAAAAGAAAGATTTTTATTTAATTTTTTACCCAATTTTTTGGAAAAAAATTAAATTAATTATTTGTTTGAAATGAAATTTTATTATTATTATTGAGAATTATGGCATTATATGTTTGTCAAAAAAATGTTGTCAAGTGTGTCAAAAGAAAGATTTTTATTTACTTTTTTACCCAATTTTTGGAAAAAAATAAATTAATAACTTGTATGACATGAATATTTATTATTATTATAGAGAATTTTGGCATTATAAGTTTGTCAAAAAAGTGTTGTCAAGTGTGTCAAAAAATGATTTCATTTATTTTTTTAGCCAATTTTTCGGAAAAAAATGTAGCTGTTTTTATGACGTAAATGTAATTGAAAATGAAATTGGACATGGAAATTTTTGAATTTGTTATAGTTTTTGAAATATTTTTGGAATTTTGAAAAAGTTTGTATTTTTGATTTTGTAATAATTTTTGCAAAATTTTTAAAATGTGGAAAAATTTTAATTTTTGATTTTGTTATAACTTTTGCAATATTTTTTGAATTTTAAAAAAAAAATAGAATTTTTGAATTTGTGAATTTTATATATATATTTTTAGAATTTTAAAAAAATTTTCAATTTTTGATTTTGTAATAATCTTTGGAATATTTTTAGAATTTTGAAAAATTTAAATTTTTGATTTTATTATCATTTTGAAAAAAGTTTCAATTTTTGATATTGTTCTAATTTTTGCAATATTTTTAGAATTTTTGAAAAAAGTTTCAATCTTTGATTTTGTAATAATTTTTGGAATATTTTTAGAATTTAAAGTTTCATTTTATTTAATTTTTGCAATATTTTTGGAATTTTGAAAATATGACTTTGTGGTTTTGTAATGTTTTCTCGAAACACTAAATGGAGAGGTTTTTGAGTAGTTTGCTGATTGTATCATCTTTTCACTAAATTATGTTAATTTATGATCTGTTATTATTTTCCGGCAAAGTATTGATGTTTCGTGTTAGTTTTGTAATAAATTTCTAAACAGAGATAAAAAACTACATGTTCTAACATAGAGTTATGTTTGATATACATCGCTGTCCAAAACTGAAAACCATGTCCTCATAAAAGTTTTTTGCCGAAAACTTTATCAAAATCCTTAACCCAGACCGAAGTCTTGATATCTCAGAGCTTGAGATTTCAGCCCCTCTATATATTAAGAAGGCGTTTTTAGACTGAATGAATTAATGGTAAACGAAAAGTTGTACCTTACATATAAAATCGTGTAAATAGAAGTTATTTTTAAATTAGTTTTACAATATTGTACACTCGAATTTGAAATTTAGAAAGATGTACTGTTTACTTGGAAGAAACTCAGTACTACCCATTCAAAACAAACTGCTTCTGTATCGTCAAATACTGAAACCAGTGTGGACGTATAGTATCCAGCTATGCGGCTGTACTAAGAAAACGAATGCGAAAATTATCCAGTCGTTCCAAAACAAAGTCCTGCGTTGCATTGTTAATTGTTAATACCCCCAAAAATGTGCTATAAATATGATATGTAGATTCCTAGATGGGCGTAGCGCAGTTGCTCTATTATATTAGAAAAAAAGAAAAAAAAATCGTACAAGTATATAAAAAAAGTTAATGAAAACGTAAGAGAAAAAAATGTGACAAAAAATCCATTGAATTGTTCAATATGGAGAGAACAATAAGAATCATATCGAAAGCGTTGAATCAGTTAAATACCATTTCAACGCTGATAAAATTATTTCAGGAACAACTGCTTCGTAAAAGGACTTACATCCTATTCAGTGCAGCAAATCCGCATCTTGCTCTTGCCTGTTCCAACTTCTTTCTTAGGGACAAGGAAAACTTGTCGCGTTCGGACATGTAACTGGCGTCCAGATTGTTTAAATCAATGCTTGGTGATGACTATGTAGGTTTATACCTCATACACGTTAAAATTCTTTTCCCTGGCACATTTTTGTGGTTCATGAGCCCTAGATCAAGTGTAGAAAAAACTTCCATATCTGTTGTTTTTTACTTGCCCATTGGTCTACGCGTTGGCGTCTTCCCAAAAGCATTGCATGTTACACGGTCAACCATTTTCTCCAGATGTTTCAGTTAAGCACTACAGGCAGAGCGTAGCAACTTTAGAAATGAACGTCCGCATTCTCCCCATGAAAACAAGAATTATTTTGTAGGTTTGAGTTAAGCTTAAACTACAGAGTCCAAATAGCTGTTTTATGTCATATCGACAAAATAAAAAGGAATTACTTTGTTTAAACGTCGTATTAATTAATGTTTAAACATCGTATTAACCAAATTTCTCTTTGTCTACCTTTGCGGGCCTTGCGACGTTGTTTTAGTGCAATAAATTCAATTATGAGCCTCGCTTGTCGTAACCGCAAGATCTTGGATTGCTCAATCGTACCTTTGCGTGTATGCAAAAGAGTTATTGATTTTACACCTAAGTTTACAGACAGCGTTGTTTCGAGGGCGCCAAGCTCACCTGGTTTAACCCAACCAGACCTATTATTTGGTGCACACTAACTAAGGCTGTTGATAAACCAGCATCAAACATAGACCAAGGTGATTAAGCCAAGATTTCACTCTCACTAAACCTAAAAAGGCGTTTTAGGATACCAAGAAATAAAAAAGTATCAGTATCATCTGTCGTCTCCTTTCGCACTCTCTGAATCATAAAATCCTACGCCGCTCCACAGTGGTTTACATTTATTTGGAGTCACGTAATTATTACAAGCAGAAACGATGTCTAGCGCTGTTTTGTACGCCAGACACGATATACCACATAGAAAACACTTTTTGGGTTCCCTACATGTTTTGGAAAGGTGCTCCACATTTAAGGTAAGATCCGTTTCGGTCGACCTCATTTTTGCAATATCTATCTAGCAACGTGGCCGAAGTTAAGATATTCTCCTTATGGCTCCCCGGACCCCGGCTTATAGAATGCGCATTCCATAATCGGGGTCATGATCTTTTTCATCGGATTCCTAAGTTCCTTAAGCGCCGCGCTTACTTTCATCTTGTTAAGATTATCAGCGTACGTATCTTTACTAGCTTTTGAAATGTTTATGTCACCAGGGCGAGGTTCTCTTCATCTCCATATACTGTTGACCATCGTGTTAACATCCCACGAATCTAGTTGCTTCTTTTCCGTCGCTTTTACTTTCGTTTAATTTGCCAACTCTTAGCATTTGTCTCATCATTAATTGCGATATGACTTAAACTGATCTGCTTATTTTGCCCGATAGCACAATTTCTCATTGTCTATGTTTGTGGACCTTGCGTCGTTGTTTGTTTTTTTTCTGGCATTGACAGACGGATACTAATTTGACCTCTACTGCACTGATGTGATCTCTACTGCATTTTTGAGCTTCGCTAATCGTAACCTCAAGATCTTGGATTGCTCAATCGCAGCGCATGTATGCAAAGAAAATATTGAACTCCGCAAGTTCGTGGTGTTATTAATTTTTATAACATGTGGTGGGATTATTATCCCGATTTTTGTTGTTGAAATAAAAATTCAGAAACTTTAGCAGATCATTATTTTCTTTATTGTGCCGGTAAGATCACAATATATTTTTTATAGATGCGCTTTAAATTTCCTACAATAATGAAATTTCTATATAAAATATGCCTAAAACCAATTACAATTTTTATAATCTTACTTTTAGTGTTTTCTTTCATGTATATATTTATTTTTTTTAAAACTATAAATTCAAAATTCAATTCAAGGTATTTTAATAAAATTATTTTTCTTTTAAATGATTTTCTTTTCTTTTCATTTATTTTTCAATGGTTACTCCGTTCTTTGATCTTTTTTTTTTTTTTTTCATAGAACGAAACTTTTCTCGTTGCAAGTGGTACTGGGTCATAGATGGCGTTTCTTTTTTAACACTCCCCCCTGGTATGTTGATCCCTTGGGTCGACCTACCCTCATCTATTGGAAGGACATCTAGAACCGCTAACTTTACAGCAGGTCGTTCATAAATTCCCATTGACGTCTGCACTGTAGCTCTTCTCACTTGGCCGTCATTACCAACTTGGACCTTTATTACTCTTCCTTTAGGCCAGCAATTCTTTGGTAGGCTTTCGTCAACAATAACTACAATATCATTTTCCTGGATTGGCTTCACATATTGATGCCATTTTGTTCTTCGGGTTAGAGTGGGTAGATATTCCCGAATCCATCTCTTCCAAAAGGAGTTGGCCAGTTGTTGTGAAGTCATCCAATTTTTACGTAGCAATATCCCTTGATCATCGAACTGTCCTATAGGTTTATTTCCGTTTGATGATCCCAACAAGAAGTGGTTCGGTGTAATTGCCTCTTCGTTGTCTTCACTTATTGGAATATGTGTAAGAGGTCTAGAGTTAACTATGTTTTCCACTTCACACAGCATACTATGTAGTAATTCATCAGTTGGGTTGCGATTTGGTTTAATGGCATATAATGTCTTTTTTACCGACTGAACCAATCGCTCCCAACTACCTCCCATATGAGGTGAAGCGGGTGGAATAAATCTCCATTTCATTTCTGCATCTGTGAATTCTTGCGTTAACTTATTTTGATCTATCCCTTGAAGCGCTTCTCTCAATTCTCTCTCAGCTCCATGTAGATTTGTACCGTTGTCGCTGTTCATTTCTCTTGGTGCTCCTCTTCTGTTTATGAAATTTCGTATTGCTAATATACAGGAGTCTGTAGTAAGAGAATATGCAAGTTCTATATGTACGGCTCGTGTTGTATGACATGTGATCAGTACACCCCAGCGTTTTTCAGTTTTTCTTCCGTTTGTTACTGACATATGACCAAAATAATCTATGCCGCTATATGTGAACGGTCGAGTAAATGATGTTAAACGTGACTGCGGTAGTTGTGCCATTTCTGGAGGTTGAGGTTCGGCTGCCAAATTTTTGCTTTTAATATATTGTGCGCAACTTGGTGAGCATGTGGAACCAAATGTCATTACTTGCATGACGTATGTCTCTAATTCTTGGTTCTTTTCGTTTCGCCAGATAAATCGTTGAACTTGTTGATCTTCATATCTAATTTTCACCTGATGAAACATTTCTGTTATGTCTCCACATATGGCGATTCTCTTTTCTCGGAAATTAAATAGAACTGCAACTAATGATGGCATTTCATCAGGCCCTTTCAAGAGCATAGAGTTCAACGATATATCCTTTACTTTTGCTGCGGCATCCCATACCATTCTTACCTTTTCAGGCTTGCTTATGTTGGTTACTGGAAACACCGGTAAATACCATACGTGAGGGTATGTGGTTTGAAGTTCATCATTTGATAATTTCCTGATGTATCCTTTTGTCTCATAATCACGAATTTGTTGGTTTAAATTGTTAGTTAATTTTGGATCTCTGAGTAACCTTTTTTCCAAGCACTCTAGTCTTCGTACTGCCATGTCGTTATTATTTGGAAGCACAAACTGGTCATATTTCCAAAGGAGTCCTACTTCAAAACGATCATTGACTCGTTTGGTTGTTTCTTCCAGTATTTGACGTGCTCTTTGGTCATCTTTGGATTCCAACATATCAGTATTCTTTGACACTCCGATGCTTTCCAAAGAAAAATGCTTCTTTTACCATTTTGTGTAGATTATCGTCTCTATCTGTACACTCACATATATGAAGATTGTTGACTATTACTGTAGAGACTTGGATACCATCAATGTTTTTACAGTTTCCATGTACGACCCAGCCAATACGAGTTTTTATTGCTACTGGGTCATCCCATCCTCCTTCTCTGGATTTTAATGAGTTCACCAATTTTGCTTGTTTTAACCCGATCAAGATTTTTGGCACCGCGTTTTCATATGATTTAACCTGAGTGTTCTTAAGGTATGGGTACTGTGAAATCAATGCTTCTATGTTTATGGTCTGTTTTGGTAGTTCCAATTTATTAACCGTTCGTAGAATCGGTACATGATATTTTCTGCAACCTTTCTCACTACCAGATATGCGTATTGAACATTTCATAGAGCCTTCTTCAATTCTTTTCGTGCCGTCGGTCCATGTAAGGCATACTGGTTCAATAATTCCTTTAACATCCAACTCCTTGCATAAGTCTTCGTCTATTAGAGTAGCTGAAGATCCGTCATCAATGTAGGCATAGGTATTTACATATTTGTTTTGACCATATATCACTACTGGCAATATTTTGAACAATGTGGTTTGATCATTGCCATTATGAGTGCCGACATTTTGATCATTCGTATATGTTGATGACTTCTCTTCATTTTTATTGGTAGCTTGTGTTTTTGGTTTACCGAAATCATCAATATGTAAGATTTGGTGATGTGATTTCTTGCAATTATTTCTTCCACAGGGTTTCCAGAATGGACAGGCTTCGTTAATATGTAGTTTTAGACATACTCTACATAACTTATTGTGTCTGACTGTAATCCATTTATTTTCAATGGAGTTTTTCCTGAATTTATCACAATCGATAAACAGTAGCGATTTGCACTCTCCATCACATCCGTAGCATATTTTTGATTTATTTGAGGTCACCATTACATCGACATCTTTTTTATTTTCTTCATTTTGATGAACATTTATGTCGTATTTATTTTTTTCTTGATTAGAATTTTTCTTCTTATCACTCTTTCGCTCGTTGCTTACAAGTTTCCTATCTGGAAATGTTATTTTTATCGCTTTACTAGCCTTTTTTCCTATCCAGTCATTAAAAGTTGATAAATTTTTTCTTTCAATGTTTTCAATATGATCTACCCACTGAAGCCTCAGATCATTTGGCATTTTTTCAACCATCTCCCGAAGTATCATGGGATTGTTCAAATGCTCTTCCATTCCTGAAGCTAATATCGTTGAACATAAGTCTTGTACTATCTCTGAGTATTCTATTAAAGATGTAAATTTTTCCATTGTCAGAGCTGGGAACTCTTTTACTTTATCTAACAGTGTATATATCAGAATATCATGTCGTCCATATTTTGACCGCAACCTTTCGATGATTTGTGGAACGTTTTGTGGCATCAACAATAAAGTGCGAACTGATTGTAATGCGTTTCCCTTTAGACTTTTCCTCAAACGTTCCAAATTCTCAACATTGGAGAAATTGCACAGCTCGGTTGTTTGTTCATATGAGCTTATAAATAAAGGCCATTCCTCTATTGATCCGCTATATATTGGTAGATCTTTTCCCATATTCTTACGAGCTGTAATATTAGCGTGTGATAATTCCACAGGATCACCAATTTGTATATGTTGTCTATTTACAATTGGCTTGTGTTTTTCCTGAAGAAGTCCCAATGACTGACAATTTGGTTGTTGCGAAACTTCCATCTCTACATTTGGTTGAAGAACCTCCCTCTGTTTAATGACTGTTAGCACAGTTCTGATTACGTCTTCAACTTCACTCATTTGTAGATTTCGTTGGGGTGCAATTTGGGTTGATTCTTGTTGAAGAAATTTTGACTGTTGTTCTTCTAGTTGATGAGAAGTTTTAAGTTCTGATGGTATCCATGAAGATTTAGGATATACTATAGCTTCATTCGAATTTAACTGCAGGCTACTTTTTATTTTCGATGGCATCGATGTGAACTGTAGAGACTTTGATTGCACAATTTTCTTCACCGTACCAATATTTGATGTATCGAATCCATGACGGTTACTTGAAATTGTGGACCCATCAAAATCATTGTCATTTGGAAATGTCAACCCTTGTCTTGTTGAGTTTTTTATTTCCATATTTTCAAATTTATCATGTTTTTTCGATTCTTCTAACCATTGGCTAATGCTATTTTTTGGCCCTGTTGTTTCTTCAAAGTGTTCTCCAGTATCATTGAATCCATCATCATACATTGCTTTTAGTAATTCATTCTTTTTGGTTATATAATTTAATTCTTCTTGCAAACGCTGCTGAGCATGTTCATCTTGTTTTTTAAGTTCAGCTTCTCGTTCAGCTTCTCGTTTTTTACGTTCGGCTTCACGTTCGACCGCTTTTCTTTCACATTCGGCCAGCCATTTTCTTTTCAAAACCTGGGTCTCTTCTAAAGTTTTTAAATCCAGTTCTCTTCTCTGCCTTGCCGATGATGATATTGAAACATTTGATGAACGTCTGGATGTTCTTGAGTGTACCGATATGTTGTCGTTGAGTTGGTTTTGCTGATTGATTGGTGTAATTAATTCATTCGACTTTGTTTCTTGTGTTTCTGTCGATGCTATACACTTCTTACATAACCAGTCAGCCTCCTCTATCGCTTCTGTCACACCAACACACGCAAAATGATGCCATTCGCTACATTTGTCGCAAGCTACCATGGACAGATTATCAGGTCCTATACAACTTTTACAACTATATGTTGTTTCTTTGGCTATTTTTGATCTGGTTTTCATTTTACTTTTTGATAAAAGAAATTTAAAGAAATGTTATTAATTTTTATAACATGTGGTGGGATTATTATCCCGATTTTTGTTGTTGAAATAAAAATTCAGAAACTTTAGCAGATCATTATTTTCTTTATTGTGCCGGTAAGATCACAATATATTTTTTATAGATGCGCTTTAAATTTCCTACAATAATGAAATTTCTATATAAAATATGCCTAAAACCAATTACAATTTTTATAATCTTACTTTTAGTGTTTTCTTTCACATATATATTTTTTTTTTTTAAAACTATAAATTCAAAATTCAATTCAAGGTATTTTAATAAAATTATTTTTTTTTTTAAATGATTTTCTTTTCTTTTCATTTATTTTTCAATGGTTACTCCGTTCTTTGATCTTTTTTTTTTTTTTTTTCATAGAACGAAATTTTTCTCGTTGCAAGTTGTACTGGGTCCTAGATGGCGTTTCTTTTTTAACACGTGGGCTCTTGGATTTCACACTGAAGTTTAATTACACTTAGTTCATAGTCGTTTTATAACTCTTCGTTTTTAGCGTCATCAGATCCGGTGGCCGGTTTGCCACTTCTGTATCATTAGCTATCGCACTTAATTCTTTTACTTATTTAATTTAACTAGCCATTGTTCTTCCCACAAGTTTGGATGAAATATTAGAAGTCTAAATACAACTGGAGGCGACAGGGGCCCACATGTTGGTACGCTTATCTGTTTAATCCAACCAGACTCATTCTTTGGTGCATATCACATATTGTGTTAGGGATGCTGATAAATTAGCATCAGCTAGCGATTGGCAAGCCTAGATTCACGCTTCGGCTAAAAATGAAAAGGTGCTTGCGGTACTAAGAATAAATAAAAAATGTCCCAAAATTAATATAACATTTGAATTAAATAGAAAACACAGTTTTTAGTCTTTAGATTGTTATTTTTTTTTTGAATAGTAAAGTTTA
This sequence comes from Diogma glabrata, assembly GCA_963693315.1. Classification (NCBI taxonomy): domain Eukaryota; kingdom Metazoa; phylum Arthropoda; class Insecta; order Diptera; family Cylindrotomidae; genus Diogma; species Diogma glabrata. Next base: position 328,754,912 of record OY856187.1, read on the forward strand.
AAGTTTGAATAGTAAAGTCGAACACATAAATGTAAATTTTGACGATACTGTGAAATTCGTATTGCATAACATTAAACGGTAACGGTAACGATTTTCCGGAAAAAGAATTTCACCATATTGTATAAATTCAATTTAGACAATATTGTGAAATTCGTTTTTCGTAAAATCGTTATCGTTACCGTTAGTTACCGTTTAGGGTTAATGTTATGGAATACAAACTTCACAATAACTTCAACTTCACAATATTGTCCAAATAAACATATATATGTTCGGTAATAGGACCTTCGTTGGAACCTACGCATTCCATTGTTGTATCGTTCCAAGTTCCATTTTTATTAATCCTAAACTCTCAGCTGTCAAATGTAGTTTTGAGTCTTTAGTCCAAGTACACGGTCACTGGCGAGTAGAGACGTTTTCTTTGATCTAGACGATTTTCCATTTTCTCCACGAAGCATTTTCTTGAATCAAGACTCAATTCCGTTCTGCTTATACAAGTTTAAGCAGAAGAGCAACAAAAATCTTACAGTGGTGGAAGTTGACTTCAAAAACTTCCTGAATGTTTGGTACTCTTCCCCATATCCAACATCCGACTCATCAGCCGAGTCAGATTATTTGGGAAGTGCACATATATAGATAATTTCGTATCTGTCACTATCGAAAACACCAGTTTGGGGTGTTGACGAAATTTTTAGCATACAGGGTAAGAGCTCGAAATCAGTTAAAGTTGACACCTGTTGTAGCTTTACCCTCATCCTGTCTGTAGGTTTTAATAGTAACTTATAGCCGTTTAAGAGTTATTGGGAATAATAATTATGGTTGACCTACCATCGTTTATTTGCTTCGTCAAGCCAAGATCTTCTTGTTTTGCATTTTTGAAGTTCACTCAAAGACAGTTCTATTATGATTCGGAATTTCCTTCAGTCATTTAAGAGCTTTCTTGGTTCTGGCTTCTAGCGTTGTGGGTCCGTATAGAAGGTTTAGCGTGACTTGGCTAATGTGGGTATATATGCCGGCTTCCAGTGTCTATATTAATGACATTTCTCGTGCTGGTATGATAATCAGTTTCTCCTCCACTGCACTTTCCTTAAATGGATCGGAGTGTTTTTGACTTGTATATTTATGTTTATTGTTGTTTGCATTTTATTCCCACTAGTAGTGGTTTACAAAAAATATATCAATGGGATTCGCAATACGCAGACAAGATAAACGACACATGGCAGAGACTCAGTATCCAGACGGCTTCGATTGTAACTGAACAATTTAAATGGGCCCCCAGCTAAACCGATCATCTTCATAGATCGCGTTATATCTTTTTTTGGGTCATTTGCTAAGTGCATCACAAAACGCACGGCAAAAACACTGTAACGTTCAAATTACGTAATTTTAAACAGTACTAAATTTACCATTTGGCACCTCAATACACCAACACGTTCAAATATGAGAGTAATTATTTCACAACCGTTACTTTCTTTAGCTGATAACGAAACAATGTCCCGAAATAACTTTTCTATAACCATTTTAGCACAAACTGTTTCTAGAAAAATTAAGACTTTACCATATCTTATATATTACTGATAATTTCTCAAAACTTATTCAAATAATAATTGAATTGCGCTAAATAGTTTTTTTCTTGTATTTTCTAAGAAACTGTTTAAAATATTTTTTTTTACAATTAGATTAAATTACTTTTTTCAAAAGAAACAACAAAACATATGTAAAAAAACAGAAATTATTATCTTAACATGAATTGCTTATCTTAAAGAACAACAAAAAAACAAATAAATCGAAATATTTTTCTTTCTTCCTCAAAATACAACCATTGCGTGATTGGTACAATGTTTTGGTTATTATGACATTACGGTTAACGGTGCTGTAATGACTTTCAAGGGTAACATTTAAAGTTTAATCTGCTTTATTTCTGTTGATTTTCGAAACCTTTATCATTTTCAAGACTTCTTATGAAATACATTGTCTAAGAAGTAATTGAATTATTTAGAGTTTGAATATGAAAGGAAATTATACAGCCATAAGATCAATAGTTTTGTTATTTAAAACATATTAACATGCATTTTATGAAAACGATATTAATAAAACTTTACCGTTATGTATGTCGAATTGAGGCATAGGCTGGATGACCAACCCACCATTTTTGATCGCTCTCATACTTGGCGTGGTGAAATAAAAAATACATCATTTCTTAGAAAATTTTTAGTGTTTAGTATGAGAACAAGGTCGTCCTCAAGATTCCTGGAGATTCAAATTCAGAGTATTTTTGAAATCAAAATGGAAGAGAACGACTCACCCGATTTCACCGGTTTTATGTTCATTGGAAATGTAATTTATGTATGGCCCATTGAAATAAAAACACACACACAACGTAAATTTTTTGCTTATACTGTTAATAATTTCAAGAAATAAATTTGTTGTCATAGCATAGGTCAAGCATTTTTTGAAGCTTTTATCCACAATATGAAAGCTTCAACGTTACTCACACGGAAATATTTAAAGATAAAGTTTTGTTTTATAGCTGCTTTTCAGTTTTTAATCTAAAAATTTTCATTTGAGATGCTCACCTTTTAAAAGCAATATCTTTAGAACAAAAACAAACTTTTTCTTAAAATTTTCTCATGTTTGAAGAAAGTTTGAACTTTTATATTGCGATTAAAAGTTAAAAAATGCTTGACCTACAACATCAGCTCCATCTTTAAACAATTAAACAATTTATTTCGCAATATTTTTAACGTTGTAAGCCCAACATTTACAGTGAAATTTTTGTCTCGATAGTTCATTGAACTTCCTTTTCAATGCACATAAAATTGTTGTTTATAAAATTAGTCGTTCACTTGTAATTCGATTTCTAAGGTACCTTTAATCTAAATTTCCAGAAAACGCTTTGTATTTTTTTTAAACTACGTTTGTTTTTAGTTCACCTATACTTCTTGTTTGTCAAGTATTAAGTCGAGAATGGGTGGGTTCAACGTTGGTCGCCAAAAGTTTAATCTAAAACTAAAATTTTTTGACCTAAAATGCACATCTTCAAAAATTAATATTAATAGTATGTTTTAAAGTAAAGTAGGCACTTCCTTCCTACTTTACCCTAAAATTCAAAAAATCCAAAATCCAAAATCCAAAAATCAGCGCCATCTTCAAAAAAATTATTTTTTAATATCTTTAACAGTGTAAGCAAAAATTTTCCTTTGTATTTTTATTTCAATAAGCAAATAAATTACCTTTCCAACGCATACCTATAAGTCTGTTGATATCGGTTTAGCTTTTTTCTTGTAACTTTATTTCAAAGTCACCCTAAGTTTGAATTTCCAGAAATCTTTCGGAGCACCCTATTCTCAAATTTAATATGTACTTTAAAATTTTTTCTAAAAATATATGTATTTTTTATTTCACCTATACTACTTGTATTTGTATACTACTTGTGCCAAGAATGAAGTCGATCTAAAATGGTCCGCTTCAATAATCGACTTTTTGGACAGAAGAACACTAATTTCTTCAACTAAACAATAAATCCAATATAAAATATGGCATAGGCCAATACTTCATGATAGGATAGAAAAAATAAAATAAGAGGTTTAGAGCAAACTTAATGGAACAAAACTAACATGGAATTGCTAATAATTCAACCAGTGCTCCTTGATCATGTGACATACTTTCTTTCTCAATAATAAAATGCTACACATAGAGTTATATGAAGGCTGATTCTTCGAGTAAGTAATAGGGTGCCATCATCAAGGCATCCTCCATAGACAAGATTGAGGGAGTTACCGTTTACTGAATAGAGTTTATTCGCCATCACCTCTAAGATATCACCTTGCCTAGTGATATATCTCACTGCTATTGTCAGAGGGATGTGACACTTAACTTATTTGTCAAATCAACAAAACCTGATCCCTCCGTCTATACCTAAATACCTACTACCATACCTACTACAAAAACAAATTGGTCAGCAACAATATTATGTATCCAGCTTATTTCTCTCCCGCATATCTAAGTTTTTGGTGGTGCCAAAGACCGCGCTGATGTATTTTTTTACATTACTGAGCCTGTTACTATTTTGCCGAATTCATTTAGCATCCAATATTTTCTACTTTCTATACTTGTTGAAATTAGACCGTCTAGTTTTTATAGACTCGAATTATTTTTATGGACTTCTCTATTACGTTGTGCGCTTCGATTTTTGTCGTTCAAGAATTCTATACTGTGAAATGAAGAAATGAGGAAAAAATAAAATTATTTCATTTTATTATGAAATCGGTTGACTACAAATACGATTCACGCATGTTTTAATTTAGAATAAGGAGTTTTGACTGAAATTACTTGAGTTACACTATACTTGCCAGAATGCTTACGCCGGGCTGTGATTAAATCTCACATACATTATTAATTGAAGTGATAGTTCGTAAATAATGCAGTAGTAAATAAATTCAACCTGGCACTTAATAATCACAAAGAAGTACCAACTAATCTATTGTACTTTTACTTGGTAAAATCATATAAATTCCTTATTTTGACATTGCAGTCTGGCTATACATTCACGATGCCATCTATCCCTAAAATGGTTTAAATGGTTGGTTTATGGCGTTAATGATGGAATGAGAACCACCAAACTGAATCGGCATCGGTATGACGATGTGAAATAAAAAAAAATAGATTGTTCGACCGAGAACGAGAATCGAATCTGGAATTTTGAAAAGCTTTTGGATGGATATTCGTGGAAATGGATATTCGTGAATGTAGATAAATGTGACTTGGACTATAGGTCAAGGCATTATTTCAGAATTTTAAACGATGCGGGACTATACGACTCTGAAAACAACAATTTAAATTAATTTAAAATTTATTTACAATTTAACAAAATATTGAAATGTATTAAATATGCAACTAAATCCTTCAACGATCCCGGCTTTCATTTCACTACACTAATTTCACTACACTACACTGATTCTCTAGCTAGATCCTCTTCTTTTTTTCATTTCGATAGTTTTGTCAATTTCGTTAAAATACACTTGCACGAATATTAAATAATGCTTATGGTATTTAAACCAAAATTTCCTAGTCCAATTTCTTGAAACTAAATAAAAAAATTATGGAGGTGCTTAAATCTTACAGCTCTGAGATATTAAGACTGGTCTGGGTTAAGTATTTTGATATAGTTTTCGGCAAAAAACTTTTATGGGGACATGGTTTTTAGTTTTGGGCAGCGATGTATATCAAACATAACTCTTTGTTAAAGTTCAAGTATTTTTTTTATTTCTATTTGGAAATTTACTACAAAACTAACGCGAAACATCAATTCGTCGCCGGAAAATTATAACAGATCGTAAATTAACATAATTTAGTGAAAAGATATACACTCAGCAAACTACTCAAAAACCTCTCCATTTAGAGTTTCGAGAAAATATTACAAAATCACAGATTCATATATCTTTCAAAATTCCAAAAGTATTGTAAAAATTAAATAAAATCAAACTTTTTTCAAAATTCTAAAACTATTCCAAAAATTATTATTAAATCAAAGATTAAAATTTTTTTTAGAAATTCTATAAATATTGCAAAAATTATTACAAAATCAAAAATACAAACTTTTTTCAAAATTCCAAAAATATTTCAAAAACTGTAACAAATTCCAAAAATTTCCATGTCCAATTTCATGTTCAATTACATTTACGTCATAAAAACAGCTAAAGTTTTGGTACAATCCTATTTTATCCCCGTTAATAAAAAGTTGATTTTTTTTAGATAAATAGAAAGCTTAGGTCTTCTGCATCCTAATTATGAAAAAAAAAATTTGCGGAAATGAGGGGTCAAAAGTTATAAAGGATCAAACTTTCATTTTTACCTTGGTCCCCCCTTTGATTATTTTGTAGTTTTTATAATAAATATTAAACAAATTAATTAAAACGTAGTATTTCATAATATTTCATAATTATGAAAACAAATTTGCGGAAATGAGTTATAATTAAAGGATCAATTAACTAAAGGATCAACTTTTAATTTTACCGTGGTGAACAGAGTTATATAATTATTCGTTTTTATTTTGATTTATTTGACTCGCTTCTGTGACCTTGCAGACCTTTGATCAAAAATATCCACTGCCCCCCCCCCCTGATTTTTTTGACACATTTCCGGTACAGCTATCGAACACAGCGTCATTTTGGACCTGTCCCTTGAGTATACCTATTTTTAGAAAACACCATAATACTAAATATTAATAATAATTTTTGAAATCCCCCCAGCAATTTTCTAGATTTCATAGGTAATGACGGCCGGCCGGCAGACAGACATGCATTTTTATTTTTTTTACTTTTTTAGACTCAGTAGCTCCTAAAACGTCGAGAAATGCCAAAAAAGTGGGGGTAAGAATTTCGCTTTTGGCTCATGAATTACTTAGGTCTTTCAGACCAAAGTAAATGCATAGTCAAAAATTATTTAAAATTCAATTTCTCTCCATAAAACAAAAACAATATTTCGAGACTCAACTATCGGTAGCTAGCAATTGGATCTTGCTACTTAATGGGAGTGACCGTGTATTTCTGATGGCGAATAATACGTGATTTTCAAATTAACAGTATAAATTTTGCGTACTTTACTAATCACAAAAGATAAAAGAATGTATGAAATGTGTATTAATTGTGCATGTCAAAAAGCCTCGTGCACAAGATTGTGCATAATACATGTCATGCACATGATGTTCACCTTACCGTGCACTTGTCGTAAAACACTCTAGCACATATATGCATACACATGGCAGCCGCATGTTTTAGGAATAATAAAAAATGAAGCGAAACGAAATTTATTTATTAATAATAATAAAAAACAAAAGAATATAAAAAGAGAGAATAAACTTTCGCAATATTAAATTGATGAATTTAAATTAATTTAAATCTTATGTGCAAAAGAAATTTTTTGCTGAAGGTATGGGCAACATACAAACAAGACACAAACGGGCGCTTTGATTATAATTAATTTTAGTGATTTAAAAAAATATAATAATTTTTTTAAATCACTAAAATTAATTATAATCTAAGCGCCCGTTTGTATCTTGTTTGTATGTTGCCCATACCTTCAGTAAAAAATTTCTTTCGCACATAAGATTTAAATAAATTAAAATTTTTAAAAATATTTTTTGTTTGTCGTGTTTCAAGTCGATTTTCGAATTTGTTTTCTTATAATATTAAAAGAAAATTTTGAAAAATTAATATTATTTTTTATATGTAAGTCAAATATTTTAGAGTTTTGTTTCATCTAAATTGTATCATTAAAAAATGGCGACAAAATAGACGCATCATTTATAAATGCAATTACACACATTGATTTTCAATTTACAACTTAAAAATACGACCGCTATTTTCATTTGTCGTAATGACGTTTCCAAAAATGTTAGTCTACCAAAATTAACAGCACCATACCTAATTACTCTTTGACGAGTACCCAGTTAAAGCAGCCCCTCCTATCCTAGGTCCATGAGGCATTTCCGTATATAAAGAGAGTATTCAATGCATGCAGGTCATACCCGTTGTGTCATACATAGATGTCTCCTCTTATGATTCAATTCAATGCTTCATATTATTTGAGAAGGTGAGCTAAGACCTGTTCTGCCAATTAATTAATCTACATTGATCCGTCTTCTCCACCTAATTATTCTTGAGGTGTTGTCTTAACTGTCTGTCTTCTCATAAGTTGATGGAACTCAGGATTGAGAATATTTGTGTTCTTTTTTAGTTTTTACGACATTCGAGTTAATTGATTTGTCTTAGACACGAGACGTTTTCTAGGTCTTAGACCATTCCTTTTTACTCTCATCCTTTAACTTTTCGTGGATGAATCGATTGTTTAGTGCAAAGAAAGGTTCAGGTTCCAAGTAGCTGTTGTGCCTTTCCTTGCTATCTTATCGTCTTTTACATTACTTGTAAATTACCTAAACGATTAGGTTTTCAGCACACTGTAACCTTACTACCATCACAAATCTTTTAAAACTGTCATACACAGACTCCAACTCCTATGGATGCAATGGTAAATGCGCTTACTACCTTGACGGTTTCTTCTGGTTCGTGTCCCACGTTCCTATATTCTCAGGCTAAATTCTGCACAACTTTTATGTGCTTGAGCTTTACCTTGGAACATACTGGGGTACGCACACATTAATTCTTCCACTACAAAGTCACTTGCGAGGCTTGGTTTCGTTGATATTGTCCTTTCCTATGCCTCCCAAGTTAAATTCTGGAATGGTTTCTCTACCTATGCTCTTGCCCTGAAAATCGAGTAGAACAACTGTTCATTCGCACTACAAGTTTTTTTGTTTGTCATAACGCTCTGTTGGCATTATTTACCTCCACCATTCAGTATTTATTCCTCAGGAGCTTACGATCTAAAACAAATCACAAATATTTTGTTTTCTGTGCGCTTACAATTGCCGAATTCCTGTTGAATATTCTGTTACGAATATGGTGTTACGTTTCTTAGTAAACGAGATCACCGTTAAAACTACAGATTGAGATTCTGTCCCACAGATGTTTAGATTAAGATCTCTTGATTTAGACAAATATTTGCATATTTTTGCATTTTCAACGCATTTGCGATTACTGGCCTAGGCACTACCAAGTGTGATCGGAGGCGATTCGTATATAAGACATGCTTTTAAATTTGCCGCAAATAACATATTCTGCAACTGTTTGTATGTAAAATGGTGGTAATACGTCATGAAGTTGGTTTAAGGAACCTTTATCAATTAGTTACACCTGAGCAACGAACCTGTAGAAAGTGGGACTTGCATAGAAAAAATGGTATTTGTCATTTCTGGTAATACATAAAGCTTTGCAGCTGAGATTTACTGAAAAATTAAAAACGTGTGAAAAATGGTGCGATAGATTTTACGAGCTTGTACTAGCTTGCAAGTGTTTGTGTTTACTGATTTCAAAGTTGAAAGTCACACCATAATGTTAACGAACGCACTCACACGTGTGATTCCAAACACGTTCACATTCTCATATGAACATTATGCATTATCGAGAAAGCTGATTGACTAAACGATTGACTGGTGCAACACTCTGCAATTGATCCAGATAAATTATCAGTTTGGAAATGAAGCCATTTTTGATGCATTGATAACCATGGACCAAATGGTTTTTCAACTAGCAGCAATTGCACAGTTGACGTTCTTTAATAAAGTAGAATTTTGTTTTGGTATAAGTTAAGAATTGGTAAGCTAAAGCACGGCTATGCAAGCTTCGGTTTGGTTGCTTTGGAATTTTTATTGAAGCTGTAAAGATACGTTTGATTAAAACAACAGAGATCATCATTCTCTTAATCAATCAGTTCCTCTTCAAAGCAGCTGATTGCGCTTTCGGAAATTGGAAACACTGTGGCAGCTTACACACACTTAAATAATAAATTTTCGACTTTTTGCACTAACGCTTTGAAAAAGTCAAAGTTGCTTACTGATGATGATATAAACTATACTTCGTAGTGTCATTCGACTATTGCCTCCACTAACAAATAATATTTTTTTTAACAAATTAGTGAATCAACTATAATTTGTTTTTGTATTATTGGATTACAATACATTTATTCGTTCAATTGTTTATTTTATAATTTTCTGATAAATGAATGAATTTAAAAAATTATATGGCATTGAGCCAATCATTCAAAAATAATATACATTAAATGTAAACACAATTACTTTAATTTGATACCGATTTTTATTTGTAATAAACAAGAAACTCGTATTTTTTTTAGACAGATGACAACAGATAGTAATTTTTGTATCAATAGATGAGTAATTACGGTGGAAATAACTATCGATTTGTTGGTAGGTGGTAATTATTGCTTAAATAGATCGTCTTGGTTACATCTGCAACGCTTTGAGTAAGAAATAGTATCAAATTAAATTAGGATGCGGGTTCAAACAGTTTATTAGCTTCCCTATTAGCTTTTAGCAACATACAGGTGAACCACAATTTCACCCATGGTTGGAAATCTCATTTGAATCTTATATATTTTCATACAGAATTGTGGAAAAATGCCTACAATTAATCAAAATGCGAATTAGTATTAGCTCAAAGCTTGTTACCTCTACTATGTCCTATCCTTAATTTTGCACAAACAATTGTCAACCCTAGCTTCTATTACATGACTTTTAAACTGGCATTATTGATGAAATAATTGGTTCTTTTCAACACATCGACGTTTTAGGTCATGACTATTCCAAATAAGCAAAAAAAAAATTCCTTCGGTCTACTGGCTGGCCGACCGGCTTTCAGTCATTGTTCACTGGTTCACGGTCACTCGTTAATAAAATTTTTATCCTTGTGACTAATGATCTGGAAGAGACCTTCGTATGGAGGTTGTAGATACGAAATCGGACTAAGGAGTGACATTAGAATTTTAGTTAAAAATTTATTTGGGGAGACGTATGCTAGTATCGTAGCCGAACATTGTCGATAAAGCTTGAAAGTCTTCCCGAAAAATGATTCGTAAACCGAGTAGTATTGACGGTAATATACGGTCTAGTCGGTCTGGTCATAGGCCATGATCTTGGTTTTTAAGACTCGGTGCCAACGTTTGATGATTCCATTACATTTAGGATTGTAACTTGTAGTTCGTTTACGTTTGAAACCTATAATTTTTGACAACTCGCTGAAAAAATTGGATTCGGATTGTGAGTCCTGTGACGATTACTGAAAATACTCCTAATCCAATTGGATCAAAGGTCTAAAGCTACCATTTCAGCAGTGATATCCGAGATAGGAATGGCCTCAGGCCCTCGAGTATATCGATAAATAATAGTGACACAATAGCGTTTGTTCTCAGAGCTAGCATAGTGGGCCAATAATGTTCATATATGTATCTCGAAAAATTGTTGAGAAGTGGAGGGATAATACCCGAATATACCAAAAAACTTTTGCCTTTTGGCCAGCCAGGCAGTTCTGTGCCATTTGTTGTACATTTAAATAGATGGCCAAATGGCTATCAGTATGTAGTTTGCCAGAACTGTGGACGCCTGGGTGAGATAAATTGTGGAGACTATCGAAAATTAATTGACGAAATTGCTTTAGAATAAAAGGTCGTGAAAATTACCAGAAGAGGTATCACACAAAATAGTTTTGGCTCTACAATTGTCAAACGATAATGGAAAGGATTCGAATTAAAGTGTCCACTAATTCCTTGAGTTTGCGATCATTTTGTTGTGATTAATGTTTTCTGGAATTGATATTTGCTGGACAATAGAAAGTGTGTCAGCAACTGACTGATGAAATCTAATAACTTGTGTTAAAGCTCCATCAATCTTCCTGTAAGGATGAATAAAAGTTAGTTTTTCAACAATGCTTACCTTATCCATATTGATCCAGCATTGACATCTTCTCCTGCCATGAAACTCATTGCATCAGCCTACAAAAACAAGGGTATTAATAATTTTATTAATCTCTTAATAGTAAATTGTTTTTTCTTACCTTAATGAAAATATTTGGGGTTGTTTTCATTTTTAATGTCATTCTGACATTTAACCATTTTATCGAGTTCAGTTCTCGTTCTTGCCATATATTAAAAATTGGCGTTGTTGTTTATTGGTATAGTAGTTGTTCAGCAATTAGTAGTGCAGTGTTCAACAACTGTGGCGCGGCTGTTGAAAAAAGGTTTGATGCAATGTGTATTTATAGTAGTTTCTCAGTTTGAAGTTTCTCTCTTGCTTTTTGGATGTCAAAGAATTTGGGTGATCTTTGATCATTTACTGTGTAGTTTTTTTTGTAAAATAAAAAGATAAATAATTAAAATGTGAAAAAAAAAGCATAAGTATTTTCATTTTGAGTGTTTTAAAACCTTAAGTTTTTTAGTTGCAAATTGATAAATTGTATTGCATGTGTATTAATAAAATATTCATTTTTTCACCATTTTGCTCTACAATGTGCGGGTTTCCAATTATACTGAAAACATTATACCGTGCGGATTTACCATCATCCAGTGAAAGCAGCCTAACCTATCGTAAAATTATTGTGTCTTGTTAGGCATATAAGATTGTCATCGTCATCCAGTGAAAGCAGCCTAACATATTGGAGAAATATTGTGTCTTGTTAGGCATATACAAATGTCATCGTCATCATTTTTTTATAAAATTGTCATCGCCATCCAGTGAATTCATCATATTGGAAATAATTTCTATGGTTAGACACTTAACATTATCATCGTCACCACTGAAGTTTAATAGTTTGGAAAATATTATATCATTTATTATTGTCATCGTCATCACTAGACGTTGCTAGTCTTGGAAATATTATATTATGTTACATTATCATCGTCATCATTGAAAGTTCAATAGTTTGGAAACCAATACAAAGTAAAGTTTTTAATACAGTCCACTCAGCCAACTTGCTTTGGCAGAATTTTGTGACAAAGCGTAGATGAGAGGCTTATGATCGGTGAAAAGAGTAAATATTCTACCTTCAAAGAGATACCGGAAATGTTTGATAGCAGAATAAGCTGATAGAAGGTCACGATCATAAGCGCTATATTTCCTGTTGCGACTCGTTAAGTCGCACAGAGAAGAAACTAAAAGGTGTCCAATAATCGTAATATTTTGTTGAACCACCGCGCCAAGTGCCTTGTCGAAAAAGTCGACCTTTCTTTAAGTTGGGCAGAGTGTGAGGGATGAAAAAGGGTTGTTGTCTCACTAAATTACCGATTGCAAAGATCGAAGGCTTGTATGGCGTCTTGAGACCATTAAATGACGCGTTTGTCATTCTTCTTGAAACCTTTTAGAAAATCATTGAGAATGGCTTGTTTTTCACCAACGTGAGGAATGAATCTGTGGTAGAAGTTTATCATTCATTCTAAGAAAACGACGGCGTTGTATAACCGTTTCGGGACGTTCTTAACGATTATTAGAATCGACACGTTCAGGAGTAGGTTTGATTTCAGTTGAATCAATCGAATGTCCGAGATAGTCAACGCTGGTTTTAGCAATGTTGCATTTATCAACGTTGAAGAGTCCGCACGGACTTGTAATTGCAGTTTTGCAATATCGTGCTTATCAATAGGAATTTGATGATATGTGTGAACGGGATCAATTGTGGAGGAAAATTTGCATCCATAAACCTGGTGCGAAAAATCCTGCATGTAGGAAATAGGATATTTATCAGGAATAGCGATATTGAAGAAAACGGTGGTCACCACAAGGTTTCCACTCGCCGTTCTTCTATTTAACGAGATGGAGTGAAAAGGACCAAGGACTATTAGATTGTCGGTCGGTAAATTGCCTTGAGATAATATTAAAAAATTTCTTATCAATGATAATAAGTATAAAAAAAAAGACTTTGCTGTAGCTAGTTTTACGGGAGTTATTCAACGATATATATAAATATGAAATAAGAGGTCCGTGCATGGAGAGTTTATCCAAGGTAAACAGTGAGGTTACTGAATCGACAAAACGTTGGATAGGCCATGTTTGTTAAGGAAATCAGCTCCTAGAATGGGAATGGAACATTGCCTCTAGAGCAATGATCCTTTCTGACTTTTGTAAGAGTTTTTCCTCCACAGCTGCGGGGCTAACTGATATTTCAGCACCTATATCAACTAAGAAAGACTTTTGAGAAGAAATTTCGAGGACTAGAAGACGAAGTAGGGAATGATTGTCATCACACGCAGTCACACGTGAAGATTTTATGTGTTTTTTTGAAGAAATAGAGACAGAGAAGTCAGAGTGCTCGGAATAAAGTTTGCACTCAAGATTGCATTTTTTGACATCTTCATTGAAGGAATACATTTGAACTCGCAAACTGGATCGAGGTTCACATTGCAGAGCGGTTATATCGATTGAAATTTCGATTACGAGGATCGTTTCGATTTTTGGATCTACTACCATTATGATGAAACGGTTGAGTGAATTTTTGATGCTGTATGGAATTCAGCAGATGCACATTTTATGCTTTCAATTGTTCAGCAAGTGCCATAACATCGTTAGAAAAAGAAAAAGAAGAAGAACTGGTAGGATTACAAACCACATGAAGTTGAGATCCTCTTAAGGAAGTGAGGCCGTTGTCTGCTATCTTAACAATGTTCTGTAAATCAGTCTGGAGTACCCCAATAGCAGTGCGAACAGTAGGTGGCAGTTTCTCCACCCAAAGGAGAGTTTCCTCTTAAATGTATTTCGGAATTCAGCAGTCATATCGCGTAAGAGCTGTGAGGGCTTTTTATTCCCAACACCCATACCGCATAGTATTTTGCGTATGTGGTCTTAAGTGCTACTGGATAAGCGGGTTAAAAGAGCCTCTTTAAGCTTATCATAAGGGTGATCTTGGTCAGGCTTTACCAAGATGTCACTGACTACAGACGCCAGTGTGGGCGTAATCATAATAAGTAAATTACCGTACTGAGTTTGTTTGGGATTTGATATTCCCCAACAAGAATCGCCCTCCTACGCGCCCTTCTAAGGTAACCTTTGTATACCTTCGGACCAGAAAGGGGGAATTTTTATTGCTACATTACTAATTTGTGGCGTAGTCGCCGAAGAAGATGTAGCTGAAGATAGTGGAGGAGATGGAGCCCGAGTTGGAGATGTTGAAGGATTTGAAGAAGATGTACCTCCAAGGTTCTTTTGTGCCATAGCGGCTCCGATTCGTTTTGCGACTTTCAGTAGCAAAAGTGTTGCGGCACATAAAACTTCAATGGCGTGTCGTTTTGCGATGACAAATCCGAATCTCTGAATTTTCAGTCGGTGGTCACACAGTTTTGGTAGTTGGAGTGTCCTTGAGATAAGTTGAGTTAAGTTGCTGCTAGTGATGAAATTTGCGGAGCAAGATGATCTGTGGAGATGCCCAATGCTTGATTGCAGACGAGTTATACTGTAGACGTTCAGAGATTTGTTGTATTTTCTCAAATTAAAATATTCTTTTGAAGAAAATAATGTATATATTTACATTGGACGCAAACATTTATTTTCAATTTTGTAGAAACATTTAGTTTTGGTTTTAGCCAGTGTATAATTTTGTTTGCGTTTTTTTGTAAAATTCTGATGTTGTCTTATTTTATAAATAATTAAACGACACAAACAGGATATGTTTAGTTATTATATCATATAGAATTACACTTAGATAAAATAAACTTAAATATATTAATATGTCTCACAAAAGAAACTTTGACATTGTACTTTTTACAAAAAAGTTGGGGCAATGCAATGTAATGTATATCCAAGATGGAGAGAAAATTGACGGTACAATATATTAAGAAAGAAGACTTTACATTACACTGCCGTTTTGAAATACAGGCAACCTTTTTATTTTGCCCGCCAGGAGTGATTTTATTTATTAAGGCTGATCCTCAATTATAGTAAAATAATATATATATGAGGCCTTCTTTGCAATTCGGAGACCCCCTGCTCTCCAGAATTGGTTTAGGATTTTCGGAAGGTTTGTGGGCAGAAATTGTAGTTTATTGTCTCTAGTTTTCAATGCGGTGTACCCCTTTTCAAAATTCAAAATTTCGAAATCAATATAGCGGCTACAGGCTAACGGCCTCATCCTAAAAATATAGCTATTTGGCTGCCAACACAAATTTAAAATGTCAACATATGCGTTCTTGGGATTAGGATGTTGGTAATTATAAGTAGTTTCAAATTCCGAGTGGTTTTCAATTTTTTCAAAATGGCAGATCGAAAATACGGAAAATGATTTTTTTGCCTGCGATATTTCGAATAAAATTTCGTTTTTTTACACACATATTTTGATTTGTTTCAAATTTTTTATATTGGAAGAGACATTAAAGCAAAACGTTATGTAAAAGAAATTTTTTTTTGTCGCGAGTGGTTCTCTCTTTATAGCTAGGGGTAGTTTTTTAAAACCGTGGGTTTCATATATGTTCAATTTAATGTATCTCCAGAACTACTTAAAGAATTAAAAAAATTTGTTTTGTTTTAAAGGTGAAAATGAGTCCTTTTTATTAAAAATAATTACAGTTATCATTTTGGATAATTTACTATAAAAAATAAAAAAAATTAAAATAATAGGGGTTGGAGGTTGATATACCCGTTTATTTTCATGCTTTTCCTTATGATTTTATAATTCTATTATTTTTCTGCATAATACCAAAGAATTTGATTTTGGTGATTTTTTTTTAAATTATAGAAATTTTTTAAAAAAAAATTCGGCTTATATATACCAAACGATTTATTAAAAAATTTCTATAATTTCAAAAAACATCTCCAAAGTTCAATTTTCCGGATTTTTGTAGAAAACTATTGAAGATTATAAATTATGGAAGAGAATATAAAAACAGTCGGGATATCAACCCTCTAACCCTTATTATCTGTTTATTTTTTGAATTTTATATATTTATATTGACGAGCCGCCATTTTGAAAAAAAAAAATTAATACCACTCAGAATTTGAAACTAGTTAAGATTACCAACATTCTAATCCATACAACGCATCTTTTGGTATTTTACATTTGTGTTGGTAGCCAAATTAAGTCGGTAGCCGCCATTTTGAATTATGAAAAGGGGCACACGGCATTGGAAACTAGAGACAATAAGCTACAACTTCTGCCCATAAGCCTTCCGAAAATCTTAAACCAATTTTGGAGAGCAGGGGTCTCCGAGTGCGAAATCTTTGTTTGTTGGAAATGGTACTATTATAGAAACATTGGAACTGGGGTTATCGTCACAAGTAATTATTTGCATGACACGAAATTTAATTGAACATAAAATATGAGTAAATCCGCTTTAACTACTTTCAATTTAAAGGAACGGTTGGCAAATATCAGATTGTTGCAGATTAATTGTGGTTGTTTCCTAAACGGAATCGTTTTTTCCTAAACGCTAAACCGAAAAGTTTGTAAGAATTTTTTTGAGTGAATATAGCTTCGGTAACTGATGACTAATAAGTGCAGTTGAAAATTGCCAGCTTGGTGCAAATTAAGTATCGTATTTTCCAAAACCAATAAATAAATTTAAAAAAAAAAGTATTTACGCTAACTGGAGAGATTTTTTCTACGAAGCTTACAGGACTAATAGTTGGAAAATATCAGGCCGTATTAGAATAAATGTGGTTGTTTGCTAAAGTTGCAGTTCTTGAAAAGGCACGTTTATTCAAACACAGTAGTTTTCTGCAAAATATTCTGAACTATTAAAAACAGTTGGAATAGAAAATATCAGTGAAATCAAAATATCATTTTTATCAGCACTAATAGAAAATATAAGTTGATATTTTCTTAGAAAAGTTAAAATTGTTGAACGCTAAACGGAGAGGTTTTTGAAAAGTTTGTGTCTTTTGCAAAGAGTTTTATGTTTAATATGCCTATATGTCCAATACTAAAAACAAGGTCCCCATAAAACCCTACTACCGAAAACTGTATAAGAACCCTTAACACAAACCGAAGTATTGATTCCTCAGCCTTGAGAATTCTCCCCTAATTTATTGACTTTCAAATTTGTTACATTCCTTTTGAGCACTTTTTAGGTGTAACATAAATGTACGATCCCAGCCTCATCGCCAGTCGCCAGTAAGTTATTTTAAATATTTATTTATTTATACTTATTATTAGTATGTTCCTTGAAATTTAATTTCATAATATTGCGAAGTGAACAAGTTTACGTTTGAAGATTAAGAGATCTTTCTTCCAAAATTTTAATCTTATTGGGTAGTTAATAAATATTGGAAAATATTTCATAGTACATTTTAAAGGAAACAACTTCACAACACTTGTTGAGGTTATCATTTAAATTCATATAATTAAACAATTTACCTTTAAAAAATAATATTTATAGTATATTAATCTTGATTTGTTTAATAAATTAATCTAATTTATTTCTATTATTATTCTCGAGCAAAATTTTAAAATGCGAAAGAGGCACGATCGAGTGATAAATAAGAACACATACAAAATATACAGTGCTAGCATAACGACATCGATTTTCCAGTCGTAAACAATTTAGATTCTATTTCTAATTTGAATGTGAACGTGCCAGATGTGGTTTAGTTTTTTTAAGTTGCAATCGCAATTTTTTGAACCGTCATTATGTTTTTTACTAAATTGTTATAAACTTTTTTGGTTTTTATGAACGAATCTTACTCTCTCTAAAAAATTTCCTATTAAGCTTTTTACTCAAAAATACCCCATTTAATACTTTATCAATAATATACTATTTTTGTATAATTTACAATATTTAATCGTCTCTTTTGAATATTAATTGTGAAGACTTGTCTTATTAAAGAAAATGATGTTTTTGGTTTTATGTTTTTATTGAATAGAGGAATTGTATTTAATTTGCGATTAATATTAAAATTTAGACATTATTTGTTTAATGTGTAGGACAAAAAAAAAATTTAAAAAATTGTTTTAAATTGATTAAACGTGACTTATGACTGTATTAATAAATAAATGTTGAACTTCAACTTTATATTTTTTTTCAAGAATAAGTTAATAAATTTAATAATGTTATAATTTTCAATAAATTTGCATTGTATGTTAAACTTCTTTCAAAGTGTTCGTTTGTGTTTGTAAGCTTTTTGGTGCCAAATAATATTTTTTTAACACGATGAATGGTTTTAGCTAGATTGCATAGAAAAGTCGAGATGAGTTTCATTTCGGAACAATTTGAATGCCAAAAATATTAATAAACGGAGACGGAAACCGATAGCCGATCAACCTATACAATCTTTCAACTAAACATGCGTTACAAATTCCAAGAAGGACCGACAAAAACAAAAACATGAAATAAAATACATGCAAAATAATTACGTCAAATATTCTCAGAATTTCTTGAGTTTTCCTTTTAAATAATTTTGTTTAACTGGAATATTCTCGATCTAAATTTAAATTTTATTTAAGGAATTCCTTTTGCAAAACGAGATATTTCTAGTTCAAATTATACTGCAAAAGTGAAAACAGTTCAAATCGCAATTGTGTTAAGTGAATTTTAACTGTAAACAAAGTATACTGTAAGTATACTGTAAGTTTCTACAGTCAACCGTTGGAGTTTTGGAAGCTATTGGAAGAATATTCTAGAACTAACACTAATCGGTGATCGAAGGAGATATAGGAATTAAGTGAAAAATACGTATAATCAACCTAATTAGCTACCTATAAGTAAAATTCATTTGAAAGTCAAGAAAACTGGTTGAATCGACGTAATTTTTACATAATTAGGTGAATTTACACCAAACTGTAGTTGAAAATCACCTATTGTGTTGCTTGGGTAGAAGTGAGAGCTAGGTCGATTCGAGTTGAAGGTAGAAAACTTGATGACTTGTAGAAAACTTGAAAATTTATATAACGATATGAGGTATAATGGCATTTAGTGCTACTCTCATGATCGCATTTTTTGACCTACACCAAAAATATTTCTGGTAGTATTGGGCCCATCTATCGCGAATTGAGCATATCCTGAGATCCAGAGATTGCGGTTAAGAGGCTAGATGACAAAATGGCTCTTGCGGTGGAATTTTTCATCTACACCAAAAATGTTTTTGGGAAATACGTGAATAGGGTATATCTTGACCAATTCCAGGAGCCAGCCAAATCCAGATAGTGATAGCCGTTTGAATAAATATATATGACTAAAATTTATAAATAATAAATACATAGACATATTTCTATCATTTTTTAAAAAGTCAAACATTTGCAGTAAGAGGCTTCTAAGCAGTCTGCTCCAACATAAAAAAGAATCACGAAAAGCTCGAAAAATTTCATTAATAATAAAAATAAAAAGTTTTGAAGTATTACAAATAAACACAAACAAATTTTTAGCCCGAACGAAACCAGAGTTGGGTTGCTAATAATCCAGTGAGTGGTATATTCCTTGATCATGTCATGCACTGTCTTCCTCGATGATTAAAGCGCAGATATAAAGTTATATGAAAATTTGTTTTTTTCAACAAGTAATAGCGTTCCTTATCAAGAAAAATTTCATAACTAAGATTGAGGGTGCTACCGTTGACACGGTACCCTTTACGAGTTCATCCTACACCACCTATAACATATAACCTTGGCTATTCATATCTTACTGCTATTGCCATTGGTATGTGACATCCACGTTAACTCGTATGTCTATAACAGGGACAGATAAAAACTCAATAATTTACAAATCAACAAAAACTGATCCCCCGTGCGGGTATCAATGATATCAATTATGCAATCGCATCAATATACTGGCTTGTTTATGTACATATTCCAAAAAAATTAATAAAATAACAAAACCATCTCTAATTTTTCTCATGAAATTAATATTCTGACCCGAATTAAATTTTTATTTTGAATATGTCAAGACTCTCAAAAATACTCATACGGATGATTCAAAATCAATTATATATTTGAAGTTCGTAGTTCTAGCAAACATAAAACTACAAACCAAACTTTAACTGTCAAAAAGAATTAAAGTAACATAACCTGATTTCTTCCGTAAATAATCTTTACTTCTTTGTATCTCACTCATGTACTTGTTCGTACATACGATTTTTTTCTTCGAAGTTTATTCAACTTCTTAAACTCAATTCATTGTTCATAAATTAATTTTGATTTGATTCAATTTTTTAAGAAACACAAAAAAAAATTACTTGCACATTATAAAACCAAATTATGAGATAGATTGTTTGCCGGCTTCTATGAAATAGAGTTATAGAGACGCATGGTTATAAGTAGATAGTTAACCCTCCCCAGTGGGGTTAAACGGGTTTGACTTTAATTTTATTCAATGAAAATTCTGATCAAGATATAGTTCCATCAAGCTATAACCAATCTTCAGATTGACTTCAGTTTATAGTTACTTGTGCTAAACGCTTAATACTTACAAACCAAGCCTTGTAGATTTAGAGATACATGGAAAAACAATTTTTTTTGGTTTGTAACAAAACATTATTGTGTAAGATTTGATTATTTTGATGCAAGTCTGTATAATAACATTATGAGCAATTTATTTTGGAAATTGGGACGACAATTTAAATTATTGGATTATATAAAATTTTAATGAATATTACAAAGTAAAAATAAGTAAACTATAATTTTGTTTATTGTAGTGGTCGTATGATTTTTGGAAAACGAAAACAAAACCGGGAAGTATTTCTTCTGTATTTTTTTTTTAAATAAAAGGTGTTGAGTAATAGGCATTACAATATGTGTCACAACAACATATAGATACCGTTTGGACCTAGACCCCACAACAACATGCTTATGTCCCTGGGCCCACGCTGATTTAATGTGATGAATACCACATATTTTATACTTCGTGAGGCGCCTGTTCTTGACGAGCCCGAACATTTTTGTTCTCCGATTTTTCCAAATCGGCCGCTTTTTCGTCCGGCAAGCTCCGAAAAATGCTGATTGCCCGCGATCTTGTAATTTTGCTACCACATTTTTTTTTAACTGCGGCGCTTGGAAATTTGTTTTAGAACGCAAGGGTAAGTTTGTCCGACAAAAATGTGTCTGCTATTGTCGAGTCCGACAACTGAAATTTTGGTATGTTTGGGTTTTCGGACTAGACAACAGCAGACAAATTTTTGTCGTACAAGGTTACCCTCGTGCTCTCAACCGAATTTCCAACCCCCATAGTTAAAAATTTACAAGATCCCGGCCATTCGGCGTTCTTCGAAGCTTGCCGAAGGAAAGGTGGCCGAATCGAGAAAAATGGCAGAACAAAAGTTTTGGACTCGTCAAGGACAGGCGCCTCACGAAGTATAAAATTTGTTGGTAATCATCACATGAAATCGGCGTGGCCTAGGCACTAACGGACAAAGAACTCCTCCTCATTTTGTCACTATGATACATATGACAGTTTCACTGTCTGTCCAAAACGATCGACGAGTAAAACTGAGAACAAAACATGTATGAGGCATGATGGTTCTGATTTTATCCGAGCATTGCTGGTGCCGATATTAAAAAAACAACGAAATAAGCGGAAAACAACGAAATGTTGTAAAGAATCAAGATTAAGTATTAAATTTTGATCATTGAAATTTGTACAGCTCTTTTGAACTAGTTCTAAAAGAGCCAGGAGGAAAACAGATGCAGTCCCACAAACTTAACAAAATACTTCATACAGGGACGAATATAGAAATTATTAATGTGAAGTAATTGATACAGAGTGAAACGTTTTTAACAGCTTTTGAAGTGGCTGAGTTTTTTTTGTTTATTTAGCTCTTTGCCATCGCCATGTTACGATTGTTCAAGGGTAAGTTTTTGGCAATTGTGATGCTCAATAAATGGATGATGCACATTCGCCTATTTGTTCGTCATACATAGTATCTAAAGACTATTGGGGAACAAGGTTTTCGATCTGGAAATTAATATTTGTGTTTTTGTAGAATTAAAATTAACCAAATTTTGGTCACTCCAATCGGCGGCTTTTTCTAGGTTCGTTTACATTTCGGCAGCGTCTCTCCTGGCGTAATTAATTTGTTCGTGCATTTTACCCTTTGAATGGAAGAATGAAGGACTTTTGTAGTGTACTATTATCTAAATAACTATTTATTGGATTACTTGTGATTTTCAACAGTTCGCTAATATTAATTAAAAATAAGTGTGGAACAAAACTGAGCCTTGGGTGCGTTAATTTAGACTTTGAATAATAACCGTATATGGTATTGAAATGTGTTGGTGGGTGAGAAAATATTGAATCAGCATCACTACTGCGGGGTGAAATGCGTAGTAACGTACTCGTTTATCAATTTGGTATGCCAGACAAATTTGACAAGTTGTGACACTTAAGTGCATTGTCAAATATTTCACTACAAATTGCATGAACATTTTTCAAATTATGTAAACATCTTAATTAGTTATCCGAACACCTTCTTATTTTAAACTTCAATTGCTTTAACTCCATTGGGTTGTCACCTTTTACGTTATCTAGTGAAGAACACTCTACTCCTATTTTTTCAAGATTAGAAAATTCATCAAATTTCGAGTTCTATTTCATTTACTAGTTTAAAAAATAAATTTTTTTATTTGAATTTGACGTTTGGAATACTCAAGCAAGTGAAGAAAACTCAAGTTCATTTTAGTTCCGCAAATGCTATACCATATACAATACACAGTTTGTGACGATAACTTCCAGTTTACAATAATAAATTGTTCCACAACAATAATTGCAACAAATATTAACTACCGAAAAGTTAACGTACGCACGGCATAATGTTGTATGTATTTTAATTTCTTATTATTGTGAATTATTCTACCAAAAAATAGTTGAACTCCTGGTGGAAAAAGAGAAAAGTTGCCGGTTCTTATAATGTCACGTACAAAAAGTATTTGTTAAGTCATTCTCAATTAATAATTGTTTATTACATATACACGCCAAATTTAGAAAATGGAAAAGAAACTTTTTTTTTAAATTTCCATTTAATTAAATTATATAAACTAAAAAATATAATAATAAATGTTTTAAAATATCACCCAAAACGCAAAGATTGAATTGAAATTTTAATTTGTTATTACTTCGGTCTGAAAGACCTAAGTATTACATTCATGAGCTAAAAGTGAAATTCTTACCGTCACTTTTTTGGCATTTCTCGACGTTTTAGGACCTACTGATTCTAAAAAAACAAAAAAAATGAATGTCTGTCTGCCGGCCGTCCGTCCGTCACAACCGACGAAATCTAGAAAATGGCAGAAGGGATTTGAAATATTTTGGTTTCTAAAAATAGGTACACTCAATAGCAAGAGCCGAAAGGACGATGTGTTCGATAACTGTACTGGAAGTGTGTCAAAAAAATCAAGTATCAGGTGTGTCAAAAGAAGGAAATATGCATATTTTTTGCTTAAAAAACGTTCATTTTAAGTGATAATGAGTAGGAACAAAGAATGTGGAGAAATCTGGATGGTCGGGACTGGTATGTGAGATCAAAAACTAGATTATTGCATTATAAGTTTGTCAAAAAAATGTTGTCAAGTGTGTCAAAAGAGAGATTTTTATTTATTTTTCTACCCAATTTCTTGAAAAAAATAAAATTAATTATTTGTAAGATATGAAATTTTATTATTATTATAGAGAATTATAGCATTATAAGTTTGTCAAAAAAATAATGTCAAGTGTGTCAAAAAATGATTTCATTTATTTTTTTACCCAATTTTTTGGAAAAAAAATTTAGCTGTTTTTATGACGTAAATGTAATTGAAAATGAAATTGGACATGGAAATTTTTGAATTTGTTATAGTTTTTGAAATATTTTTGGAATTTTGAAAAAAGTTTGTATTTTTGATTTTGTTATAATTTTTGAAATATTTTTAGAATTTTGAAAAAGAATAGAATTTTTTTGTATATATTTTTAGAATTTTGAAAAAAGTTTCAATTTTTGGTTTTGTAAGAATTTTTGGAATACTAATTTTAAGAATTTTGAAAAATTTAAAATTTTTGATTTTATTATAATTTTTGGAATTTTGAAAAAAGTTTCAATTTTTGATTTTCTTATAATTTTTGCAATAGTTTAAGAATTTTTGAAAAAAGTTTTAGTCTTTGATTTTGTAATAATTTTTGGACTATTTTTAGAATTTTGAAAAAAGTTTGATTTTATTTAATTTTTACAAAGTTTTTTGAATTTTGAAAGAAATATAAATTTGTGATTTTGTAATATTTTCTCGAAATGCTAAGGCTCGCTTTCGCTAGGTTTTTGAGTAGTTTGCTGATTGTATCATCTTATCACTAAATTATGTTAATATATGATCTACTGTAATTTTCTGGCAACGTATTGATGTTTCGTGTAAAACTATAGACTCAACTTAGCACTTTAGCACTTTAGCTTCTAAATAAATAATATACTATTGTGATTTTAGTGATTTTGAGATCTTTAAAGAAAGATGCGCTTCATGTCTTGTATACCATTTATTGGATCTAATTGCTTGACATCATACATAATGCCAATCATTTCCTTAAGTCTTTACATTGCCATGTTCGAAATTAATTTCATAATAGTGATTTTTGGAATACTTGACACACTTCTTAAGACTTTTTCAATCCGGATAATGACTCGATCGGCTGGTAAAAACAATGTTCTCTAATTTGGAAATATAGTCCAATATTTTGGAGTGATGATGGTGTTTTATGTAAGAGCCAAAACATCAAGCTGTGAAGTTGATTGATTTTTATTTTAACCTACACACATTGCAAAACAATGTCAATTTTCCTACATCTTCATATTCAGGCTTCTCTAGAAGATTGAGCAATGCTTAAGTTCTACACGCTGATTCACGTTCAACTTGTTCTGCAATCCACTGGTAAAACGTAGGTCCTAAGTATCTCTTGCAGTCACACATTGTGTAAAAACCTAGTTGTCTTAAATAAAATGCATCCCTTATCTGAGATTTAGGTAACAGCTGTTTCTGTAGTAGGTCAAAGCACAGTTTTCGTGATATTGGTAAAGCCGATAAGCACTTGCTACATACTTGTTGACGCGATGTCTACACGACGCTTCTTTACGTTGGTGTCGTGGGCTGGCGGGAGTAAAACTACAGTATCACAGATCCCGTTTCGTTCATTCAATCGAACCATTGCCTTGTTTATGGATTTGGTCCGACAAAAGCATCCTTTTTGTTCAAATCGAAAGTGATGTCAAACAGCATAAAACGTGCTCAAGGCCAACTCCTTCGCAAATATCATGCAAAACATTGATGATATAGTATTTTTCAGACAAACGATTTCATGGTCATTTGTTAAGAACCATTTATTTGCCATGTCAAATATGCTCCAGCTGAAGTTCTCCAACATTTTGGAATAAAATTCGTTATCAGCTGCTAGTTTTTTGGAATAAAATTCGTTACCAGCTGAATTTGCTGGCAACTCCTTGTCAATCGTTTGGATTTATCAAAACTATTTCATAATCAGGAGTATTGTTGATATCGGTCGTACTGATATTGTATGCAGTCATTTCAATTGTGTACGTTTAGGGACTTGATTCAGCGCGTTTCTCCCATTTTTGAACAAGCGTTTGATATTTCCAAGCTTGTTTTCGAATGGGTAGGAGCTAAATGACTACAGCTCCCCAAACATTTTGACTTCATCCACCAAATGTGTTAAATTGTGCACATTGCTTTTCATGTATTGCTTGTCCATAGATTTCGCTGAAGCATTCTATATAATCGTCGAACAATGCACTCGCCAATGATAGTACGCCTATGGTAGTTACGGCACAGAACAATGTTAAAAAGTGCTGATAATTCACATATGACGAGTGATCTTTCAGCGTAGTTACACCAATGCACAGCAAAAATATTCTGTACTCTGCGCTTTTTCAATGCGGAAATCTTCTCTTCCTCAGACTACACGATGTATTTCACGTGACATTTTGCATTCTCTATGAGAAACTGCGAAACAGCTATTATTGTCCTCGCCGACCATCTCGTGCCAGAATTACGAAATGTGTCGTCTCTCCATCCGAACAACAAACGCTTCACGGTGTCCAAATGCAGTAAATGCAGCGAATCTCTGATGATTTGGATTTGATTTATCATATCAATGTCAAGATTAAGCAGCGGCGAGTCACACTTCTGATGAATTTCATACTTTTTCGCCCGAAAATCCGAATCTGCTCGTCTTGGGCAATAAATCCGAGGAAAGATATTCGTATGGCTCGTGTTACTATATTTGGCGATTGTGGTACACTTTAGGCACCCGTGCTGGCCATTGAAGTTCGCGACACCTACATGAAATACATAACATTCAAATTATTCACATACACGCGACGTGTGTAAAAACATATTTCGATTATGTTATTACCTTTGATAAATGCACGTGCAGGTGAATCACAAATGAAGCATCGTATTATTTTTGTAATTTTGTGGTGGTTGATAATAATGCCGTTACTTCACTAAATTCGCACGAAATACTTCCTCTTTGTAAATCCGTCGGCAGCATCATCTTCATCGTTTTCGTTGTTTATAACATTAACATCATCGTTGGGAGAAAATTAGTCGCCTCATCGCAATAGGTTTCGTCGTCTGCTGCCAAAAAATTTGAACATCATTCTTCAGCACAGGTCAGATCTTCGCATTGGTTTACCGCATAGGTAAACCATATTATTGAATGAAATGAATATGATTAGATATTGTTTATTACTCAAGTACATATACCAATTTCATCCTCTGAATCCGAAAGATTCAATGAAACTGGATAGGAAACTTTATTTGGCGATTGATATTGTGACGATGATGGAGTAGATAGAGCAATAGTATTAGATGGTGGTACGATTGGAGGCGCTAGTTTTTGAAATTTTATCGCATGTATTGACACTGTCGAAACAATTTTAAAAACGTCCTAGCGAACTTTTCGGTGATATGCTCCCGATGGTCTTTTAACTTTTTTCCACGTTGCAGAAAACATAATATATTTTGCCACACACCTTAAATTTTAGTATTACTATTAAATAGTAGAATTCTGCCGATTCGCAATTATATTCAATGTAGATGTCAGAATATAATAATCACATTGCATCATATAAAATGGCTACGCGTTAGTCTTAAATGGCAAGTTGAATAAGACCTGCGTTACGATTTTTATATTTGAAACTCTCAGGTCTCTGTTGCGGAACCTGTATAAGAAGCTATATAATTTTTCTAGTGCTTGCCTATATAAATGCGTTATAATTGTTCCTGTATAAGCTATTGTTCCTATAATTGTTCCTATATAAGTTCCTATATGCAACTCTTTTATACAGTCAAGTCATAGGTCATTCCTGAGGATGCTGTAAAGAAGTCATATAATTGTTTTCATATAGGCCTGTATAAAATGCTTTATAATTTGAACTATATAAGGTTTTACGCAGCAAGTTATATGGCTATTCAACCATGAAGGAATAATATCGTATTATAGGCATATAATATTTCTGTTAAAACATTTTTACAGCTACTTATACAGCCTTTATATGGTATCTTAATGAGTTCTGGCTGTCTATGTAGGCTCAAATTCGGCAGGCGTTTGTGCTTATTGGGACATCTGTTTAATTTATAAAATGTGTTTTCTTTTCATTTACCTACTCTGTGCTGAGTTCTTTATTGTGGTTTATTCATTTCATCTTTCTCCGATTTTATTTTGTCTTTTATGATCAATACAAACATCAGATACTAGAGTGAAAATCTAATATTCAAAGTATTAGATATTTTCCAGAAAAAAGTTTTCTTTATTCTGATGCTGTGTGCCTCACACTAGTATTTTTTGCTAAATCACTGACTTTTCTAAATTAATTGCTAGTGCACATATACTATTCATAGATGTCACCCGTATCAAACTTACAACCTGTGCCTGACCTCATATTTAAGTTAGAATCTTTTTAAATGTCAAAATTTGTAAACATTGTCATAATGGAGGATGATAATGAAATTGTATTTGGCAGCTTCTTTTTTAAAATACCTACATCATACCGAATATTTTCTTTTGTATAAATTTGAACTATTTTCCATTTTTTTAAATAACTGTTTTTAAATATATTGACGTTGCAATGAATTGACAACTAAATTGAAAAGCAAGCTGACGAGGAGACTTTTTGTCCGCCGCCTGGTGGTCAATAGCGCAACTTGGGTATGAAATGAAAAGTCACTGATTAAGCTCAAAAAGGTTGTGTGAGGCACACAGCATGAGTGTTTCATCGACAGAATCATTATAATTTTTTTGTAGATTTGCTATACTCAACTCATTGACAAATAACAGGGAACATATTTCTGTTTGTATAACTTTTACGCTTGGCGCTGTGTTTTGTTGTTTTTCTATCACCACCCCTGTTATCGTTGGGTGTATCTCCATTTTACAACTAAAATAAAAATATTTACGTTTTGTTGGGACCGATAAAGTACGTAAAAGAATGGCGATTTGTAGTGACAGGAAGAGCACTAATTTTAGCCAGCAAAATTGTTACGTTTTGGTGGAATTCGTCGATATCATAGCGGTCTATTACAAAATTTGACGCGTTTTGTTGCAACTAAAGTCGAGTTTTCGATATAATTCATAAAATGAACCAATCGGGTACACAACTTATTTTCTAAACAACATATTAAATGTAGCGTTTTTGTGTGGAACTCCACAAATAGTTTCACTAAAAAATTATTCATCAGTTACCTTTATTACTGATAACGGCGTTATGTAATCTAAATAAATCATTATAATTTTGTTTTTTAAAAAGATGAATGCAACGTTACGATAACGTGAATTGCAAATTTTTTACACTCTAATGGCTGTAAAAAATTTGAAATTCATGTTACCGTTAAGTGTAACTATTTGGGCTTTGTGTCTCACTCTTAGTGAGGGCTCTAACCAGCAAGGTTTATTCTAACAAACCAAAAATACTTCAAAAACTCAAACACAACCTTCGATAGTAATGGAATACAATCGAAAGAAAAATTTCTGGAGTTTACATGACAGTTCATGAAAAACATGACCTTCCTTAAAATATAAAATGGAATACTGGTTCACGTTTCGATCAGTATTCCATTTTCTTTTAACGTGAAAAAAGTTTGGAAAAAGTCTAGATTTGTGACGCAAAGTCATTTATTAACATTGTCTACTATACGCTGTTTAAAAATGTTTACTAGTATTGAATTCTTTTCGACTGAACCGATCAAATTTCGGTAAACTTTAAACACCGAATTAACAAAATTTTTTATTTTTTTGTATTGCAGTGCATCCAAAAGATTACAAAATTCGATAATTCAGTGTTGGAACTTGTTTGGGACAGTCGAAAAGAATTCACTATAAATATTTAATAGTTATAAATTAATATTAGTATTAGACGTTTGTCAACTTGTTATACAAAAATAAAATTGTAATCTTTCCTGCCACAAATACACGTTGATATTACTACAATTCTTTCAGAATTGGTCAACGTTTAACATAATTAAAATCATGATTCATCAGAACGTTGTCTCTTTAAAAAAAGAATTAAACAAAACATAAACTGACCTATGACTATGCCTTGTACGTCATCGTTGAGTGAAGCTAAAAAAATTAATGAACAAAAACTGTCGCAAAGTTGAATGGTGCAAGAAAATGAAAAAAAAATTAAACCGAGAGTAAAGCATATTACGTTTCTATTTAAAGAAGGAAAATATGGAGGGGCTGAAATCTCAAGCTCTGAGATATCAAGACTTCGGTCTGGGTTAAGGATTTTGATATAGTTTTCGGCAAAAAACTTTTATGAGGACATGGTTTTTAGTTTTGGGCAGTGATGTATATCAAACATAACTCTTTGTTAAAGTACAAGTATTTTTTTTAATCTCTGTTTAGAAATTTATTACAAAACTAACACGAAACATCAATACGATGCCGGAAAATTATAAAAGATCATAAATTAACATAATTTAGTGAAAAGATGATACAATCAGCAAACTACTCAAAAGCCTCTCCATTTAGCGTTTCGAGAAAATATTACAAAATCACAAATTCATATTTCTTTCAAAATTCCAAAAATATTGTAAAAATTAAATAAAATCAAACTTTTTTCAAAATTCTAAAAATATTCCAAAAATTATTACAAAATCAAAGATTAAACTTTTTTCAAAAATTCTGAAAATATTGCAAAAATTATACAAAATCAAAAATCGAAACTTTTTTCAATATTCCAAAAATATTCCAAAAATTAGAATAAAATCAAATATTTAAACTTTTCCTAAATTCTAATAATATTCCAAAAATTCTTAAAAATTCAAAAATTCAAACTTTTTCCAAAACTCTAAAAATATTACAAAAATTATAACAATATCAAAAATTGAAACTTTTTCCAAAATTATAAAAATTAAAATAAAATCAAAAATTTTAAATTTTTCAAAATTCTAAAAATATTCCAAAAATTCTTACAAAATCAAAAATTGAAACTTTTTCAAAATTCCAAAAATATTCAAAAACTATAACAAATTCAAAAATGTCCATGTCCAATTTCATTTTTAATTATATTTTCAGCAAGCTATTCAAAAACCTTCAATTTAGGGATTCGAGAAAATATTACAAAATCACAAATTCATATTTCTTTCAAAATTCCAAAAATATTGTAAAAATTATAATAAAATCAAACTTTTTTCTACATTCTAAAAATATTCCAAAAATTATTACAAAATCAAAAATTGAAACTTTTTTCAAAATTCCAAAAATATTCCAAAAATTCTTACAAAATCAAAAATTAAAACTTTTTCCAAAATTCTAAAAATATTGCAAAAATTATTACAAAATCAAAAATGCAACCTTTTTTCAAAATTCCAAAAAAAATTTAAAAACTATAACATATTAAAAAATTTCCATGTCCAAATTCATTTTCAACTACATTTACGTCATAAAAACAGCTACATTTTTTTCCCCAAAAAATTGGCTAAAAAAATCAATGAAATCATTTTTTGACACGCTTGACATTATTTTTTTGACAAACTTATAATGCTATAATTCTCTATAATAATAATATATTTTCATGTTATACAAATTATTAAATTAATTTTTTTCCAAAAACTTGGGTAAAAAAATAAATAAAAATCTTTCTTTTGACACACTTGACAACATTTTTTTGACAAACTTATAATACCATAGTTCTCAATAATAATAATAAAATTTCATTTCAAACAAAATTTTAATTTAATTTTTTCCAAAACATTGGGTAAAAAAATAAATATAAATTTTCTTTTGACACACTTGACAACATTTTTTTGACAAACTTATAATGCCATAGTTCGCAATAATAAAATAAAATTTCATTTCGAACAAAATTTTAATTTAATTTTTTTTTCAAAAAATTGGGTAAAAAAATAAATAAAAATCTTTCTTTTGACACACTTGACAACATTTTTTTGACAAACTTATAATGCAGTAATCTAGATTTTGGTCTCACATACCAATCCCGACCATCAAGATTACTCCAAATTTAATGTTTCTACTCGTAATCACTTAAAATGATCGATTTTTAAGCAAAAAATATGCAAATTTCCATGTTTTGACACACTTGACGATTTTTTTGACACACTTCCGGTACAGTTATCGAACACATCGTCCTTTCGGCTCTTCCCATTGAGTAAACCTATTTTTAGAAAAAAAAAATTTTGAAATCCGTCCAGCGGTTTTCTAGATTTCGTCGGTTGTGACGGCCGGACGGACGGCCGGACGGCCGACAGACAGACACACATTTGCTTTTTTTTTTTTGCTTTTTTAGAATCAGTATGTCCTAAAACGTCGAGAAATGCCAAAAAAAGTGGGGGTAAGAATTTCACTTTGAGCTCATGAATGTAATACTTAGGTCTTTCAGACCGAAGTAATATCTATATAAAGGAGGAAGGTATAGAAACGGTTGGTCTGAAGAAAAACTATTCTGCCGAAAAGAGGACACGTAAGAACCATATTAAGTCTGAAAATTCAATTTTTATAAAGAATTAATTATAAGGTTTTTGTAGTTTCCAATCATCAAATCAATATTAGTATCGAATTGTTTTAAATTTTATTAATATTTTTGCGTTATGGAAAAGAAATGGAGGGTCTACTGGACGTCTACTGGGGTTTTCAAACGTATAGATAACCGATATAAACGAATTTTAATATATGTATAAGATTTACAACTTTCGTAATCAATTTTTCTTAAATTACTATTTGGAAAAAAACAGTGGTAATTGCTAGTCATGAATTGAATTACTTAATGGCTAAAAGAAGCGCTTACGTATTTTTTTATTCGCCTACATATTAAAGTATTACTTTATTACTGTGATTTGCGGCTTTAAAGTATCACTTTTCAACTATTTATTTTGTTGTCATAGCTACGTCCAAAAAAGTAAAAAGCATTTGTATTTGTTTAAATTCTATGAAAAATAAAAATGTTTATCAAAGCAACCCTTAAATTCAAAATTTCATTATCCAATTAAAATAGTTGTTATCATTTGTTGTCATAGCTACACAATAATTTGGAAAAAATAATAAATATTTTGTCAAAGGTTACTTGTTCCACATATTTTTATTTTAAAATTTATAAAAATTTATAATTTTAATTTAGAATAAACCAATTTTCTTAAAATATTTTGCTAGCGGCGAATAAAAAATAGTATATGATGCACGGACGTAAGCTATTTTGGACTTAATGTGGGTGCAAATCTCGGCTAGCACCTCGATTTGCAAACTCCACATCCGTCCAAAATCTTTAGCTTTACGTCCTAGCATCATAATGTACTATTAAAACTGCTAGTGAAGGCCGCCAATGTATCAGCATTCTCTTTATATTTTTTTTATGAGAAATAGAAAAAGTTATGATTTGAACTTCTTAAGATTAAATTTTAAAAAATATATATATAATTTGTTTTTCTAGTATTATTTGTCGCTTTTTATTGATTTTTCTAAAATGAAAATCTCAAATCACATTGAAGTATACGATGAAAAAGCATATTACGAAGATTAGTTGATAAATGCTTTGCTGATATATATATATATATATATATATATATATATATATATATATATATATATATATATATATATATATATATATTTATATATATATATATATATATATACATATATATATATATATATATATATATATATATATATATATATATATATATATATATATATATATATAAATATATATATATATATATATATATATATATATATATATATATATATATATATATATATATATATATATATATATATATATATATATATATATATATATATATATATATATATATATATATGTATATATATATATATATATATATATATATATATATATATATATATATATATATATATATATATATATATATATATATATATATATATTTGTTCATATATATATATATATATATATATATATATATATATATATATATATATATATATATATATATATATATATATATATTATATATATATATATATATATTTATATATATATATATATATATATATATATATATATATATATATATATATATATATATATATATATATATATATATATATATAATATATATATTTATATATATATATATATATATATATATATATATATATATATATATATATATATACATATATACATATATACATATATATTTATATATATATATATATATATATATATATATATATATATATATATATATATATATATATATATATATATATATATATATATATATATATATATATATATATATATATATATATATTTATATATATATATATATATATATATATATATATATATATATA
This sequence comes from Diogma glabrata, assembly GCA_963693315.1. Taxonomy (NCBI): domain Eukaryota; kingdom Metazoa; phylum Arthropoda; class Insecta; order Diptera; family Cylindrotomidae; genus Diogma; species Diogma glabrata. The sequence continues at coordinate 328,789,061 of OY856187.1, forward strand.
TATATATATATATATACATATATATATATACATAATATATAGATTCTGATAAACATTAAGATGGCATTACCATTTTTGAAACCGTTCTTTAAAGTTGACAATATTGACAATAGTATCTTTGTGTTAGTGTTTTTTCGGCTAGCTCTGGAATGTTCGGTACTTTGAACATTCTAACAATTTCTATGATTAAATCAAATTCGACAAACCTTTTTTAACAAAACATTAAGAAGAAAAAATAAAAATTATCATAATTTTTGTTGTTGTTGATACTTTGTGGATTGGTAAATGGAAATTTTTAAAAAAATTTGTTAACGGTTAGAACAATAATAATTTATTTAAAAAAAACATTATGATGATAAAGTTAAAAAAAAACAAAACTAATAAAAAGAATATCAATCTTCGTTGGGAGATTTCACGGAATTTTACTGTGGCATAATGTTTATGTAGGTCGGATATGATTTAATTGGTTCAGTTTAGTTATCGGTTGTTATCTGTTAAGAATTAATGGAATTTTTCGAAAATGTCCAATCAGTAAATAAACAATAAATTGTGAAATACTTTTATGATATGTATGTTTGAATGGAATAATGGACATAAATTGCCCTGTATTTGGTTTAACGGAATTAAGCATAAGTAAACAGATTATTATGTTTCTATTTGTTTTGATTGTTAAATATACTTTATAGTTTACAAATACATATTTAGATAGTTCTGTCTAAAGTTTTCATAATAGGTATGCGGAAGATTTTCGTAAAAACAATTGAATAATAATTATGAATGTGGATATCTCTAAGTTACTGAAAAATAATAATTTAACGTAAATCCACACTCGGTATATGCTACAATTATTTAGTCAAATTGAAGAGGTATCATAACATAGGTTAAATATATAGGCCAACACACCGACCTGAAGGAGAGTTGGTTGGCCCTGGTTGTTTTTGTTTTAATAGTCGTCGTAGATGTCGTTGAACATTATCTATTATCTATGTTAAGGTCGTTTTCTATATATAAATACGTAAGCACTATGTTTGTGGTACAATTTAAAAATATTTGCCCCCAAAAAAGTGTGGCAAAATGTATATCGTTGGAAAGGTCTTGAGTAGTAGCTTTGCCGAAAAATATTTTTTTAAGTTTGGCGATTTTTTGAAAAAAAAGGGGATAATGTGATAGGTGTTTTTTTTTGAGATTTTGTTCGGTTATTTTGATTTTTTCAAGTTATTTCACAATTCAAAATCAATCATCTATATTTAGATACGTAAGCAATATTTCTGTGGTAATATTTAAAAATATTTGCCTCAACTTGAGGCAAAGGTCTTGGAAAGGTCTTGAGTAGCTAAAAAATAATATTTTTGGAGTTAAGACGATTTTTTGAGAAAAAGGAGAAAAATATGAAGGTGTGTTTTTATGATTTTTTTTTGAATTATTTTGTTTTTTTCAATTTATTTGTTTCCCAATTCAAAATCATTTATATCAATCAATCAAACTCTGGAAAAATGTGTTGTAGCTATTTTGTTGGGAGGCCTTTTTACAATTTCCATTTACAATGGCCGAAATTCGTTCACTGGGCGATTCCTTGTCGTAATTAAATAGCTCAAAGTGAGTTTTCTTTTGGTAAGCAAAGTGTAAGTTTTTCGTCAACAATCTCCGTGTTTTAGTGTCATATAAGTTTGCTTCAAAATTGTCACTTTAAACTGCAAACTCTATTCCTTGCTCGAAAAAACAAGCCTGTATAAAGGCAGTACATCATATTATTAAGGGAGTAATTCAATTTTTTAAAATTTTGGATTTTTACTTTTCCTCTATTCTATCACGATATATTTGTGTATGTCATATTTTATTTTGTGACAGGATTTATTTTTTAGTTATCTGCATTCATAAACAAATATATAAAAAAAAAACAAAAAGTTTGCATTTCAGCCGTATTGCTACCAAAATTCAGAAAACTTTGTCATTAGTAATAGTGTGCCACTTGTTTACATAGGGATACCAGATACTCCTAAAAACTGAGATTTAGCGAAACAAAAATGCCAATAAAAAGTTAATTAGACCGGAACCTTACTTCGGCACTGCTCACTTTAAAGCGCTATCCATAAATTGGAAGAAAAATAAACCATTTTATGATAAACAAACTGAGAAAGACTAGTTCACTTAAACCAGTTTCGATGTCGCTCCTAAAAACAATTTACTGTAACAAAGAGGTTCTTGCGATAACGAGGGGTGCCGTGCCATTCGGCATATTCCTTCAAACCATAATGTCAACAGAATGCACTCAACTGCATCCAGCAAGCACAGACTCAGCCACTCAGACTCATAAACACTTTTAGTAGCACAAGACATGTTTCCAATTAAACCATTTAGTTTTATTAAAAGTTTCAGTATAGGTAACAGATTTGAGCCATTAATAGTATCAAAGACGACTATCTAAAAAAAACTACCACGGTAAAGCAGAATAAACTTTATCATCGTATTACTATTTGAACTAATTACTTTAAGGCCCTAAAATTAAAAACAAAATGCAATTGTTTGCTTAATTGAATTGGACTAAACACTTCTGTTTCTTTACTGATCCTCTGTGTTATCGATTACAATAAGTCGCCTGGATGGATATGCAAAAATAGGTTTGTTCAACAACAGAAGTATTAAAAGTGAAGTGAGAAGGTGGCAGCAGTTCAGTACACGGCTTGAAGCTGACTAAAGTACCTGTTATTTTTTGACCAGACCATTGAGTTGGTGAAGTTTGTAGTAATGTTTTAGCTTAGTTAATGAGATCATTTAAATTCTAAACGATGCTAATGATCTGTTATAGCCTTAGATAAGATAATCTTCTTTAGATAACAAGACCTTCTAGATTGAAAACCACTACCCGAGCCTGCCATAATATTATGGTTAATTTCTGACGTTGTAGCATTTTGATGATCCACGCAATGATGTGTGTATTTTCGATTTTATTTTTCGCCAGTCCATAAATAGCTTTAAAATGCAAGTTGTTCCAACATTTCTATTCCTACAGGACTGTAAATGTAATTAGTTCAGGGTTCAGTTAAACATTTGTGTTGGCAACAGGATGACCAAAATAGAATAATGTTTTCAGTGTATAATACATGAACATTCCGTGCATAATAAAATGTTGACACTCGGTAGAAGTCGGTGTTTATCTTCCAATTCCAGTGGTTTGCCCAGGTCGTTTTAATGGTTTATACATGAAGAATAAGAACTGTACAATATGTTTTACTCAATTCACACGTAAAATGAATAACTTCAATGTCTGTAAATTATTTATATAAAATAAAACAAACTTCATTAATAGTACATTATGATGCTAGGACGTAAAGCTAAAGATTTTGGACGGATTTGCACCCACATTAAGTCCAAAATAGCTTACGTCCGTGCATCATATACTATTTTTTATTCGCCGCAAGCAAAATATTTTAAGAAAAGTTGTTTATTCTAAATTAAAATTATAAATTTTCATAAATTTTAAAATAAAAATATGTGGAACAAGTAACCCTTGACAAAATATTTATTATTTTTTCCAAATTATTGTGTAGCTATGACAACAAATGATAACAACTATTTTAATTGGATAATGAAATTTTGAATTAAAGGGTTGCTTTGATAAAAAATTTTATTTTGCATAGAATTTAAACAAATACAAATGCTTTTTACTTTTTTGGACGTAGCTATGACAACAAAATAAATAGTTGAAAAGTGATACTTTAACGCTGAAAATCACAGTAATAAAGTAACTTTTTAATATGTAGGCGAATAAAAAATCATTTAAATAATTAAACATAAAAGGAAATAAACCAAATAATAATACTTTATCGTGTTGGTTTTTAATGATATATTTTATTCTAAAGGAGTAAAGGTTTACAATGCGAGCGAGGCACGAGCGAGTTATTCCATATAATTAAAATAATTTTATTTTATTTCAGTACCGATTTGATTGCTTGGTATTCTGAAAATGAAATGACCTTGACAAAAGACATCAAATTTTGTACTAATTATGAAACCAGAAAACAATTATATAAAAATTAATTTTTTCACATTGGAAATTTAATCCAATTTAAATGCGCCTTTGGTTTTTTATTATTTGAGAGAGGAACACGCGCATTAGTTTGAATTTAAGGTTTTGTACGTTATTTTAAATTAAAGAAAAAATATTTTTGTTGAATTTTTTATAAAGTAAAATCAAAATATTTATAAAATATAATAATAAAATTATTTCAGGTTTCAATACAATCTAATTAATTATTTTATTGTGTTGCTTTGATTTAAAAATCTTAGCACAACAGAATAAAATTAACAGCTGTTTATTTTTTTCTGTTAAGCATAATAACGCATACAGTTACTAGGTCATTCAATAAGTCCGTAGGATGACACATAGATAGCGTTACTAAAATTTTTTCCATATGATTTTTATTTAGTACTAACCTTCAAACGATACGTGTATAAATTTGACAGCAATCTGACTATTTATTCGTGAGTTATAGCATTTTGTGTGAAGCAACTTTTGTTTTTGAAAAAAAATGGAAAAAAGTGAATTTCGGATTTTAATAAAGCATTGCTTTTTGATGAAAAAAATACAGTGGAAACCAAACAATGGCTTGATAAACATTATCCAAACTCTGCTCCATCGAGACAAATGGTAGAGAAGTGGATGGCTGAATTTAAATGTGGTCGTACCAGCACAAAAGATGCAGAGCGCAGTGGACACCCAAATAAGGCTGTTATTCCAGAAAACATCAAAAAAATCCACAAATTGGTTATGAACGATCGCAAATTGAAGGTGCATGAGCTAGCTGACATTATAAAGGTAGCAAATGGTAGTGTTTTTACCATTTTACACGAATATTTGGGTATGCGAAGGCTCTGTGCAAATTGGCTGCCGCGTGAGCTCACAATCGCCAAAAAACAACAACGAATCGATGCTTCAGAGGAGTCTTTGGCGCTATTAAACCGCAATAAAAGGGAATTCTATCGTAGATATGTGACAATGGATGAGACATGGCTTAACAATTACACACCAGAATCCAAAAGACAGTCAGCTGAGTAGACAGCAGTCGACGAACCGAATCCAAAGCGAGCAAAGACGCAACAGTCGGCCGGTAAGGTGATGGCGTCTGTATTTTGGGATACGAACGGAATAATATTCATCGACTATCTCCAAAAAGGAACCACCATCAACAGCGAGTATTACTGTGAACTTTTGGATCGATTGAAGGCTGAAATCGCAAAGAAACGGCCACATTTGCAAAAGAAAAAAGTGTTGTTTCACCAAGATAATGCACCGTGTCACAGATCGATGAAAACGATGGCAAAATTGAATGAATTGGGCTTTGAATTGCTTACCCACCCACCATATTCTCCAGATTTAGCCCCCAGCGACTTTTTCCTGTTTTCAGATCTCAAGAGAATGCTTGCTGGAAAGAAATTTAAGTCCAATGATGAAGTAATCGCTGAAACTGAGGCCTATTTTGACGAGAAAGAGAAATCATACTATAAAAGTGGTATAGAAAAGTTGGAAAATCGCTATACTCGTTGTATCGCCCTCGAAGGCAACTATGTTGAATAAAAAAATCGAGTTTTGTCAAAATGTTGTTTTTTTCTTACTTATCCTACGGACTTATTGAACGACCTGTTATGGTTGTAAAGAAACAAAAATAAACTAATTTGTTATTGTTGTCGGAAAAAATTGTTGAACCATATTTCTTTGTTTTTTTAATAAAATGTGTTGTGTAGTAGGTATAAGTAAAATCAGCCAAATCAATGATCCGTTCTGTATGATTTAAAAACGACGGTCATCGTTCGTCGGTCAAAAAACATTAATATTTAAGTCAAACTTGCTAATAAAAGGGTTTAGTCAAAAACTATCAAGTAACAATCCCCATACATCTTGAATGTTACGAAAGATTATTAAAAACATTTAAGAAAGAGAAGCATTGTGCGAAATAATAAGAACAATATTGGCGAAATATCGCTTTTTATAATTTAACAACAAAATTTTTTATTCTACAAAATTTTGAAAAAAAAACAAACTACTTCTATATTTCTGCATCTATTCTACCGAAAAAAAGAATAATAAACAAAACAATCTATAAACAATAGCACCTAAGTCCTAACTAAACTGTTTTTTTCGTCTGAGAAATCATAATCTGAAGAATACTATGGTAACACTTCGTTCTTTAATCTCTATTCATAAGTTTTGTTTTTAGATCAGTCGTTCTTTTTATGTCGGTCGTTCATTTCGGATCGGTCTCACATTTTGGATCTTTCTTTTGCTCGATTTGATTTTAGTAATACATTTTTGTTTTCGGGTGAGTCGTTCATTTTAAATCGGTCATTATTTGAATGATTGTGTGTTTTAAGCAAAAAATGTTTTCAGTTTTTTTCTTTGTTTGATTTTTTTTTATGTGAATTGTTTTTGATTTTTTTATTCCATTTATAATAATTGTCTTTTATCAAACAAATTATTGTGAGTTCCTTCTTTCAGTACGAACACATTTTTGTGCAACGTTAATTAATTCAGTAAAAGTTGTAAAACTTTATTTTACTGTAACAACGGACTATTTCCAGTTTTACTCTAAAATAATAATTTTCATATTGAAATAAATCCGCTAATAATTTGCTAATTGGTTTCGGTTCCGGCCTTTAAATTCAAAGAACCATAAACGAATTTATGCGTGCTACAAATTAGTCAATAATATTTTAACATTTTTTTTGGTTAATTGCTTTGTTGTGTCACTCAAAATCAATTAATAACACTTGTTTGTGTCTACATAGACATTTTTGTTATGTGAAGCTTAGTCATAATATTATATGTAGACATATATAAATAATAAGAGTGGTTATCAGAACTGCAAAACCATAAATTATTTTTAATGGTTTGGTTTTTGGTTTTCCTCAATGGCCAATTGTGGTTTTGGTTTTTTTAGATAAGAAATCTTGGTTTTGGTTTCGGTTTTGGTTTTACTATGAAACATGGTTTGGTTTTGATTTCGGTTTATGTTTTTCTAAACGTCAAAATTTGGTTTTGGTTTCGGTTTTGGATTATAGCTAAAAAATTTTTGTTTGAGTATTCGTCAGAGGATTGATTTAAAATTACAATATTTGTCAACAAACAGTGCCAATGCTCAGTAAAAAATGTTGAGTTAATTTATGATTACATAACCAGGGGAAAGTGTTTCATTTCCGCGTAGCGCCTAGGGCATTTCTAGATATGACAAGGCGAACTTGCTACCGTGGTTTGTTTACTATTTTATTCGTTGCTATTCAAATAAAAGAATTTAAAATTAATTTAAAACATGAACTTTAAATTTATATTCGAAATGTTATTTCTAACAACAATAATTTCCAAAGCCAAATTAATGAAATTTTAACAAAAATCACACTAAAAAACATAATCACTAAATACTTTTTACTGTCCAACTGATCGGGAAGTCATATTTCGGGTTGGAAAAAATTGAAAGACAGTAATAACTGTAAGACGGTAAAGTTACGACTGAAATAGCCTAGGAATTAATAGGTACGGCTAATTGTTATAGTAATTGTCAAATATTAAGATACGACATCTTTATAGAGTAAATTTTTAATAAAAAATGAAATTAAATGTTTTAATTATATGAAAAAAATACCCATCGTCTATTATTATATTGGCTTTGTGCGACCTCACGAAATAATGGCAGATGACAACTATTAATTGTCAATTGTCATTTTTTCTTTTGGAATTTATATTCACCATAACGAAACGTCAAAATTTGGTATAGCTTTTGAGTATCATCCAATTGTGACAGTAGGCATAACAAATTATTTCAGAAGGAATAACAATTTATTACAGAAGTTTTTTTATGTGCCAAAGTAATATTTATAGTAGTATATATATATTATATATATTTATTAACAGCAAACATAAATATTAAGAAGTTTTTCACCTTATGTCAAAATTTTGTTTTTACAAATTTCACCTTCACCAAAAACATTGTTCTGTCAACTATTTGTGAGTTCGCACAAAGCCAAAATCTTAGATTCGTAACTGATTTTTCACAAAAAAGTAAGTTACCACCTCTGTGTTTAGCACGGCAGCATTTATTGTTGCATTTTATTGTCTTATTTTTTTAACCATATTATTTGACTTGACTTGACTAAATTTTTAGATTTGATTTTTTTTCGTTTATTTTAAAATTTAGTTTTGTGTTCGGTTTTGGTTTGATGATTTTTAAAAATTGGTTTCGGTAATGGTTTTGGTTTTAATAATTTTTAAAACGTGGTTATGGTTTTGGTTTCGGTTTTGCTCATTTTTAGGATGTGGTTATGGTTTTGGTTTTGGTTTTACTAATATGGTGTGGTTTTCTGGTTTTGAGGTTTTGGTTTTCAAAAGCCGGTTTGTAGCCCTGGTGGTTATCTGTATTTGGAGGGGAATATTTTCTCTTTTGAATAGATTTCTATTGAGATAATGCATGGAAATGGAATTTAGACTAGAAATTTTTAAATTGTGTATGATAAAAAAGGTGAGAATAGAGGAAGCAAAAGATGGAGAATCTTACTCTATATGGGTAATTCTTTTACAAACCGAACAGATTTGGACAAAATCTGATCGACACATTTTTGATTTGGCTGAAATTTTTTTACAGGTTTTGTATCGATAAAAAAGATATACGTGTTCGAGGATTTTTTTTTGGAAAAATATCGATTCTAAATTTCGAGAATTTCGTGATTTTTGGCTTGACGAGTTATTTTAAAATATTTATAACTTCGGTTTTATTAAAGACTAGCTGGACCCGGCCACGCGTTGCAGTGGCTTAGTCTGGTCGAATATAAGAAATAAAGAAAACAAAACACTCACTTTTCTAATATGGTTTATTTCATAATACTTGAGGGTATACAATGTTTTTTGTTGATCCATTGACTGCGTGGATATAGAAATTGCCTGGTTTGCCAACTCTAGAACACGCAACATATAATTGTCCATGTGAGAAACAATCGTTATCTAGATCTAAACCACATACTTCCAATGTTTGGCCCTAAGCTTTGTTGATGGTGATTGCAAATGCCAATCGAATTGGGAATTGCAATCTTTTAAATTGAAATGGCATATCCGTTGGTATCATGGGTATGCAAGGAATGAGGACATCTTCGCTTTTGAAAGGTCCATTCAAGATTGTTGCTTCTACTACGTTGCTCAATAATTTTTTTGCTGTGAGTCGAGTGCCATTGCAAAGTTTTGGCTGATTGATATTACGCAACATGATGATTAGCACGCCGATTTTTAATTGCAGTACATGTGGCATCCCTGGTAGATCAAGTGAATTCAAAAATTCTGTTGGATAGTTAACCGCTTCATCTGCTTCCATGACAGTGTCTACGGACTTGTATGTGACTTCCTCGCTTTGAATATTAGACAAAATTAAACTGTTAAGTTCATTGACGTCTTTGTTTTTGGCCGCAAGAATGATTCGTTCACTCAGCCGCTCGTGATTCTTATGATTAATTTGAATATCAGGAAATACTTTTTCAATTAATTCCTCTTTTGACGACACTAAATTGCAGAAGTTATGAGGCAGTAAAATTCGTCCTGTTGTTAAATCAACCGGCACCTTTCCGTCACCAATTCTCAGCAATTGATATGAGAATATCTCAGCTGATTTATCTTTTTGGAGGAGAACCCGTATGTTTGTAGTTAATTTGAACCTTTTTACGTGTCGCCACAAAGTAGAATAATTCAGGCAAGCTTTTATTTCATCCGCTGGTGTTGATCGGGGAACTACAGGTAATGTTTGTCTGAAATCTCCTGCAAGCAATATTAATGCATTCCCAAATGGTGTGGTATTTCCACGCAAATCTTGCAATGATCGATCAAGCGCTTCAAGTGATTTTTTGTGCGCCATTGTGCATTCATCCCATATGATTAGTTTACATTTCTGCAATACTTTTCCCATTCCCGATCCTTTGGAAATGTTGCATGTGGGCATTTCAATGAATTGCATGTTTAATGGCAATTTCAAAGCGGAATGAGCAGTTCTTCCACCTGGTAGCAATGTCGTAGCTATGCCGGACGACGCAAGAGCTAGAGCTATGTTATTTTGCAATCGAATTGCTGCTAGAATCAGTCTGATTAGAAACGTTTTGCCAGTTCCTCCTGGCGCACCCAAGAAAGAGATTCCTCCAACCCCGTAATCAACATTTTGCATTAGTTGATCGTAAATTGTTTTTTGTTCAAACGTTAGCTTTGGAATATTTGATCGCACATACGACAATTACTTCTGTAATCCTTTTATTTATTTATGATGGATGATAGCATGCAAATTCGTATTGATGTTATCGGCCTTCAATGCTATTGCTACACTCGAATCACTTAAATTTATTGTTTTTAAGTACTCAGAAATACAGCTAAACTTACCATCTGATTCATTGGCACGTTCATAAAAATCAATAAGCGCAAGTTGTTAGTTAGTTATTCATGTACAGTACTGTTTTATATATTTAAATTTCCTTCAAAATGGTATGTTTTCTGTAGCCAAATGCTTTAATTTATAACAATCACAAATAATATGCAGATCAGCTATTTCATTTATAATACTAAGAACAGATAATTAGTAACAAAGTTATTTAAAAAAAACAGATGTTTAACGGTGGATTGAATCCAAAATTGCTTAAACAATGGTTCACCACCTGATCGTGCGATATAGTAAAAGTAAAGATATTCACATATATTATAGAGCAATGGAAATTAATTGATATTGTTACCAACTTTGCGACACCAATTTTAATAATCAGTTAGTTTGATATAAGTAAAGGTGCCATCACGATTTTTTATTTTCCTGATCCATATGTTTATTGGGAGAAATATGTAGCAAAAAGATCTATTTTGTTCAGTGTAAAATATTGTATTACAGATTGCTTCAAGGAGAATGTTTTTATAGTAAATGAGAACTGAGGACATTTTGCTCCTACCGAGGACAGTCCTACCTAAAGAAGAACACGTTGCAACCTTATTGGTTTACAAATTAGATAAAATAATCTTTCGGCCTATAACTATACGAAACTAATCGATTAAATTGAGCAATGAGCATGAAGTTAAAATCGACCATAAAGTTGAGTGATTTGAGAATAAAGCAGGTGAGACACTTGTAATTGTTGACAGCCTACGTTATAAAACATATACATATAAATGACGAAAAAAAAAAATTAAAAAAAAAAAAAAAAACTATGTATAAACCTTCCTGTATTCGAATCCAACGTTGTGTCCAAATTTCAAAAGATTCGATCGAGTACTTTCGGAGATTACCTATTTTGAACAAACGAACATTTACATTTTTATTTATATAAAAGATAGATAGAAACCTCTAGTTTGTTTTATTTTAAAGTTAAAAGATGATAGTTTACAAAAAAAATTAAAATTAATAAAAGTTATTAAGAATTTGCTATTGTTATAAACAAATAAAATGTTAAAATCGATCTGTAGTCGTTTCCCTACCCACGAAATGAGGTTTGAGTATAACGAAGAATACGATATTCTACGTTTCATTTCCTATGAAAAAAGTATTTTTAATTAATGGAGAAATAATTTTTACTGTTAGGAATAAATTTATCGAGCGCGGGACGACAAAAAATTCCATAATTTATTCTTTAAAATAAAACAGCCAAAAAATATCCATCTCTACCAGAACCGAAGTTATGAATCTTTGAAAATAAGTCTTCAAGCCAAAAATCACAACATTCTCGAAATTTAGATCCGCTTTATTTCCCCTAAAAAAAAAGGAAAAATACCTCGAACAAGTATATCGTTATGTTTATATAGAACCCGTAAAAAAGTTTTCAGCTGAATCTAAAATGTCTTAGTCACATTTTCTCCTAATCTGTTCGGTATGTAAAAGAATTCTTTGTCGTCCCGCGCTCGATAAATAAATTTATTTCTAACAGTAAAAATCATTTCTCCTTTAATTAAAAATACATTTTTTATAAGAAATGAAACTTAGAATACGATGGTAATACTAAAAACTCATTTCGTGGGTTAATGGCTAAAGATAAAATTGAACATTTTATTTGTTTATAACAATAGGAATTGGCTAATAACTTTTATTAATTATAATTTTTTTTCTAAACTAGCATCTTTAAGAAATTCAATTGTGTTGACTGTCGGCACTTTGCGAAACATTTTAATATATATTAAAAATTGATAACACTTGTTATTATTTCGCAAAGATTTTTGTTTTTTATTTCTTTTTTATTTTCTAAAATTTTGCTCCATGCATTTCGGCTTATGCCATTATCAAGAGCATAACCTTTTTGTATCGCTCTTGATAATGTAAGCTTGATAATGTTATGCATTGAGCAAAATTTTGGAAAATAAAAAAAATAAAAAAAAATATTTGCGAAATAATAACAAGTGCTATCAATTTTTAACTTATATAGCATCTTTAAGCTTTAAAATAAAACAAACTAGAGGTTTCTATCTTTAATAGAACCAAATTTATGAATATGTATTTGAAAATAACTCGTCAAGCCAAAAATCATGAAATTCTCGAAATTTAGAAGAACCGCTATATTTTCCAAAAAACAAAAATCCGCGAACACGTATATCTTTTTTTTCGATATAAAACCTGTAAAAAAAATTTCAGCCAAATCTAAAATATGTCGGTCAGAAAGGTGTTCGGTTTGTAAAAGAATTACCAATATAAACACTCGTTCATTTTGTTTGATCGAGGAGATTATCAAATTAAATCGAAAAGATAGTGTTTGCGTGTCTACTTTTGTAAATTTAAAATAAAAAAGAACACATTTTGGAAATTTCTTTTTGTAAATTTGTTGTTTTTTGGTGGATTGAGAAAATAAGTAGAATTAAATTAATCAAATGTTAATGTTCTCAACAAAAGATGTTCGTTCTATTATTTATTTTTAAATGACTCCGTTTATTAAGTTAGTGAACACAAATTCAACAAAGCTATAATTGAAAGTGTTTTAAAATTGAGTTTCCTATAATTTAGCTAGTGCCTTATTCCTAGATCATGTGATGCACTGCGTGCCTCAATTATTAAAGCCTACATATTGAGTTATATAGAGGCTTGTTTCTTCGAGGAATGGCAATGGCGTGCCATCTAACAGAAATATTTCATAGCTAAGATTGAGGGTGCTACCATTGACTGAATAGAGGTTATCGACCAGCACCTCTAAGATATCGCCTTGGTTAGTGACATCTTAATGCTATTTTTAGTGGTATGTAATATCTCACGTTAACTCATATAGCAAAAGCAGGGATTGGAGTACGCGGGGCTATCACACTGGGCTTGGCTCGATCCTACAAAATTGATTTTCTTGAATTAGTTAGAGTTGGAGAATATACCAATATTTTTTTGTGATTGTATGATTTTCAAATACTAAAAAACCGTCACTTCAATTCAATCAACAATGATGATAGCTGTTGAAAATAATATGGCAATCTGAGTCTAAATAAAATAGTTAGTATAGGAATTTTATATAGTAGTAACATCACATTGTTCAGGAATTAATAATGTTAGCCTATCGCCACCCGCAAAACCCCCTTCGACCATCAACAGAATAAAAATATCGTTCACCACGTCTTATTCACTTACTTCTCTTCTCGATTCAAGCAACGGCAACATGAAGTATAGTTATAATAATAAATAAAAAGTATGACGAAAAAGTACTTAGTTACAAAAAATCCAAATGAAAAATAAATTAAAATATGATCGTATCTAAAAGAGTGAAATAGAAAAATCTAAATTTCACTCTTAAAAGTAAGAACAAAACAAAAAATAAAATTTTAATTAGTGCAAGGAGTGCTGAAATGCAATAAAAACTGGTCTAAAGTTGTAGCGAATTATTAAGAAACATTTTTTTATTATCCGTTAGAATTGAAAACCAATCTTTTTAGTTGAAATATTCTTATTGGCTTAAAACATAAATCGTTGGAATGCAAAATGTCATAATTCTATTTGGATTTAGTTCTTTATATACATATATCAAGTTTGATGAATTACGAATTAGATTATTTGTTATAAGCTTGCATTCTTTGTACTTTCCGTTAACCGTTTGATTGATCGTTTGATAATTTATATTTAGTTTTTACTTTTGGTAAAAGTTTATTGTACCACTTAAAACAGATAAAGTTCTGATGTATTTGTAAAAATTTTATTTGGAGCTAGAGCCTTACGACCGTGATTTATATTGTTTATTTTTGGTTTTCTAGCCATATACCTACCTTTCATCACAGCGATCTCAACGATTTATACTAATAAAATATATTTCACACAATTATCCCGATTTTGATAAGCGAAACTCTATGATTATTAAGGACAAATAGTGTTGTATAGTTTTCCACCAATCACATTTAACTCTTAATATTCAACCGTTTGTAAACGGCAAGCTCAAGATTAAATAATCAATCTTGATTTGAGGTATGATGATCGTTTGTTTTTATTTACTTCTGCATACATATATAAAAATAACAGAGTTTGACGCCCTAATTAAAACGTTTCCACTGTTTAACATAACCACTTTTAATAAATAATCACACATCTAACAATTTTTTTTATAATTTCTTTTAATTAAAATAAATTAAATTAATTATAAATTTGCTACTAATTTACCCAAGTAATTAATTATTTAACATTTTAGAATAAATTAAGAAATAAACAAAAACCACAAATGTTATTAGTTAGATGATTCATTATTAAATAATAAAAACAATAACAATGTTAATTATTCATGAATATTTAATGAGTGCATTGATACATGTTATTTAATCTTTAAGCAATAAATGTATTATGATACTAAAGATTTACAATGACATGAAATTTAAATATATAAATGTTGTTAATTTGGGTGAAGGAAAGACTTTCTTCTTAAATATTAAGTTTACTGAATATTGATTTGTAGATTTTTGTTTTTGGCAAAATGAGGAATCTTTAAAACGTGATGTTTACGCAATATGTTTATCTTGTGATAAAATTAACAATTTTTTTTTGAAGTGGTTTTAACATATAAAACTGTGTCAAACTAAAATGACATGTTTGGAAAAGTATTTATACAAAATATATTGTTTGTTAAATATATTGGCTAAAAAACGCACATTGCCACTGAATAGCGACTCTTTATCCATATAGATAATTTTTTTCTGTCTTGTATTTTTCAAACATTTTCCATCATTTTTCATTTCATATACTCATGATCCTTGATATTCTTCTTGAATACTACAACGATGGAAACAAAGTAAGAGACCAGCGTGCATGCTTGCTTCGTCAATTCATACTAACAAGAATGAACGCTCCTATTTTTCTAACAAAGGAGATAAACAAAAGAAATAAAAATTTATCATGCCGCCATTATCGTAAACAAGTTCGCTTGTTTGTTATCGCTTAGGATTTAAAACCAAGCAATCACCACAACTAATAGTTACCATGAGTCGTGACTGCTCTTATGTCAAATCGTTTTTTTGTTTTTCTTTATTTGTCTCAGAGAGAAACAATTATGTCTGTCAAAATTGTACAATTATTGCGAGTTTCTTTTAAATCTATAAGAAAAAAACCTACCACAAAAAATAATAGTTTCTCCCTCCCTGCGACTGTATAAAAAAATGAACATAGATTGACGGTTCGGTTACGTTTTTAGATTTTATTATAACCAAACTTATAATTTTTGCTAATTTATGAATTAAAAATTAATTTGTCCGTATAGCGAAAAGAGTTTGTCAGTAAGTTTTCATAACATACTTTAAAAATATTTACATAACTTAAATATTTGTACTTGTCGCTAGAAAATATTACTAAATATTTACAATTTGGACAAAAATACAATTTGGAATTTCGTAAATAGAGTTGGGATTTTTGGTGTTTCCTATAATAAATTGAAATTTTTTTTAAAATGTTTAGTGAACAAGAATCACATTAAACAACAAACAAACAGGAATAACAAGATTCGTTGGGGAACTATATATATACATATATTTATGATCATATATTTATTCATGCGATCTATCCACAAATTGGTTACCACCCGACATGATTAAAACATCCTTGATCATGAGCAGTGAAAACATCAACCTTTTTTATGAGTTGCAACAACATCAACAAATAGTGAAGCGTAACGTCTCATGTTTTTGCTTTTCTTTATTGTAGTTGTTTTTTAAGAATATATCATTCAATATTCCATCTCAAATTTTTCCAAATTATCCATTGTTCGTCGTCATCAAACGAACATTTAGATGGGATAGTTCAAATTGCTCACATCACACTAAAGCCGACTCCCATTTGGCAGAAACGTCCACCTTTCTTGCCCCGATGAGGAAATAGGTGAAAAACTGGACGAAGATTTTGATAATCGTATTCCTAGTAGTAAAGAGATCGATCAAAAGAGATCATACTTCTCTTGCTAGTTTCACCGAAACAGCAACTTCACAAATTAATAAGTTGATTTACAGTAATACGCTCGGTGACAACAAACCAAGTGAGATGCTTAAAAAATGATGTATATGGCGAAAGATAACTTTATGTCAAATTTATTCGAAAACTTTGGATGTACCGTCTCCCTCATTATTTGCGAAGGGTTCTCTCGATCGGTACAGTACCGCTCGACCAACTCGCATAGCAAACTAATTTGATGATGGAAACGTATTCTTATCATCACTAAATATTATCTATTGCTGGCCCATCCAACCAACAAGTTCAACCACAACTCCGTGAGTAAATTTACCCTAAAATTCGATCTACTTCAAGCCCAAAACTCATCATTTACTAAACAACTGGCAAATTCTAGATCCGGACGATCACAGTATCGAAGTTTTTCTCGCAATCGAAGTTAATCTCGCTCTAGATCAAAGTCCCATTCAAAATCGTCTGTTTGCCGGTACCACAGGAGGTATCAGGAAAAAACTCAAAGATGTCTCCAACCTTTTTCTTTTGTGTCATCATACAATAACACAAGAAGCTCCGAAGTCAGTTGCGACCGTCGCAATGCGATGACGACGTGAATAACCGCCGCCTATACGTCACTGATAAGTTTGTAAACCTCATGTTACTCATAGACACCGGCTCAGGCGTATGTGTTCTTCCGGCAAATACAGTTGATAAACATCGTCCAGAAGAAATTTCGCTAAGTGCAGTAAATAATTCTAAAATAGGCACGTATAGTACCAAACGCATCACTTTTAACCTTGGTTTACGTCGTAATTTTGATTGGAAATTTATCATATGTGATGTCTCTAAACCAATCATTGTTGCAGATTTCCTCAAACATACAGGTATCCTCATCAAAATACGAAATAACCATCTTATCGACCCTGTAACACAAATGTTCAATCTTGGTACGCCAACGTTCAATCTTGGTACGACTGCCCATCAATGAAACTTTCACTTATCAGTGCAGCTGATCCTAATCTCACTTTAAGCAAATTGCTGATGGATTTCAAAGACATTACGATGGAACACAATTTCGCTCGTACCATCAAACATGATGTCACACATATGCTCGAAACTAAAGAACCACCGATTTTTTTAAGGTTTCGAAGGCTTTCATTCGAGTAAGTTCAAAATGCACAGTAAGAATTTGAATTCATGCTGGATCAAGGTCTTTGTCGTCCTTCCAACAGCCCATGGTCAAGCGCACTTCATCTCGTCGAAAAACAAAATAGACAATGGCGTCCATGTTGTGACTATCGTGTACTGAACAACGTTATAAAGCCCAATAGCTATCATATTCCTCATATAATGGTCTATAGCAACCAACTAAACGGTTGAACTATCTTTTCAACCATAGACCTTACTCGAGTATACCATCAAATCCCTATTGCCGAAAATGATATCCCTAAAACAGCAATTTGCACTCTTTTTTTAGTTTACTAGTATGACTTTCGTGCTATGGAACGGTGCTCAAACTTTTCTACGATTTCTCCATACAGTTTTACGTCCATACAGTTACCAACTTCTGCTAAAGTAGCTGCTCTTTCAGAATTTTCACTGCCCAAAACGGTGAAAGAATTGCGCAGGTTTCTCGGAATGAAAATTTTTTACCGTAGGTTCATTCCAACCGCTGCGCAAGACAAACTTCCCTCACAGAATACGTAAAGAGGAGTATTAAAAATGATATACGAATGATATACCACACTACCCGCTTTTAACGCTTGTAAACAACATTTAACCCAAGCTTCTCTACTACATCATTACGACCCAACTTCCGAAATAGCCGTGATACTAGACGTATCAGATATTGCCATCGGTGGGGTCGTTCAACAAAATGTTAAGGGTATTTGAAAATCGCTAAGTTTATTTTCAAAAAACTTCAAGTTGCAGAAACGAAATACAGAAACGAAATAGTCACGGATCACGTGTGCTTTTTCTAAAAAATTAGACAAGGATTCGCCGCTAAACACCTTGATTACATTTTTCAATTTACTACAGATATCCGCCACGTAACGTCACACTAGGATAATTTCGTATTCGATTTACTTTTAAGAATCGAAGAGATCTAATTTTCAAGACCAAACGATTATACACTATTATAAATTTCCACATAAATTTCGAAAGCAAATCTTTGGTCACTTTCAGAATTTCAGTCATCCCAGCATTCGTTCCATTACAAAATTCATATGTACACTATTCATGTGGCAATCGCTCAACAAAGATGTTCCTAACTGGACTCAAGCTTGTATACATTACCAGAGAATTAAAGTTTCTCGACATGTTAAAAGTCAATGTGGCAACTATCCTCCAGTCTCTCAAAGGTTTGCCAAAGTCCACGTACACATTATAGGACCACTTCCAGTGGCCAAAAATTATCTTTATTGAATCACCTTAAAGGATCGATACACTCGATGGCCTGAGATAATCCCAACAGTTGGATCTCACAATTTGAAGTACCAACGGTAATCTACACCGACCAGGGTTGGCAATTTGAATCTGAGTTGTTCCAAGAAAGGGCTAAAATCTCTGTTTTCAAGCGCCACCGCACTACAGCATACAATCCCAAAGCCAATGGTATGATCGAAAGATTTCACCGCACTTTAAAAGCTGACATCATGTGTCATGATAGCCTTTCCTGGTCTAAATTGTTACCAACAGCTCTGCTAGGGTTACATGCAACAATCAAAAAGGACTTAGGCGCCTCCAGTGCTGAATTGGTGTCATACGGTGTCAACATCAAACTTCCTGGCGAATTTCTCTAACCTTCTAATACTTTCAATCCACAATCTGAATTTTTACAGAATCTAAAACCACATTTCAGCAAACTTGCCCTGTCCCACCATCAAATCACGCAAAACAATCTGTTTTTATTTTCAAAGAATTATAACGCTGTTCAAACGTTTTTGTAAGAACAGATCGCGTGAAAGCGGCACTACAACCGCCTTATAATGGACCTTTTCCTGTCATTAGTCGCTATCCAAAATACTTCGTTGTACGTATCAACGATTGTGAAATGATCGTAAGTATTGACCGAGTGAAGCCATGCTTTACATCTGACAACGAAATTCAGGTCCACACGAGAAAATAAGAATTTCAACTGAACCCTATACCGTCAGAAAATCACTTTTGTCTCGGATTTTAAACAGTCAAACTTATATATGCGAATTGGGTCCCAATAGTTAAAAAAAAGTTGAAAATTGGGGCCACCAACATAGTAAACAACTTAAGATCGCGCATTATCGAATCAAAAAGTTGGATTTTTATGCTTCAATCTTTTACTCACGGTAAGTCATGAACAAATATTCCGATTTTCAACATGACCTCGTTTCGCATCTAAATTTTATGAGTTTTGCCGGTTTAAAATAAAAAAATCGAACCAACATCGAAAACATATAGTGACGCTGAAAGCAAAATACTCGACATTTTCTAATTATTCCCTCTGCCAATGCACGTAAGCCTAATTCATACGTCAAATTACTATTTTTATTACTTAAAACAGAGGCTATATTTTAGTTTAAGCTATAGAACACGAAATTCGGTGTACCTAGCTATGGTGTCATATGCAATCAGAGGCACGTCGAATTGAATGGCATGGAAATTGTAAAAAGGCATCCCAACAAAATAGCTACAACACATTATTTCACAGTTTGATTTATTGATATTATTGATTTTGAATTGTGAAACAAATAACTTGGAAAAAACAAAATAACCGAACAAAAAACTCAAAAAAACACACCTATCACATTTTTTCCCTTTTTTCTCAAAAAATTGTCAAAATTAAAAAAATTATTTTTTTTCTGCACATCTACTACTCAAGATCTTTCCAACGATATACATATTGCCCCACTTTTGTTGGGGCAAATATTTTGAAATGGTACCACAAACATAGTGCTTTCGTATTTATATATAGATTGACCCACTTTTGTTGGGGCAAATATTTTGAAATAATATAGTATTTGACCACAAAAATAGTGCTTGCGTATTTATATATAGGTAATATAAATACAAGCTTGAGCGTTTAAAATCCGAGACAAAATTACTTTTCCATATAAAAAATTCGGTCTACTGAACAGCCATCGACAACGAGCTGTAAAATCAACAAACCCAGCAGTTACATGTAAACCGTTCTGTTCACCTGTTTACTAGAATGGGGTACTGTGGCGACTCTTCGTTCATATTAATCATTCCTATTCCATGTTGACTAGGGTAGCCCTTAAAACCGATTATTTTTATTTTTTTTATGTTACCCCCATATTTTTATCGTATTCTACGGAAAAAATGCTAACGAACTAATACAGTTTTAAAAAATTAATTTATACGCATTAAACTGCCTACAAAATAGAGACGTTTGTCGTTCAAGGAAAATTTCAAATTCGTGACCGTCACCGACGGCAAAGGGGTTGGCCAAAAAATCTAAAAAAATAACGAAATCATTTTCTAATGGAGTACTATCAATCCCCAACACTTCCACAGTTTTGGATACACCAACAGAAACGTTGTAGTGGAACTTTTCGCTTTTTTTTTAAAAATGACTCTAACTCAATTTTAGAGGCCCGGGAGCACGAGTTAACATTTACGGAATGGTCTCAAATTTTGCACAACTTATTTTTAGGAAAATTAGAACCGATTTAGGGGGTACCGTAAAAAAAATAAAAATAATCGGTTTTTAAGGGCCACAGTAAATTGTTGACCTTCGCAAATATTTTCCATCAAGTAATCTATCCTCATGATCGTTGATATTCTTCTTAAACACTACAACGAAGAAAAAAAAGTAAAGGACCAGCGTGTATGCATTTCCTGTCCACTGTCCCCGAACTTCGAACATTTTTTTTTGGGCCGTAGATGTTCTACATATAAATATAGGCTGTCAACAAGTAAGCATATATGTTGAACTATAACCACAGACCAAAGACTTGACATCTCTTGGAGGTGAAGTTCCTTTATATTTTTTTCACAAAACGAGTGTATCAAGAT
The DNA here is from genome assembly GCA_963693315.1 of Diogma glabrata. Lineage (NCBI taxonomy): Eukaryota > Metazoa > Arthropoda > Insecta > Diptera > Cylindrotomidae > Diogma > Diogma glabrata. The sequence continues at coordinate 328,810,447 of OY856187.1, forward strand.
AACATTTAAAAATAATTGTAACTTTGCTTCACTGTGCTTAGTTTCCAAATTGGCATACGAGTAGCAGTAGATGCTTTTACTTCTAAATAGTTATATTTAACTAAATAGTAAACAATTTGAATCAATTTGTTTTTGTAAATTTCTTTTATTTAAAGGAAGTAAATATTGGTTTTGAAATAATAAATTAATATTTTTTGTTTTATAATGTTGAAATTATAATCAAAACCATAACTTACTTTAGAGATGGAACGAATTTCATCTAAAACTATAATTCAACTGTGCAATTACTAAGATGAGTTTTTTTTGGTTTATGATATCAAATTAGAATTAGAAGGTTCACTTATAAATATTATTACATTGAACTTTTAAATCTTTTTCATTCGATTAAATATTAAATTTTTTTTGTTTAATAATAATGCAAGGTTGCAGAGAAATTCGTGGTTGATTGTTTAAGTGCCTCAAAAATTGAAATAACTATTTGCGATATTATTATTGTTATTCTTGTTTTTCAATGTTTTGTTGAACTGTATGTAAAAATATCATTAAAGGATACATATAAAATAAGATGTAATTAGATGTTGATGTTAAATCATCAAATAATATTTTTGCAATTTGAAAAAGGAGTGAGTTGTTTCAAAGGGATGCTGTGCTTCCCTATAGCATCCAAAAACCTTTGAAATACAATAGAAATAATTACAATCAATCAATAATTTTCCCGATTGATAAAAGAGAAAATGTAAATCTCAGTAAAATTGTTTGATTTCCGTCATTTTTTTGGTATCTTTTAACTAATTTTGTTACTAGTTCCCTTAATGAAAAATAGTTAATGTTTTGTTGAAAATTGAAATTTCTATTAATTCTTTGGATTAATTTCAGGTACGCAACGTTGAATACACTTAAAATACTGTAAATCATAAATCTGTAAGTAATTATTTTTTTTGCTATATCAATGTTCATTCTGTGCGAGTTTTGCCCTATAATTTTTCTACATTCAAACTAGAAATAAATAAATTAGTTAATTATAAATTAACTAAAAATAATCATATTCAAATAATTAATCCTATATTATTAATTTTTGTTATCATATTGGGTGGGTGAGTGAGACTTATCAAAGTTTGTGAATGAATTTGCTATGATTTTTTTTGTTTAATTTTTTTTCATAAAGTATTACCATGACATTATTTTTGGTTACTTGATTTATAATAAAGTATGGTCTATTTAAATTTGTAGAAAAATCATTTAAAATAATTTGAAAAAGTAAAATAATGCTTTTTTCTACTTCAAGGTACGAAAATGTCATTTTAATATATAGTAAAACCTATGTGAAAGGGAAACTTTTTCTAAGTAGTGACTGAAAATGTTTTCAGTCACTAGGACTGAAAGTAAATAAGTTTCGGTGGTCGCCTACAGGTGGTGGTTATTTAAAGAATTGAATAAATAATTGAATATTTGAGATTGAATTTGATTTATTGTTTCTGTTGCTGTGTTTATTTTTGTCAATATCGCAGTATTTTGAAGGGATTGAATATTTTGAATATTTTGATCGAATCGAATCGAAACTAATCATTATATCAATTGTGTGTAATTAATTAATTAAACTAATAATGAGTGTTTTTTTTCTATATCGGAGAAATCGGAACGACAAAATAAAATTTGTATCAGATATGTCGTATAATTTTTTCCTCCGATAATTAACTGTCAGATATAAAATATATTCTCTGAGTTCTTTCCGCCAAAAAAAAGTAAAAAAAATTTATTAAATAAATAAATAAATTTTATTAAAAAATTTATTTTTATTTGTTTTTAATTGAAACTTTACCTACAATTTTTTAAATTTATACTTTAAACGATGACTTCCAGACGGTATAAAAAAATATCTGTAATATCTGTAAAAGTTTTTAGAGAAAATATATGAACTATTTTCATTATTCATATTGTCAAATTCATCTACTAAAAACTTACAAAACGACATATCTAAATTTGACTGTGTAAAAAATAAACAATTGTATATCGCATTTTTACCAGTGTAAAATAACGTTATTATTTTGTTCGCCTGTTATTATTCCATCTGTAGGCGAACACAATAATAACATTATTTTACACTGGTAAAAATGCGATATGCAACTGTTTATTTTTTACACAGTCAAATTGAGATATGTCGTTTTGTAAGTTTTTAGTAGATGAATTTGTAAATGTTATCATTTATATTTACAAGCGTAGAAAAAATAGCGTTTTCTACGCGTGGTAAAAACGTTTTTGCGTTCCTGAACTTACAAACCGTTCAGTCACGCAAAAAGAGACGTTTTCACCACTTGTATAAAAATCTACTATATCTTTCAACTAGAAAATTTTTGAATCTTATCGGTTTGTTTTAGTATTTGTTGAAATTTGAGAAGTTTTTCATGACAACCGTTGCCATGAGAATATAAAATTCGTTTTTATTACATTTCGCACTTGTGCGTAATAAGTATATACCATTTTCATTGATAGAATTGATTAATAAGTTTTTATCAATGGTGGCTGTTACAGGCGATCGAAGCTTAAGAGAAATGTTTGATAGGAAGGAACATGAAGTTGAGAAACTGTAACAAAACTATGAATCCGTGAGACAGTAAGATCATCTATGGATTTTAATTTAATTTCTTTTAATTTCTCTATAAGATATGTAAATTTTTAAAATTTATCGCATGGCAATAAGTAAAATTTTGTCTCTTCGCGGAGAGTTTGTTGTCAACCCCGGAAATTACTACACCTATAACTCGGAGACTCTGGGTCAAACCCAGCGTGGTGGTCATCCTAGTTAAAACCCAGCTTAACGCTTTCCAATTAAAATAAGAAATCTGTCTCGTTATACAGTATACTGAAATTTTTGAAGTTCATTTAAATTCAATTCATAGAAATTTATTCTATAAATTTTATTGTAAAATACATATTCTGATTGTTTTCCACTTTTCACCCTTTAAAGTAATTAAATTGCTAAATATTCACAAATTTTTCGGGTTGGTTTTAAATCAGAATTAAATTCAATCAAATACCCAGACCGAGTACTCGGCTGGGTATTATAAAATATATGCCGGGTACCCGATACCCGGCTTTTTGATTATTTAGGACTCGGTGCATCACTAATAATAATTCTCAAATAATTTTATTATTGTTATACTGTCTCAAATAAGACGTTTTCTTATTATTGTCTCAAATAAGAATAATAAGAAAAGAATTAAAGAATTCTTCCTATAAAAGAATAAAATTAAAATTAAGTTGATTAATTTTATACTTATCTTTTTTAAATTGATGAAAATTAGCATCTAAAATTATGTGCGAAAAAAATAAAAACATGCACAAAAAACAAACGGGCACTTTGAATAATTAATATTTGTTATTAAAAAAATGATTATATTTATTTAATTTTTGTTGTTTTTTATTTTTCATGTCGGTTTGCTGATATTTAAATTTATTTTTTATAATATAAATAAAATTGCTAAATATTTAAATTTTTTGAATTCTGTTTTTTTTCCTTTAAATCATCGTAAAAAAATGGACGCCGTAATAATGGCGTTACCAAAAATATTCATCTAGGAAAGATTCATAACATATTAGAAGATCCTAGTCACACAAAGTACTGCATCAAATATTTTTGTATTTATGCCTGAAAATCCTATGCACATTTTTATACATGTTTACATGATTTAAAAATGGTAAATTCAAAAAAACGTCATACCTAACTTTAGCATTTAAATACTTTTAAACCTCAACTTAATTTAAAATATACACTAAAATATTTAAAAAAAATTAAAAAATTATTAAAATAAAAAAATTCACGAAATGTACATAGACTAGATTCGACACCATGCATATATTGTTTGTTGGGTTCCTTGCTCTGTGAACTTTTTCAATTTTTTCTGTTAATCAACATTGCAACATAGGAGGGAAAGGCGGGAGGATGTTGACCAACTTTAACTTGCACTTTTTAGACAATAATTCAAAAACTGCACCGATAAATTCTAAAAAAATTCCAATGTGTCTTAAATGACGTGTTCTTTCAATTAGGGATGTGGCATCCTACATAAAAATCGATTACTAATTAATTGATTGTTTTTCTTAGCATGAAAAATTGATTTTTATTTAAATCCATTTATTTCAAATTTGCCAAATTAAAGTCAAAATAAATGCCTTCAATATTAAATATTATATTTCACAGCTTTATTACTTCAAAAACACACACCAAAAAGTATAAGTTTTGAAATAATTAAAACAATTTAAGTTTTACTCTTTAGATGCGTTCTTGGACTTAGTCTTTAGATGCGTTTTTGGACTTAAAATATTGGTTATGAATTATGATACGTAGTCTTAAATTTTGTATGGTGTTTAAGTGTTTGTTTTTTCAAAATGGCGCCTCGAAAATATAGAAAATGACGATTTTGCGAGATTTATGTGAATGCTCCAGGCATTTTTTAAGGACATGAAAAAAACGCTGAAGGCTTAAGTTTTTTGTGTTGATAAGAACTATCGAATGTTGTATGGTGTTTTAAAAAATTTCAAAACGGCAACCTTAAAACGGCCGCTGATTTGGCCCTAAAATGTTGGTAATGATAGTTTCAATAGCTTTCAAGTTTTTTTTTCAATATGGCGGCTCGAAAAAATGGAAAATGATGATTTTGCGAGATTTATGTCTTGTTTTCGCGGCAAACAAAAATTTGAGATCTCAAATGATGCGTTATTTTCCGTGGAATTTTTTTAGTGACACGCAGTTTCAAATGTTGTATAGTGTTAAAGTTTTTTTTTCAAAACGGCGCCTCGACATTTGCGATATTTTTGGTCTTGTATTCGCTGCAAACACAAATTTAAGATTTCCAAAAATGCGTTATTTGTCTTAAAATATTAGTTATGACTAGGAGGGCCCGGCGTGCTTCGCTACGCTTATAAATAAAGTTTTTGCGTAGACATTTTGTTGACGTAGAAGCAATGATTTCAAAAAGTGGTAATGAGAAATGCTTGCATATAATTTTTAATTTTTCTTTTTAAATATATGAATGAAAAATAATCAGAACTCTAACTGATCAGTTCGGATACATGAAAAATTAGCGATCAAATAAGTTTTCATGTAAGCTTATTTGATCTCTAGCTTATTTGATCGCTAATTTTTCATATATCCGAACTGATCAGCTAGAGTTCTGATTATTTTTCATTCATATATTTAAAAAGAAAAATTAAAAATTATATGCTAGTATTTCTCATTACCACTTTTTGAAATCATTGCTTCTACGTCAACAAAATGTCTACGCAAAAACTTTATTTATAAGCGTAGCGAAGCACGCCGGGCCCTCCTAGTCAACATTATTACGCATATAATCTCTTTTATTCCGACGACTCGATCTAACCTTCCATGTACGAAGACATAAAAAGACTAAAATGAAATTCCATCTACCAAAGAATATATAAAAAATAAAATATAAAAAAATAAAATAAATTTTTAAGTTTTAAATTTAATTTCGTTTTTGTATGTATGTAAACTTATAATGCATATGTATATAAAAAGTTTTTCGTATATAATAACTTTTTTATTTATGATTCGAAAAATCCCAAAAATCTGTAAAACCTAAGTTACAGTAATATCAGTTAGCACTGAAAATTTGAAATCAATCAAAATTCGAATAAAAAAGCCTTAGGCTCCACAAAATTTTTCGTTAGCGTATTAATATATAAGATACGTAGTCTCAAATGCTGTATGGTGTTTAAGTTTTTTATTCAAAATGGCGCCTCGGAAGTATGAAAAATGATGATTTTGCGAAATTTCAGTCTTGTTTCCGCGATGCTGCCTTAAAATTTAAATTTATTTTCAAAAAGTCGGCTCGAAAATAGGGCAAATGACGATGTTGTGAGGATTCATATCTTATTTTTGCTTCCACCACAAATTTAAAATCTTAAAAGATGCGTTCTTCACCTGAAAATGTTGGTAATGATACGTAGTTTCAAATTCTGTGGGGTGTTCAAGTTATTTTCAAAATGGCGCCTGGAAAATATGGAAAATGACAATTTTAAGAGATTTAAGTCTTGTTTTCGCTGCAAACAAAAATTTAAGATCTCAAATTATGCGTTCTTAGGCTTAAAATACTTGTAATAATACGTTTTAAATTATCAATGGTATTCAAATTTCTTTTCAAAATTGCGATTTTTCGGAATTTCTGTCTTGTTTTCGCTGCCAACACAAATTTAAGATCTCAAATGATGCGTTCTTGGACTTAAAATATTGGTCATTATACAAAGTCTCAAATTTTGTATGGTTTTAAGTGTTTTTTCAAAATGGCACCTCGAAAATATGAAAAATGACGTGCTTCTATTCTAAAAGTTCAAAAGTACAATTATTTAGGACTTCAATTGAGCAGTCATTTAAAATGGAATGATCATATCACGTATACAAAAGGCAAAATTGTGCCGTATATATTTGCTTTAAAAAAACTAAGACACGTACTCCCCCAAAATTGTTTGAAACTTATTTATAATGCATACATCATGTCTCACCTTGTATACTTGAATCCGATATGGAGTGGCTCGACTGAGTACTTAATAGATGAATTATTTATTCTGAAGAAACGAGCAATAAAATATATATATTAAAACTACAATTCGATATCCAACTGCACTTCTTTTCAAAGAATTCATTCCACTGCATGTCATAAATGCTAAAGAGCTTCTCTTCTTAATTTATAATATAGTAAACAACCATCTTAAGCACAGCTTAACGGGCGCGAGAAGAACATGATTATAACACCAGAAGACATTCGCATTTCCTGCTAATCTTTTTCTCCACTAAAGCTTCTAATAATAATATTTTGTACAGAGGTTTACAGAAATTTAATGAGCTTCCATTGGAAATCAAAAATGAGGAAAATTTCAAAAAATTTAAATCCAAGGTAGTTGTGTTACTACAAACCTCTGTTACCTAATAATTTTCTTATTACGGTATTGCTTATGGTTTTTAAACACTAATATTAATTTATTTTATTAATATTATACTTGTTGTTTTTACCGTTAGTTTTTTTTTCTTTTTATACTTTTAGCTGTTTAATTCATATTTTGCTGTTTTCATGTTTATTTTTACGTTAAAATAACTTTATTTTCGATTTATTCTAGTAAAATTAATAAAGAAAAAAAAAATTTACAGCCGTTTGCCAAAAAATATAATTATTTCAGATATCGCTATATTATATTGAAAATCCAAGGTAGTTGTGTTACTACAAACCTCTGTTACCTAATAATTTTCTTATTACGGTATTGCTTATGGTTTTTAAACACTAATATTAATTTATTTTATTAATATTATACTTGTTGTTTTTACCGTTAGTTTTTTTTTCTTTTTATACTTTTAGCTGTTTAATTCATATTTTGCTGTTTTCATGTTTATTTTTACGTTAAAATAACTTTATTTTCGATTTATTCTAGTAAAATTAATAAAGAAAAAAAAAATTTACAGCCGTTTGCCAAAAAATATAATTATTTCAGATATCGCTATATTATATTGAAAATTTATCAAACTTCATGTCTCTGTGAATTTGTTGATATTTTTCTGTCAATTAACGTAGAAATGTAGGGTATGAAACGTATACGTCGTATATAAAAAATTGCACCTTTTTGAAAATAATTCAAAAACGGTGCGCAGCAAAATTCTAAATAAAATGCAATATTTCTTAAATCAAGTGCTTTTCCAAATGACACCCCACTGGACAGTGTTTTTTCCCCTTATCACTTCCAGCCCCTTAAAAATATAATTATGAGTATTTGACTGCAGTTCTGCCCTCCTTCTTTAAAAAAAACTTGTAATGGATCTGCACCGCGCCCATTAGGTGAGAAATAACAGATCACTCATCCTCTTCCTCTTTTCATCCGGCTTTGATACAACATCCATCTTAACCCAACCTCTTCTAATCTCTTCTGTATGTACCTTCTGCTTAACTAATTTTACAAAAATACATAGTGAGGTGTATGCTATAAATTTTTATACGATATTTATTTTGAATTGTTTCGTTAAACAAGTCACAAATGGATGGCAATAAGTCACAAATGGGTGGCAATAAAAATAAATTGAAAATACTAAAATAGCAGATATTGTTATTCCTTATTTTATTTACAGAAAATGAAACTACACAAAAAAAAATGATGACAAACAGATCCTATATGATTTTTAGCACTACTTGTCAGATAAATAATTAATTTTCTTATTGATATATGGAAATTAAATAAATTTGAGCGAAACGGTTGATAGACAATAGCAATAATTTTATAAAACTACGTTATCGATAAATTTAAAGTTTAAATGCCGTAAATGGAATTTTTATGAATGAAAAGGAATAATTTTTATGTTATTTAAAAAAATAATAGCAATAAATATAGGGTCCGCGTTGAACCCCTCACAACCCTCTACATCGATAATAACAACGAAATTTTGTACTGAGTATTTTAAGCTTCATTTTTATAAATCGATTTAAATTATTAAATTTATAAAAATTTACATTATAACACAAACTGTTTTTTGCACCAAAAAAATCAAAAGTTTTCAACGTGCATTCTTTTTAAAAAATGTCAAAAATCTATATTTTTCTATGGTTATGTTTCTTCTATAGAACAATTTTCTGGTTCTGATTCCTGCCTCAATATGTATTTGATTTATTTAACTTGATTTAAGTAAAATTAAATCTAATTCATTTCAACCAATTAATTGTAATGAAGATTGAATCTTGTAATTAATAACCTTATTATAACTACCATTTACCAACTTTACTATTTAATGTATAAATTATTCCTATAAAAATAGAATGTTTGTTGAAACTTTCGAAATTCTAACTTTTTTTTTATCTTGTGACCAATTGAAAATCAATAAAAATTTAAAACAAAAATTTTAAATTGCCATTCAATATTTTACTGAAAAAAAAATAATTCCATTCAAAACTTTCAAAAATATTGAAAAAACAGATATTCATTTCTTCTTAAATCTACAAATGATTTCTATGGCACAACAATTACCAACAGAAAATAAAAAAAGGAAAAAAATAAAACAACAACAAGAAGTATAAAAAAACAGAATAGCCACGAAACATTTCTTCTTAAAACTAAAGAAAATAGTGAGATGACGTAAAAATCCCCTGAATGCATTCTAAATTTTACTTCGTATTGACGTCACACTGTGCTAAAAGACAATAGCAATAACCTTAAAAAACTACACCATCGATAAATTTAAATACTGTAAATTGTCCGCAGCCTTAAACTGTGTTTAAATCAGTATTTTGTGATGAAGATGTCAACTCATATTGAAAAAGAAATACGATCCACTTAAATAGTAGTTTTTGTTTTTCCTTATTACGAAAATACCAAACCTTTAGACCATTTTCTTTGGTTAAAATTTGCCGCCGTGGACCATAGCCAAGATTGGTTCATGCGTAAATCAGGCGCTGGAAATGGTGCCAAAAAATTTTCATCCAGAATGGTGTGATATTTTGACACAACTTTCATTATTTATTTATCTGAAAGCAAGTTTTGTGTCAATGTTACTAACTAATTTATCCAATTAATTAATGATTGAGCTGTTTGTACCTGTGTTACAATAGCCATAACCAAGTAGCTTTGTTTAACTTTATTCACCTATTAGCTCAATTAGTTTTGCCTATTACATTATTATATTATAACCCGTTTATTATATTACTCAATTATTTTTATAAGGGAATTCAAATTTTATTTCCACAACAACATATTGAATTCTAACTCATCCAGAATACTCAATTGTCTATCATTCTAAGATCGTCGTAATCAATAAATTATCTTGTTATACATAAAAAAAAGTCATAAATAAAATCAAGATTATTTATCTTACTTTGTTATTATTTCTTAAGCATTTTAATAATAGATATCTGTCCACAAATAGATAATCTAAAAATAGAAAACCGATAGTAAAAATTCCTTAAGTGGAATAGATGTTTTTCTCATTTTTATTACATTCTGATCTATAGGTACTTCTCCTGCAAATCTTTGAATTTTTATTCGCATTGAAAAGCTAATGATTATCGTGAAGTGGTTTTTTTCTTATTATTATTAGTATTTTGTTTTTGTTTCTTATATCATTTTATTATACTCTTATATTTTTTAATAGGGTTTTCAATTGCATAAAAACAAGAAGAAAAAAATGTTTATAGAATAAAAGTAAAACCAACAATGAAATTTAAAGAAAATTGTCTATTTTTTATAGATAAAAGCAATAACATGTTCACGATTTATGAATAAAAATAAAAAATTGATGATTTTGTTTGTCAAAACATAAATAAGAAATAACAAGAAAACTGAAAATGGTTTAAACATTTGAAATAAATTGTTTAAGATAGTCGCAAGAAAGCAAGAAAAAATTAAATCTTTTAAGATTGATACAATTTATAAGATGATTTTATTTGTGGTTTTGTTGTATTTTATAAGGGTCTCTATCTAGTAAACATTTTCATTATAATAAATTAACAACAGTTGGATTAATCGTAATAAAATTTTAACGATGAAAAATTCTTACGCAAAAATTTAATTATTTTTATGCATATGTAGTTCAGAATGAATATGCGAAATTGTTGTGATCTATAATTAGATGTATTTAAATATCAGAAAACCCTATGCAATCTCCAGCTAGAAATTTTGGATTTTGTTTCATACAATCTTACTACAACACAAGGTCTATTGAATTTTTTACGGAATATGTGGATGAGAAATGTGTGTGTATGTTGAACAATATTATAAAATATTTACACAATTTAGAGGCGGGAGTATTGCAGTAAGATATTAGATGAGATATTATATTTATGAGGCTTAGGCAAACCATACAAAGTTTTAGCCATACAATTCATAATAGTGTACTTCCAACCATCGTTTTAAAACTAAATTTGACAAATTTTAATGCACTGACTCACTGCTAGCTTAAATGATGGGGTAGGATGTATTGGTAGCACTAGGGCTTGACTATCTATGATAAAATCCATCATTTTTGAATTGTAATCTGATTTCACTGATTTTATTTTTGATAAATTTGATCGCTTCCGTCGATTGAGAAAAATTGTTACAAATAACAATCATGTGTTCTTTGAGAACTAAAGCAAAAGCTGCTCTCCGGAAAGTGCTGTATCCAAGTCCACGGTTAATTCTTCAAGGTTTATAATCTAGACCCTGATACGGAGCCACGTTATAATCATTGGACCTTTACTACTACAAATAAAATTGATGCTACGGGACAGCATCTGTCCCCACACGAAGCTTGAAAATTGGGAATCTCTTAATGTTTTATAAAATTATTCTGACATTCCAATGAGAATAAAGTAATAAAAATTAATGTATCTATAATCTAAAAATACCTTGAATTATAACTGTTGATTGATGTCATCAATATTCTTCAATTCCCTTGACTAGCGTTTGATCAATTAATTAAATTGGATGAACTAATTTGTGAACCTAAGTTGCTGCTGTTGAATTACACCTTCGTTGTTCGAAATGCCCAATTGAACATTGCATTCGATCCTTTAACTTTTCATTCATATATCTGCCTTTGAATCCATGCGGTTTCAACAACCGAAAAAAACCATCAAACAAACGATTGTCTCTAACTGTGGTAATAGCTTCGATCACTGTTATCCTTGCTATTCATACTTTCGATAACATCATTGGGTACTTTATCTTCATGTACTGCCACTTTTATAAAGCAGATTTAACAATTAATGACAACAATTATCCTTCTATGAAATAAAATAAAAAATATAATTGAAATTGTCATCCAAATTATCAGCTTTTTGATGAACAAACAAAAACACAAATCACTGTAAACTACTTAGCGGGGTGGAATCTTCCATTGTAATTAAAGCCAATAAATAATGCTTTCTCAAAACAGTTATTAAAATTAGAAATCAATTTTAACAATTAAACAAAACGACATTGGAATTTTTTCTTTGTTTACAACTTTTTTTTTATTTGCTTGATTGCAATTAAATACATCACTTTTGAATTAAAATATTATTGATTTATCACATCAAAGTTAAATAATACTATCAATTGACATTGATCTATATAAGTTAAGTAGATTATTGGATGTTGTAATTCTTTTGAAAAGCAAAAATGGAATGAAATAATTTTTTCCAAATTAAAAATTGCAAAAATGTGATTTTGCTTTTGACCTCTTCTAATCAATCGTGTAATACCCGAAATTCAGCAAATGATTAACAACGACGTCTGTTCATTAGTATTGGAAATAAAAAATTTAGTACGTTCGTTTGCTTTTTATAGTATATTCAAAATTTAACTAGCAGTTAAGTTTTAGAAAATTTTAAAATTATTATTAATGTAAAAATGAACGGAAACTAATGAAATACATTTCTATTGAATTGAAAACAAAGAGGAATTTGGTTTTATTATTGTTTTGCGATTATTGCGATCGTTACACCATGAATTCAAGGTAAAAATCAAGATTTCTACTCTTGAAATCACAAAAACGTCGCCATCCCCTCCATGACAGAAATCACCAAAGCACTATTAAACTTAAACTAATAATAGAAATTCCAATAACTAATAAAAAAAATTATAATAACTAAGTAATATTAAATATAACACCTATTTAAATTCTAAAAACCGAGAATTAAATTTATAACTATAATAACTAATGATTAAGAATATATGTTTAATTTATGACAACTAATGATTCTAACACTAAATTTAATTTTATAAAAAAAATATATTGAAAAACTTAGGCTTGGTATATAGGAAACAGACGCTAGAGATTTCGATGGTAAAACCCGCAAAATCATGACTCGCAATCACCAACAATAGTAAAACCAACTCTCAACAAAAAAAAATGGAGCCAGTACGACGGAAATGTAAAAAGGATGAAAGCACAAAAACGAAAAAAAACAACGAACGCCCAATTCGAAAACATACAAGATTTTCTTGTAAAAACAAACTTTGTAAAGGAACAAAAAGGACCACCGTCGTAGCCAATCTTTGCTGAATCTTTCACAAAAATTCCTAAAACATTATATATGTAAAAGTATAATTTATTTATTTAATTTCAGATATACTGAAATATATATATATACCTAAAATTAGTTATTGACGATAGCACCCCTAAAATATATTTATTTATTTTTAAAAAAATTGAAAAAAATGAAAATTATTCAAAAAGGATGTTTATTTATTGGATGCACCGTCCTAACTTTGAAATATTGATTTATTTTTTTTTTTAAAAAATAAAAAATATTTATTTATATCTTGACGTAAAGCTTAATTAAGAAAATTTATTTTATTTAGCTACCTAAAATTAACTTAAATTACGAAAAAATTATTTATTTACCTAAAGTTATTTAATTACGAAAATTTACTTTATTTAATAAAAAATTTTATTTATTTAATGTTTGAAAAATTTGTTTGATTTATTTTATTTTTATTTAATAATATAAGAGATTTCAAAAATCAAGATTCGTCTGGAGACAATTTAAAAAGTAAGTATGGCTACAATATCCATATTGTTTAAATTTAAAATATCGCGTTCGCGAGCCCACTCCAACCATGCATGTGAGAACCTACTGGAAAAGCCCCTAACGACCAGATTCTACAGAACAGATTCTCCCCAACCTAATAAAACAATCACAACTGTCACGATTAGACCCTAGGTCCACTTCTACTGACCCAGTTGTGCTTGTTTACCCTAAAAATAAATTACAACTAAACCTAATGCGAAAGTTGAAGAACGCTCCCGAGCACCAGACTTCAAATCCTAAACTCTATGAAAAACTGATCTATTGAAAAGCTAAATGGAAAAGTGGAAAAGTTTTTGAATTTGTGTGAGGTGAAGCCTCTGATCCTGAAAGCAAAGTACAATTGGTTCTTCTCTTCATTACACCGAAGAAGCCTCTGAGCAAGGAATGGTACTACTGGTTTGCACCTAAGTACAAACACAGCAACACCACTCCTCGTCCCTGAGAACTTCCTCGCCGAATGAAGAGAAGAAACCAATGTTCTTCGATCGCATAACCCCGATGGCCATAGGCGATCTAAGAACGTCATCAATGTTAAGGGGATAAGCCCCATGGATGGCTTGTTAGGCCTACCGCTGGGAAAAGTGAATCAATAGACCTAAATAATATATAACTTATCCATAATCTAAATAATTTCTTATTTAAAAATGCTAAATCGAAACATGAAATACATAATACGTGTTAATAAAGTTTTACATGGAATTAATTAAATTTAATCTTCAGACTAAATAATAAATTGGTAATTTTAAAAAAAATTACGATTATCTTAAATTCAAAACTAAGCTTACTAATTTTTAAATTATTAATTCTAATATATTTGTTTAGGTTAAATCTTTCGCTTTATTTATTGTATCCAAAACAAAAATAAATGTTAGCTAAAAATAATTATTTCTATATTTATACCACTTTTTAAAATTAATCGCAATGAAAAAATAATTCTAAAAAAAAAATGGTGGTAGCTAAAATGGACTCATACGAGATCTGTATACGTACATTAGCGGATCAATATGATGACAAATGTAGAGATATTGATTTGGATCCGGCTCTCTTTATAAAGTTGATGGGAATTAATTATTTTCAATTGTACTTCCATAAACTCAGACCAATAATACTTTGAAAGTAGTGACGAAAGATTTAAACTTATACAAAACCGTTGAAAACTGTTTGGTCAATGTTAACTTTTATTACGTTAATAACATCCTAAAACTCATAAAAACATGACTTAACCACAATCAAAAAAAACATACAATTAATTTCATATATAAATTAATTGCATCATCCAAAAATATGTACAATATATAAACAATTATATGTACAATATGTACATGGTAGCATAAAAAAATTTCAAAAAAAAACTGCTTCCCCAAAACGGTTTTCTTTTTTCCAAATAAAAAAACAATTAGTATTACTAAAAGCAGATGACAGCACAAAAAACAATCTCCAAAAAAATTGCTGTCCCAAAACGGTTTTTTTCAAAATTAAAAAAAAAATTAGTCTTAACTAATTATACAGTGAGGGACAGGGGCCTCCTGTGGACCAGACCACTCCTCATAATTGTATACATTCTTATCAAAATTCAAAATATATAATTTCCTAATCAAAACCAAAACGAAACCAATAACTGGTTTATTTCAAGATAAACAAAAAGCTGATTGACAACCACGGCCCAAACCGGTTGCCACCACCCTATTACCAAAAAAAAACCACAACTGGTTTATCCTAAAACTTACAAAGAGAAACGCGGAATTGTTTAAATTTTTGAAAATATAAATTTAGAGTACTTATGATAAATATACACATGAACACCTTAGAAACTAAACCTTTATTTTTCCCTCTAGCTTTTTTACAAAATTTAGCCAAATAAACCGACGCGAAAAATAAACTATATATAGATATTAATTAATCTGAATTGAAATAATCAATCAATATATAAATATATAAATATAATAATATAAAATGTTCCACAAAAAAAAAGTTTTTTTCAAAAAAAAAAACCGGCTTGCCAACGCCCAACCTGGAAAATATTTTCCCACCAAATAATATAACTGTAATTAAGCTAACGGGTCCCTTTTTGTTCGGCGCTACGTTATAATCATTGGACCTTTACTACTACAAATAAAATTGATGCTACGGGACAGCTTCTGTCCCCACACGAAGCTTGAAAATTGGGAATCTCTTAATGTTTTATAAAATTATTCTGACATTCCAATGAGAATAAAGTAATAAAAATTAATGTATCTATAATCTAAAAATACCTTGAATTATAACTGTTGATTGATGTCATCAATATTCTTCAATTCCCTTGACTAGCGTTTGATCAATTAATTAAATTGGATGAACTAATTTGTGAACCTAAGTTGCTGCTGTTGAATTACACCTTCGTTGTTCGAAATGCCCAATTGAACATTGCATTCGATCCTTTAACTTTTCATTCATATATCTGCCTTTGAATCCATGCGGTTTCAACAACCGAAAAAAACCATCAAACAAACGATTGTCTCTAACTGTGGTAATAGCTTCGATCACTGTTATCCTTGCTATTCATACTTTCGATAACATCATTGGGTACTTTATCTTCATGTACTGCCACTTTTATAAAGCAGATGTAACAATTAATGACAACAATTATCCTTCTATGAAATAAAATAAAAAATATAATTGAAATTGTCATCCAAATTATCAGCTTTTTGATGAACAAACAAAAACACAAATCACTGTAAACTACTTAGCGGGGTGGAATCTTCCATTGTAATTAAAGCCAATAAATAATGCTTTCTCAAAACAGTTATTAAAATTAGAAATCAATTTTAACAATTAAACAAAACGACATTGGAATTTTTTCTTTGTTTACAACTTTTTTTTTATTTGCTTGATTGCAATTAAATACATCACTTTTGAATTAAAATATTATTGATTTATCACATCAAAGTTAAATAATACTATCAATTGACATTGATCTATATAAGTTAAGTAGATTATTGGATGTTGTAATTCTTTTGAAAAGCAAAAATGGAATGAAATAATTTTTTCCAAATTAAAAATTGCAAAAATGTGATTTTGCTTTTGACCTCTTCTAATCAATCGTGTAATACCCGAAATTCAGCAAATGATTAACAACGACGTCTGTTCATTAGTATTGGAAATAAAAAATTTAGTACGTTCGTTTGCTTTTTATAGTATATTCAAAATTTAACTAGCAGTTAAGTTTTAGAAAATTTTAAAATTATTATTAATGTAAAAATGAACGGAAACTAATGAAATACATTTCTATTGAATTGAAAACAAAGAGGAATTTGGTTTTATTATTGTTTTGCGATTATTGCGATCGTTACAGGTTGTTGATATTTATTTTTTGTTAAAAGGTGAAAAATTTACTCCCTTGCTCAATAAATCTGCTTGAATTATGTCTTTGTTGATCCAGTAAAGTTTTAAACCGTGCATTATGTATATGTTCCGTTTCATTTCTGTTGTTAAATTGTAAAGGATTTGGTTGTGTTTACTTAATTGCTCCATTAATTTGTTTAATTTCGAGGTTTTTTTTTTGTTTTATTTTATTTTATTCTAGAGCAGTGGCAGATAATATTTGATATCAATTTTGAATACATAACAAAAATATTGTCTCCAATAATACATTGCCACTAAATAAGTGTTGAAATAATTCTTACATCCAAAATTTTATAAACTAATAATAAAAATACTAAAATATACTATAACATTAAACAATTTCAAAATATTAGAGAAAAAAAGAGGCATTTAACAATATCAATAACAAAATTTAAATGAATTCAAAGAAATAAAAAAAATAATTATGAATATGTGCTAAAAATATAAATTAGTTAAAATATTTTTTTTTTATTTTTTTTTTTTTAAATAAAATGTGTTGTGTAATAGGGTTTAGAATATGTGTCACAACAACACATAAATACCTTTTAAGACCTAGGTCTAGACCTGGGTCCCACAACAACTGGCGTTCTGAGGTGTAGATTAACGCTTTTTTTAAACATCTGTGGGTTGAAGCCACCTGAGACTAAGTGTTCCGGCAAACTATTCCATTTGTACGCAGTTCGGACAAAGAAGTCTCTCTGCGATCTGCCAGTATGACAGCGCGGGATCTTTACCGTTTCACTGGTTGCGGCAGCCTATTGCCGAGTGGAACGGGGGTAAGAATAAGTTTGAGGCATGATGCCGCTGATTTCATCTGAGCACTGCTTATGACGATATTTGTAAAAAACAACGAGGTCAGCAACAGTGCGACGATGTTGTAGGGAATCAAGTTTTGATGTCAAAGTTCGATCACCTACAATTCGTATAGCTCGCTTTTGAACAGAGTCCAAGAGGGCCAAGATGGAAACAGAGGCAGCACTCCAAACTTGACAGCAGCAGCCAAATTCTGTAACTGTGAAGTGGTGAAGTGTTAAAAATTTCTTCATTTCGATTTTATCATTTTACCATTTTTGCGATTCTATATGCGATTAGAGTGTTAAAAAATCTAATAGGAAGCCGCACACTGTCAAACGTCAAATATACATAAAATTAAATGTTTATTTTAAGTTTCAACACAATTTGAACGTAAGTTTTTACAAATTTAGATATATATAACTATTTTAGAAATTAAATTTGTAAAATTAATATGCATTTAATTTAGAAATGCAATTTTTAAAAATCAAATCGCATTGACGTTTTGCTGTTTTTTGACATAATGTCAATAACAACAAAAGAAACGATTTCATTTCATTGCCAAACAAAACGTCAGTGTTAACTTTGTTGTTTTAAAACTTCACTCACTTAGATATTTTTGCGGTGAAGTGATAAAAAACTTATCACTTCCCCACTTCACAGTTACAGAATTTGGCTGCAGTACTCCATACAGGGACGAATATAGGACTTATAAACATGGAGCAATTGGTATGGAGTGAAAAATTTTTTGCATCTATTTAGGAGGCCGAGTTTTTTAGACGCGCTTTTTGCCATCGCCATTACATGATCGTTCCAGAGTAGGTCATTTGAAACTGTGACACCCAATAAACGAATGTTTTTACATTCACCTATTGGTTCATCACACATACTAAATAAAATATCTTTGGGGAACTCGGTCTTTAATCTGGAAACAATCAACAGCTGTGTTTTGGTGGAGTTGAAATTGACAAGGTTTTGGTCTCCCCAGTCGGCGACTTTATTCAGGTCTTTGTTCACGTTTATGGCAGCGTCTCTCCGGGCAGGATTAATTCGTTCGTGCATTTTACCTTTTGAAGGAAGGGGCTCGAACGACTTGTGCAGAGTACTATCATCTGCAAAACTATTTATTGGGTTGCTGGTGATTTTCAACAATTCGTTGATATAAATCAAAAATAGGGTTGGGGACAATACTGAGCCTTGGGGTACACCAGCGTTAATTAGTTTAGACTCAGAAGAATATCCGTCTAAGGTTACCGAAATGTATCGGTCGGATAGAAAATTTTGAATCAGCTTCACAACATTGGGATGAAAACCGTACGCAACGAGCTTGTTGATTAAGTTGGCATGCCAGACTCGATCGAATGCCTTGGAGATGTCTAAAGCGATAACGTATGTTTCACCACCTTTATCAAGTATGCTGTTCCAACAATGCGCTACATAGTTTAATAGATCGGTAGTTGATCTTTTGTTTCGAAAACCGTATTGGCTGTCGGATATTAAATGATTTTCTTCCAGAAATTTTGAAATATGTGTATTAATATAATGCTCGTAGACTTTGGATAGGACCGATAGTAAAGCTATTGGCCTATAATTTGAGATATCGGATCTTGGTCCCTTTTTGGGGACGGGCTGGACATTTGCCAACTTCCAGCACGAGGGAAATATACCAGATTTGTAGGATTGGTAGAATATTTTAGTTAAAGTTGGTGCAAGTTCTTTGGAAAAGGTTTTTAAAATAATGGGTGGAATATTGTCCATTCCTGATGCTTTGTTGATGTTTAACCCCTTTAAAAGTTTAGCGACTATTTTGGGTTTGAAGTGAAGTTCATTCATATTAACTCCTGAAGACTGGATTTGGGGTATTTCTTTAGGAGTTTCCAAAACAGTGGAGTTCAGAGCAAAGCGTTCAGCGAACAAGTTAGCTTTTTTTGCGGGATCATTGACGATTAAATCACCATCAATAATAGGGGGAATAGAAAATTTTGTACCAGAATTTAAAGAATTAATGGCACTGTAGAAACTGTTGTCAGAAACAGACATAGACGTAAGTTTTGAGGCTTTCGCTCTGTCAATTTCGGACTTTTCGTTTGAGATAATATGATTAGATATTTTGTTGGCCTTTAGATATTGGGATCGATTAGTGGGAGTTTTGTTATGAATCCAAATATTAAATGATCTACGTTTGTTTCTAAGTGCCGTTTTGGCAGCTTTCGAATACAAGTATTTTTGTTTGGGTTTTACTATGGAGAAAGGGACAAATTTATTGATTGCAAATTTGATGGTTTCTGTAAAGTTTTGAGCAGAAACATTGACATCGTCAGTGTAAAAACAATGACGGTCGAAAGGGAAACCATGGAAAAAATTTTGAAGACCACTCTTATCCATTTTTGAGTAGTGAAATATTTTACGGGGTTTGGGAGCTGTAGTTTTAAGTAAATCAGTTTTGATAACTGATGAGATTAAATAATGATCAGAATTTCCAATACTACCTTTCGCAACATCGACACTCGTAATATCTGGCATTGTGGTAAGATAGAGATCTAGTAGAAAACTATTATCACCGCCATTACGAGGAGTGAAAGTCGGGCTTTTAACAATTTGGAATAGGCCCTGAGACGCGGCAAAAATTTCTGCCAGTTTTCCACTATTGTCAACATCGTCGGTCGATTTGGAGAATTCCAACCATGATTTGTTGTGGACGTTGAAGTCACCGGTAACGATAACTTCACAATTAGGGGACTTTGCTCTAATCTCTTCCATAATTTTTGTCAGTATATTAAAAAAGTTTGGGTTACGTTTGTTGGGGGACCGGTATAAAGCTATTGTAAAAAAGTCATTTCTGGAAGACAAATCTTTAAAACCATTGTATTGAAGCCGTCACCGTGTAGTTCAAAATTTGGAAAGCGCGTGTACGCAACACTCTCATGAATGAATGCGCATACGCCCTGATTAAGTTTGAAAGCTGATTCGAGCCTATATTTGGAATTAAGCGATTCTATAAAGAGAAAATTTTCAGAAACTTGTGTTTCTGTAAGGAATAGAATGTTCGGTTTGTCGTGCTCAAGATGATGTTACACGTGGTCATGGTTAGCGTTCAATCCGCAGATGTTTTGAACATGTATTTTAAAATTTTTTATTGATTCATATATGTTTTGTCCCTGCAAATTCCGTGGACATGCCGCTTTATGGGCGGGTGGATTGCGCAAATTTGCTTTACCACTTGCAGACTTATTTTTTTTCGGTTGTACTGCCATATATATATCAAAATGTATATTTTATTTTTTTGTGTTTTTTTTTTAAATGCATAACTAAGTAAAAAATCCTATCATACTACAAAATATGACATATGCCAATATTTCATGATAAGATGAAGAAATAATAACAAAATAATAAGTGAAAAACAAATTGTGAGAAATTTGCTGAAAACAAAACAAAACTAAATGCCAATAATCCAGCTGATGCAGCGCACCCCAGACGCACCGCCCACCACCTTAATCGAGGCACAAAGCCCACACATAACTACGTGTTGTTTCGATTCCTCGGAAGAGCTAATGAGCGGTACCGCTACGGAACGCTGCCCAGCTAAGACTGGAAGTGCTGCCGTTGACTAATTAAAGTTCGTCCGCCAGCACCCTAAGATATCATCTTGGCTAATGACATCTCCTGCCATTGCCAGTGGTATTTGATATCTCACGCTAACTCATATGTCAATGGCAGGGACTGGAGTACGCAGGGTAGTCAGACCCGTAGATCAACATTGATCATAATCGATCAAAATCGATCCCTCCTGCAGAAATGTAAATATGTATCATGATTATCAACATAAATTCAAAAAAGGGAAAAAAATCAATAACAGAAACAGAAATCAAAATGAGTTAGAATCAGAAGCGTTAGCAACACTAATTCTCATAATCAAACGACGTTAGGAGACGGCTAAGATGGCTAAATTTGCCAGTTTAATATAGTTTACACTTTTGCCGTAGGCTCATACGCACGCTATACGCCATTAATATGTTTTTACTTAAAAAATAAAAGAAATAATTTTATTTTCTACTCAATATATTTCGTTTTTTTAGGACATCCTCAGGAGTACTGTCGTTTAATTTGATCCAAAGGTTTTTATATACAAGAAAAAATTGCTAATACTTACAATATCAACTTACTCATTTTTATACGTATATGACTCTACACATAAAAAATTTATAAAACAATGACAAAGAAGGGACAAAACAATAAAATTTAAAAATATCCAAGAGCTCCGTAAATGTAAAAGAACACAATATCAAAAAATATGGAGGGGCTGAAATCTCACAGCTCTGAGATATCAAGACTTCGGTTTAGGTTAAGGATTTTGATATAGTTTTTGGCAAAAAACTTTTATGAGGATATGGTTTTTTGTTTTAGGCAGCGATGTATATCAAACATAACTCTTTGTTAAAGTACAAGTATTTTTTATCTCTGTTTAGAAATTTATTACAAAACTAACAGGAAACATTACTATGTCACCGGAAAATTATAACAGACCTGAAAATTAACATAATATAGTGCAAAGATGATACACTCAGCAAACTACTCAAAAACCTCTCCTTCTAGCGTTTCGAGAAAATATTACAAAATCATAAATTCATATTTCTTTCAAAATTCCAAAAATATTGTAAAAATTAAATAAAATCAAACTTTTTTCAGAATGCCACAAATATTAATAATAATATATATTATTAAAGAATTCCAAAAATTTAACTTTTTCTAAATTCCAATAATATTCCAAAAATTCTTAAAAATTCAAACTATTCCAAAAGTCTAAAAACATTGCAAAAATTATTACAAAATCAAAAATTAAAAGTTTTTCCAAAATTCCAAAAATTATAATAAAATCAAAAATTTAAAATTTTTCAAAATTCTAAAAACATTCCAAAAATTATTACAAAATCAAAAATTGAAACTTTGTCGAAATTCCCAAAATATTTTAAAAACTATAACAAATTCAAAAATGTCCAATTTCATTTTCAATCACATTTTCAGCAAGCTATTCAAAAACCTTCCATTTAGCGATTCGAGAAAATATTACAAAATCACAAATTCATATTTCTTTCAAAATTCCCAAAATATTGTAAAACTTATTATAAAATCAAACTTTTTTCAAACTTCTAAAAATATTCCAAAAATTATTACAAAATCAAAAATGGAAAGTTTTTCCAAAATTCCCATTATATAGCAAAAATTATTACAAAATCAAAAATACAAACTTTTCTCAAAATTCCAAAAATATTTCAAAAACTATAACAAATTTAAAAAATTTCCATGTCCAATTTCATTTTCAATTACGTTTACGTCATAAAAACAGCTGCATTTTTTTTTTCAAAAAATTGGCTAAAAAAATAAATGAAATCATTTTTTGACACGTTTGACATTATTTTTTTGACAAACTTATGCCATAATTCTCTATAATAATAATAAATTTTTTATGTCGTACAAAATATTAATTTTATTTTTTTTCAAAAACTTGGGTAAAAAATAAATGAAAAAACTTTCTTTTGACACACTTGACAACATTTTTTTGACAAACTTATAATGCCATAGGTAATTCTCAATAATAATAATAAAATTTCATTTCAAACAAATAATTAATTTTATTTTTTTCCAAAAAATTGGGTAAAAAAATAAATAAAAATCTTTCTTTTGACATACTTGACAACATTTTTTTGACAAACTCATAATGGAATAATCTAGATTTTTTTCTCACATACCAATCCCGACCATCAAGATTTCTCCAAATTCAAAGTCCTACTTGTAATCACTTAAAATGAAAGTTTTTTGAGCAAAAACTATGCAAATACCCCTGTTTTGACACACTTGACGATTTTTTGACACACTTCCGGAACAGTTATCGAACACATCGTCCTTTCGGCTCTTGCCATTGAGTCTACCTATTTTTAGAAATAAAAATTTTTGAAATCCGTCCAGCTTTTTCTAAATTTCGTAGGTTAGGTTGTGATGGCCGGTAGACAGACATACATTTTTTCTGCTTTTTTAGAATCAGTAGGTCCTAAGACGTCGAGAAATGGCAAAAAAAGTGGGGGTAAGAATTTCACTTTTAGCTCATGAATGTAATACTTAGGTCTTTCAGACCGAAGTAATTGTTGACGATATAGACCAAAAATCAAATAAATAGTAATTTATTCGCATAGGCCCAACTCAAACTCAGAAATAGCATTACACCTAGTAAGTAGTAATAATAATTCTTTTAAAATATCAAGAGCTTTAGTAAATAAGTAATAAAAAAAAATCAAATAAATAGTAATTTATTCGCAGAGGCAAAACTCAAACTCAGACATAGCATTACACCTAGCAAGTAGCAATAATAATCCTTTTAAATTATCAAGAGCTTTAGTAAATAAGTAATCGATTACATCTTTCTTACTTTCTGAATCCCTTATCAAAATTAATGAACTTAAATGTTTATTTGTTTTAATTTTTAACAAAAACTATTAATTATCATAAAAAGAATCAGTTATTAATATAAAAAAATAGCAACTGTAATTCCAAATTGTTGTAATTACGCCAGTTGTAAAGCTGATTCATTTACTTTCAAAATTCGATTTGATAATTAAAATTATTTTTGATATCAACTTCACTCGCGACGATGTTCGTTTGATTTCTCATAAAAAAAACTGTATATTTTGGATCCATACTATTTTTATTTTATTTTTGAAAATTTTTAAATCATCAACATATTAAAATAAGACAACAATTGAAAAAATAGTTGCAAACAGGGTGAAAAGAAAGTATGAATAAAAAAAACGATTAGTTGTATTGAACGCGCTAATTCATGCATAAAAAAATTGTTTAGACAAATGAATTTTTACGGGGTAAACAGCTTCGTAATAGACACACTAAAACGACTTTATCTATAAAATTTGAAAATAATTGCTTCTTGGAAAGCTTCTGAAAAATAGATAACTAGCCATTACATAGCAACTACATAGCAACTACTCTTTAAGCCACAAAAATATATTATAAAAATTTTTAAAATAAACAAAAACCTTAGTAGGTAATTGTTTGTTTTGATTTTAAACCTTAATACCTGTAATACAACCAGTAAAAATATTTTGAAAAAATGGATGAAACGTGCTTTAATTTTGCATGTTACAACATCCCCGTGCACAAAATTGTACATAATACGTGTTATGCATATAATGTGGACGCACATTTTACGAATAATAACAAAGAAATATTGACATAATATAATACGACATAATATTTCACTCTCTCTCTGACGTTTACATCCCATGGAGGGATTTTCCCGTCTGTGCAATCAGCTTCCAATCATCTCGTTCCATGACCAGTTGACTCTTGTTTCGACATCCTATATGATGAGGTCTTGGATGATGTCATCACGCCAGCGTTGTCTAGGTCTTTCTCTCCGACGAACACCAGCTGGTTGTTTTTGGGACGCTTGTTTTATCATTCCATCTAATAGAGTCCTTTCTACATAACCAAACCATATAATCCGATTGAATTTAATGAATCCGATTACATTGCAGCCTCCAAGAAGCTCTCTGATTTAATGATTCATTCGGATTCTAAACTGATCCTACGGCTTTTGGGGAATTTTTGATGTTGAACAAACGATAGCGTCGGGATTCATAAGTTAATCTTGCAGTTCATCCAACAAAATTTTGAACCAGTATTAAAAACAGAGGAATAATGGCATTGCTGGGAAAATTAGACATTAATGAAATTTGTAGCATCAATGAAAAAATAATTATTTTTAAGCCTGCTTACCAACAACTATTTTCAGCAACCAATAGATCTTTCTAAAATTTATAATAAATATATTGAGGGCCGATTGTATGAACAACGATGGATAGAAAAATGGGGATGGGGGAATAAAGTTATATTAGGCCAGTGCAGGTAACTTTTAGAAAGGCAAAAAATGACATAATTAGTTACAGTTGTTGTTGTATAAGAAGTGAAATATAGCGCAAATGATGGGAAAAATAAATTAAAGTTGATCCGAGTTACGAAGGTGAAATGGGGTGAACTTTTAGGAGATGGTAAATGGTTTTTCACGATTTTCAGAGAAGCTAGACTTTCAATCGAAAGTATTGTAGGCTGTAGCTGTAATTGTATGCTGTAGCTTCGATAAGGACACTGAAAAAAATGCAAAAAAATGGAAACAAATTTTTTTACCGGAAGTGAAAAACCGGAAGTTGGGATGCGGAACTGTTGATAGAAATATTGGAAACAGAACCAAAAGCTTGTATACCAAGTTTCAACAAGATTGAAAGCCAGTATTGGAAGCTATGTTCGGGAGCCATCGGACACCATATCCTGTCCAATTTTAAAGCGAGCGCTGATATTCTATTTTCAAGTGTACCAGGATCATATACCAAAGTTTCATCACGACCCTATGCGTTTTTGTCAGATTTTCAATTCTGGTGAAGTAAAAATTCCTAGAACGATTGTCAGTATTTATAGTCACTGTTAATTGTAGAATGAATAATTTCGTGTTGTAATCACATAACGAATATCGTATCATGTCACGATATCATATGTAAATATAATATCATTATACCACTAAATCGCCGTAGTAATCGATGCTTGTGCATGGCGCTTAACGTCGGATCAAGAGTAGTTTGTTTTTAACTGTAGAATCCATTGCAACGTCAAATAAAGATAACTTTAGCCGGTTTTTTATTTAAGTTCAGTTGGTGTTGGCACCTCTGACACAGGCATCCAACGATTACTAGTCGAAAAGCAATACGAGCTGGAAAGACTTTATTCTATATTACATTATACTATATTTGTGATAAAATAAGTAATTCTTACGACTCTGAAAAACATTAATTGTCATTAGGTCATTCACTTTTTAATTTTATTAAATCGATTTTGTAATATCAAAAGCGATAAAGATTTTGTTCACATACTTCACATACAAAGAATGATAACGTGAAAGTAAAATGAGAAATTTGTTTTTATTCAATGTTCTGTAATCAACGATTATATACGCTGACAAAAAATCTCGTTTCAATTCATATTGATAATTTTTTTCATTTGGCATTGACCTGAAAATTGTTGCACACAAGAAATATAATTGATTTAATGAAAACGGTTTCAATAAGTACTTTGAATAAAAATCTTAATCTTGAAAAATTATGAAAATTCGTATTTTTTTAGTTGATGGAAGGCATAAATCAAGACTACAACTATAAAGTTTGATCTAAGTAATACGAATAAAAATTATTTATTTAAATAAATCTTAATTTTCAACAGAATTTCCGTTTTTATTACAAATGCGTTTAGTTTAAGCTTTAATAGTTTTAGGAGTATTTACTTATACTGAAATATTTATTAGAGGATAAAATCTGCAGTGCCTGTCATTGCCGAAAATATAGCAAACAAATAATATAATAACGAAATGTTTATGAACTGGAGATACCTGGAGGTGGAGACCCACTTTTTGAATATTGAATTATCATAAACTTTGACACACACATAAAATTGTTTCAAAATAATTTTTTTCTATTTTGCGTCTAAAATAAAGTCATTTCGATACCCAAATGTGTATCGAAATGGCCTTCATTACGATACGCAAAGTTTTGTCTTTCAAGGTTGGTCACATTGGTCATACAACCGTCAGTGAACATTAAAACGAATAATTATGTAAATAAAATTAATAAGAATATCTAAATTAGTGTTAAATATTTTAATCAATTAAAATAATTAGTAATAATAACAAAATTTCAAATTGACTATTTTTTAATAAAATACACATTTTTTAAAATTTCAAGACAAAAAATGCAAAATAGAAAAAATAGTATCAAAAACTCGTTTCATAAGACGTTTTATCGCACTTATCCTTTAGAAAACACCCCGCTGCGCGGGTCGTTTTCTAAACAGATTGCGTGCGATAAAATCGTCGATTATGAAACTAGTTTCTTAATATACTATTTATTTATTATTAGTTCACTGGAAACCCAGCATAAATTTTTCTACCACTTATGAGAATTTTAATTAAATATTATTAATATTTATAACATGACAATAGTTGCAAAAAAAAAACAAATTAGCTGATTCTAATAGCTTGTCAGTTTATGCTAATCAATCTACGCTACCGTGCACAATTATTTCTCTGTTCATATTTTCATTTCCTGCGAGATTTTTTCCATTTCTAAAAGAAACTTCATACATAATATGTATTTATTGGAAATAAAACAAAAATAATCTAATTGTTTATGTTTTGTATATATTATATGTATATTATGTATATATATATATATATATATATATATATATATATATATATATATATATATATATATATATATATATATATATATATACATATATATATATATATATATATATATATATATATATATATATATATATATATATATATATATATATATATATATCAATATATATATTACGTATTGTTTATTTTGAAAATGGTTTCTTTGCTTAGACCCTACGACAATGACCTCTCATCACGTGTTACCAGTTTTCAAGGCCACGACAATTATGTATTTGTGCATAAAATTTGCTATTATTTTGTATTTTATTCTTTGATTTTATTTTTATTGTGTTTTTCTTAGACATTTGTTATCATGCTGATTTTATATAATATCCAATTCTTACAACAACAAAACAAAAATATGTAATAAATCTTACAGTTTGTGTTCAAAACGATTTTATAAAGAAATTAATTTGCTGGACATTGCAATAAAAATAAAGTTATATATTTATTTGGATTAATTGGGTTCCACTTTATTGTATGTAGATGTTTTTTTGCACATAAATTTTGATTGAAATGTTATGTTGTGTTCGAATTGGTTCAACATAATTTTTTCAACAGCCTCTTCTCATGCATCGATAAAACCAGAAAATCAGTAATTTACTGTACTTGAATCTACAGAAATTAAAATGGGACTTTCTTTCCGTCGAAAACTATAAAATTTCAAACATTTCTATTGAAAATTGAAACTTATTATGTGCAAGTTTTGTATTTGTTCAAATTTAATTAGTTTTTCATGACAACTTTTGTTATATGACAATATAGTAATATTATTTCATTACTCACTGCGCTACATAACAAATATATTACGTTTTGCAACCTAGCGGATTTTGTCCTAATTAATAAACAATAATGGAACACCCTGCATTAAATTTCCAAACACTTCATCATAAATAAAAGTTTCTAGTTGAGTTAATGAAGAAAGATTTTTTAATGACGTCGAGATGAGTGTTTGCGATAATTAATTGACGAATTTACACGGGGCAAAATATTTTGAGTTATGATGGATTCGATTTCATTCGAGCACTGTTAAATATGGTTTTATGTAAAACAACGAGATCAGTAACTATGTGACGATGTTGTAAGAAATCAATATATGATGTAAATTTGGATTACCCACAATTCGTACATAGCACGTTTTTATAACAGAGTTCAAAAGGGGTAGAATATAGGTAGTTTTTGGTGACTTTAACGTGCATAATAAAGATTGACTCATTCACAGATCTGGTAAAAATGGGATAGGCTGAACTTTTTATTTTTATACAAGTGGTGAAAACGTTTCT
The DNA here is from genome assembly GCA_963693315.1 of Diogma glabrata. Taxonomy (NCBI): domain Eukaryota; kingdom Metazoa; phylum Arthropoda; class Insecta; order Diptera; family Cylindrotomidae; genus Diogma; species Diogma glabrata. The sequence continues at coordinate 328,839,744 of OY856187.1, forward strand.
TTTTGCGTGACTGAACGGTTTGTCCACGAGACGCGATAGCGTCGAGTGGAATAAGTTCAGGAACGCAAAAACGTTTTTACCACGCGTAGAAAACGCTATTTTTTCTACGCTTGTAAATATAAATGATAATATTTACAAATTCATCTACTAAAGACTTACAAAACGACATAGCTAAATTTGACAGTGTAAAAAATAAACAAGAAGGTATTTATATATAGCATTTTTACCAGTGTAAAATAATGTTATTATTGTGTTCGCCTACAGATGGAATAATAACAAGCGAACACAATAATAACATTATTTTACACTGGTAAAAATGCTATATATAAATACAATCTTGTTTATTTTTGACACTGTCAAATTTAGCTATGTCATTTTGTAAGTTTTTAGTAGATGAATTTGACAATATGAATAATGAAAATAGTTCGGAAATATAAATTTATTTCGAGTAGTTCGAAAATATAAATTTAACTAGCGGGACCCGGCGTGCTTTGCTACGCCTATAAATAAAGTTTGTGTGTATACATTTTATTGACGTAGCAATAATTTCAAAGAGTAGTAATGAGAAATGGTTTTCTATTTTTTTTTTTTAATATGAATGTAAAAGGATCAGCACTCTAGTTGATCAGTAAAACATAAAAAAATAGTATTATATATAAAACAAAGAATATATAAAAAATACGCGATTATATAAGTTTTCAGGTGTGTAATCTATTTAGAACATTATACGGAACAAAAATCGATTCACAAATTTTCACAGTGCTCATGCGGTTTAATATACGCTTTCTTTACCGGTAGGTTACTAAAAACGTTGCAAAAAATTTTGATCGGTATATGATTTTATGGTCAGCAAGTGCAGTAAGAATAGCGACAATACATTCGATGAAGGTATAGAAGAAGTGATGCAAAAAAGGAATAAAAGAAGTGATGCAAAAAAAATCAAAATTATTTGGAAGTTTTTGTATATGAATTCATAGGATTTGAATTCATAGGATGAGAAATATTTCTATTTAGTCAACATTTTAAGTCATTTTAAAGTCATTATTATTGAATGTTGCAAATCAATGCGAAATTAATATCTTACACACGGTCAATATATTGGCATATATGTTCCATATATGGACAACATTAATGGAATATTAATTTTTAAGCGAATTTGTGAGTAATTATTGCTCAAAGTAATTATTAAAAGTATTATTCCCGATAATAAGTAATTATTGTCGGGATTGAACTCACGCTCATCAGAGACATCATAGTTCAAAGCCATCTTACAGACTCAGCCACAGTGGATGAAACAACAACGAAACATATTTCAATTTTCATGTTCAGATAATTTCTAAATTGAAACTTCATTATCGCATATTTATTTAAATTGAATTCTTCATCTGTGATTATACAATTGTAAATTGTATTTGTTCCCGACACGAAACACACAAAAACTGTTTTAAAGAAGTTTTTCTGAGAGAAAATAAAAAATGCTTTAAAATTGCAAAACTCATGTGAATTAAAATAATTACTTTAGCTTAATCACTCTAAAAATCTCTAAAAACTATTTATTTTACACCAAATAGTGTAAACCTTTTGTTTATTTAACATTATACCCGTCGCATATTGTCGGTATCTCATAAGAAAGAAAATCCAAGAAAACTCGTCTTGAGTTGTTGATGGTCATTGCAAAAGCGAGTCGCATTGGAAACTAAACGTTTGAATTCAAATGCCATATCTGTTGCGATCATTGAAATACGTAGCAACAGTACATCTTCCACTTTGAATTTTTCATTCAAAATTGTAGCTTCAACGACATTGTTCATCATCTTTTTCACCTAAAATTTCCAAAAAAATGTGCTATTTCAAAATATTTGACATATTATTTTAATAAAATATTATACATTCATTTTTCTATTTCATAAAATTATATTCAACGAAAAAAAACATTGATCAAAGCAAGCTACGCGCATAAACCGATATTTAAAAAAAAACCAATTAAAATAATTATCACCAATCAATCACCAATGAAAAAATAATACACGACAATTGGAAAAAGCAAGCGTTGTGTATTTGGAAAACTTTAACATTAAAACCAATTTTTTAAATACAAATACGGCACCATCTATTGGCTAGCCCAAATTTATGAGGCGTATTTCACACTATCTATATATTGGTCAATAAAAAAAATTTGACATGAAATTGGAGAGTTGACGTTAACTTTAACTTAACCGTAACTTAAGACTCTATACAAAATTTTGATTTAAGGTTGGTAAGAAATTAGGTATTCTTTGACGTTTGATTTGATATTAATTTTGGTTTTGTAATCAATTTTATAAATCAATCAATGCTTTAAAAGTAACAAACTGATTTCACAATCAAAATTTAAAATAATAAATTTCGAAATAAACATTTGATACAAAATTTAAAAATAAAAAAATTTATTTTCATATTAATTTCATGCTAATATTTGGCTTTAATTAAAGTCGCTCTTTTTATATCTTTTGCATTTTTTAATAAATAAAATTTTATTTTTATGGACACTTGCAATTAAATATTAGTTTTCTTCAGTTTTTATACTAAACGTCAAAAAATCCTTAAGATAGAATGAAATGAACTTTACGTTAAGTTAACGTTAAGTTTACGTACCGACTATAAATGTTCTAGTGCATTTTCATACATTTGTACTTTACGTTAAGTTAAAGTTACCGACTATAAATCAAGCATAAAGGTTGTAAAATAAACTTTGCTAGTTTTTCATCCAGTTTTGATGACAATTTTTTTACCTCTAATCGTTCTATTTTAATTAGCAATACGTATAAGAGTATTTTTCAATTTGATAATGATTTTTGTAAATTAACATTGAAGACCAATGAAAAATTTAAAAAAATAAAAAAATAAATTTAAATTATTGTTTTCTTTATTTTTACTCTTATTTTTATTCAAACTTTATAAAAACCAATACACTAATTTTTTAGAGATTTCGATACTTTATAGCACTACTATAATTAATATATAACCTCCACAAAATTGTTAATAATCTTTGGTAACGTATTTGACATAGCATAATATGCTTTTCGTTTATTATCAAATATAAAACAAAACTTCTTTACTAAAACAAATTTGATAGTCTAATAATGGCCTTATACGAAGTTAAGGCGCGCTATACACCTGAGCTAAACTATAAAAAAAAGCGAACTATGTTTTTAAAAAATAATGTATATAACGTAATTATAGAAAAAAACATTACCGAAACAAAATATTTAAAAAAGAAAAGAAAAACGGAAACATTACATTTTTTTGAAAAAGCTTTATTCGCATTAAAACATTACTTTTTTAAAAACATAGTTCGCATATTTCGCATAGTTTAGCTCAGGTGTATAGCACGCCTGAAGTTTACTATCAATTGAATAAATTGATTTACGCTGCCATCTGAAAGTTGGCATATGAACAATCCATATTTAACATTTAATATACAATTAAAAAATATTTAGGCATTTAATCAAGATAATAACTATCCTATCTCTCAAGCTGAACCATCATACACACATTGTACAAAATTTCATTAAGATTGGTTACGTTGTTACGGAGTTCATCGCGGACAAACATCGTGACACGTGATTTTTATATATATAAGAAGATAAGAAGATTATTCTTAAGTCGCTCAAACATGAAAATTGCCAAAATTTCCCATACAAACTTGTATGAAAAATTTAACCTATTTTCGTATTTCTTTTACGGACAGAAGAAAATAAAGTATTTTATATATTATGCTCAATATTGTCAGTAATTGTCAGTAATAGTTCATAAAGAAACTTAAATTATTTAATTGTAGTATAATGAGAAATTTCATAGATAATTTTTAAAATTATTCAAGTTGTGTTTTGAATGAAATCCCATATAAATTTTATTGAATTTATTCTTTTTTCCCCCTTTTGCAGCGCCAAAAGAAATTTAAATTATTTAATTGTAGCAAAATGAGAAATTTCATAGATAATTTTTAAAATTATTCAAGTTGTGTTTTGTATGAAATCCCATATAAATTTTATTGAATTTCGTTTCTTTTCCCCCTTTTGTAGTGCCATTGCAGCAAATACCGGAACAAAATAATCGCTCAATAACACATGATAGTCTATATGGGCCCTACATGGATGGTTAAAAAGTCGATAAAGCAGGTTTGACAGTAAATTAATTAATTTACGCCGCCATCTGAAAGTTTGCTTATGAACTATCCATATTTAACATTTAATTCGTAATTAAAAAATATTTAGGCGTTCAATCAAAATAAAAACTATCCTATCTCTCAAGTTGGACCATTATACACACACTGAACACAATTTTATTAAGATTGTTTACGTTGTTGCGGAGTTTATCGCGGATAAACATCGTGACATGTGATTTTTATATATATAAGATTTTACATTTAAACGTCAAAAAATTATCTGTTTCTTGTATTTTCAGATATATCTGTTCCGTGTTTTTTTTTCATTCTCGGATATATCTCAGATCATATATTTTCTTTAAAAACTTTTACAGATATTACAGATATTTTTTTTACCGACTGGAAGTCATCGTTTAAAGTATAAATTTAAAAAATTGTAGGTAAAGTTTCGATTAAAAACAAATATAAACAAATTTTTTAATAAAATTTAAATTTATTTAATAAATTTTTTTGCGATATTGACAGAAATAAACACAGCAACCGAAACAACAACAGAAACAGTAAATCAAATTCAATCTCAAATATTCAATCAAATATTCAATCCTTTAAATAACCACCACCTGTAGACGACTACCGAAACTTATTTACTTTCAGTCACTAGCTAGAAAAACATTTTCAGTCACTACTTAGAAAAAGTTTCCCTTTCACATAGGTTTTACTATATATTAAAATGACATTTTCGTAGGTTGAAGTAGAAAAACTCTGTTTTTATCCCTTGTTATAGCAAAATTTGCTAAATTCGATAACATTATTGAAAAAAAAAAACATTTTTACAGGAAATTAATCAGGCATGAAAATAGACTTTTCATATGCTATCGTAGACAAAATTATTGATTACCTCGTTGGTTGTTAATTAATTATATTTATTAATTTTGTATAATGTTCGTCAATCAATATATAAAAATAAACTTTGTTTAACCAAAGTGAAATTTATTTGCATTGGGCAGATTCAATTTGTTTCTAGGAAACAATTAAAGAAAATTAATTAATATCTATCTTATATTTTTTAAGTATTTCAACTGTAAATTTTAATAAATGATGGAAAATTTTAAACAATGATTGAAAAATAACTTTTTAAAATCAAGTTTATTCAGTTTTCGCATTTTCTGGAAAAGTTTTCCTTGGTAATGCTTATTTTTTTACACCATCTAAAAGTAGACGTTTCAACAAACATAATGATTAATGTTTCTTTTGAAAAAACTGTTTCCTATACAAGAGAATTTTCGTGTGAAAATGAGGTCACTTTTTTGGTTTAAAATCAAAATTAAACGTAAAAATAAATATTTTGATTTCAAAAAATTATAGCCTATTAGAGAAATAATAAGGTAATTTTCCACCGAATTGTGTGAAAAAAAAAATTTTTTTGTGGAGATAAAAATTAAAAACGAAAAAGCTTTTTTTTATCGCTTTTTTCTATTTTCACGGCAAAGTTTAGGTTATGTGAAAAAATGACCGACATAAAAGTTATAGACCTTTTTATTACCTACAACTTTTGCTTTAAACGTTTTTCGATAGAAGGTCTAATTTCGCTGAGTATATGAGTATATAAATGAGTATACTTGTATAGTAAATGAGTAAATGAGTATATTTTCATATATGTACTTTTTAAATCGTGATTTGCAGGTGTTCCGTTTTAGTTTTTGAGCTTGTTTATAACGCGGTAACAATACCGTATTTCGTCTTAAACTGTCTTTTTTTTTTCTGGAAATGACTTGTTAAAATGTCTAGACTATTCTTGATCTATGCAATATTTTTAACAGAACAATACTGTATTCTCATGAAATATTTTGATCGAATTTGTGTTTTGAAAATAATATTAAATAATCTATGTTTGTTTCAAAAAGCCAATTTGGCCACTTTTGAACATAAAAAATTTTATTATAGTTTTGTTGGGGATTTGTAGATTTCTTTAGCAAATCTTTCTACACCATGTGGGTAGGAAGATTTGCTAAATAAATTGAAGACACAAATAATGAAACAAGGTACTAATCCTTGTTGGTTATCCCATTTTGTTTGTTATTAAAAATAGCATAGGAGATTTGCTAACGAAAATTTAATGTGTGAATTTTGGAAAGGGAGAAAACTTTTGTTATAAACAAATTTATTTTTTTCGTTTCCAATGAAATTATGTTTTAATTAAAATTTATGAAAATTGTTTTTTATTTTATCCTTTTTAATCATTGAATATTTTAGTATCTTTTTACTCTTCGGTTTTCATTAAATAATTTAGGTTTTCTCTGAACTTCAAAAAAAATTGTTAAGAGTTAGTGTCGATTTTTTGATTTAATAAAATGTTTTGTGTACAACAACACCTAAAAAACTTTTAAGACCAAGGTCGCAGAACAACATGCATTTTAAGGATTTGATCCCGCAGGAGGGATCGATTTTGATCGATTATGATCAATGTTGATCTACGGGTCTGACTACCCTGCGTACTCCAGTCCCTGCCATTGACACATGAGTTAGCGTGAGATATCACATACCACTGGCAATGGCAGGAGATGTCATTAGCCAAGATGATATCTTAGGGTGCTGGCGGACGAACTTTAATTAGTCAACGGCAGCACTTCCAGTCTTAGCTGGGCAGCGTTCCGTAGCGGTACCGCTCATTAGCTCTTCCGAGGAATCGAACCAACACGTAGTTATGTGTGGGCTTTGTGCCTCGATTGAAGTGGTGGGCGGTGCGTCTGGGGCGCGCTGCATCAGCTGGATTATTGGCATTTAGTTTTGTTTTGTTTTCAGCAAATTTCTCACAATTTGTTTTTCACTTATTATTTTGTTATTATTTCTTCATCTTATCATGAAATATTGGCATATGTCATATTTTGTAGTATGATAGGATTTTTTACTTAGTTATGCATTTAAAATAAAACACAAAAAAATAAAATAAACATTTTGATATATATATGGCAGTACAACCGAAAAAAAATAAGTCTGCAAGTGGTAAAGCAAATTTGCGCAATCCACCCGCCCATAAAGCGGCATGTCCACGGAATTTGCAGGGACAAAACATATATGAATCAATAAAAAATTTTAAAATACATGTTCAAAACATCTGCGGATTGAACGCTAACCATGACCACGTGCAACATCATCTTGAGCACGACAAACCGAACATTCTATTCCTTACAGAAACACAAGTTTCTGAAAATTTTCTCTTTATAGAATCGCTTAATTCCAAATATAGGCTCGAATCAGCTTTCAAACTCCATCAGGGCGTATGCGCATTCATTCATGAGAGTGTTGCGTACACGCGCTTTCCAAATTTTGAACTACACGGTGACGGCTTCAATGCAATGGTTTTAAAGATTTGTCTTCCAGAAATGACTTTTTTTACAATAGCTTTATACCGGTCCCCCAACAAACGTAACCCAAACTTTTTTAATATACTGACAAAAATTATGGACGAGATTAGAGCAAAGTCCCCTAATTGTGAAGTTATCGTTACCGGTGACTTCAACGTCCACAACAAATCATGGTTGGAATTCTCCAAATCGACCGACGATGTTGACAATAGTGGAAAACTGGCAGAAATTTTTGCCGCGTCTCAGGGCCTATTCCAAATTGTAAAAAGCCCGACTTTCACTCCCCGTAATGGCGGTGATAATAGTTTTCTACTAGATCTCTATCTTACCACAATGCCAGATATTACGAGTGTCGATGTTGCGAAAGGTAGTATTGGAAATTCTGATCATTATTTAATCTCATCAGTTATCAAAACTGATTTACTTAAAACTACAGCTCCCAAACCCCGTAAAATATTTCACTACTCAAAAATGGATAAGAGTGGTCTTCAAAATTTTTTCCATGGTTTCCCTTTCGACCGTCATTGTTTTTACACTGACAATGTAAATGTTTCTGCTCAAAACTTTACAGAAACCATCCAATTTGCTATAAATAAATTTGTCCCTTTCTCCATAGTAAAACCCAAACAAAAATACTTGTATTCGAAAGCTGCCAAAACGGCACTTAGAAACAAACGTAGATCATTTAATATTTGGATTCATAACAAAACTCCCACTAATCGATCCCAATATCTAAAGGCCAACAAAATATCTAATCAGATTATCTCAAACGAAAAGTCCGAAATTGACAGAGCGAAAGCCTCAAAACTTACGTCTATGTCTGTTTCTGACAAGAGTTTCTACAGTGCCATTAATTCTTTAAATTCTGGTACAAAATTTTCTATTCCCCCTATTATTGATGGTGATTTAATCGTCAATGATCCCGCAAGAAAAGCTAACTTGTTCGCTGAACGCTTTGCTCTGAACTCCACTGTTTTGGAAACTCCTAAAGAAATACCCCAAATCCAGTCTTCAGGAGTTAATATGAATGAACTTCACTTCAAACCCAAAATAGTCGCTAAACTTTTAAAGGGGTTAAACATCAACAAAGCATCAGGAATGGACAATATTCCACCCATTATTTTAAAAACCTTTTCCAAAGAACTTGCACCAACTTTAACTAAAATATTCTACCAATCCTACAAATCTGGTATATTTCCCTCGTGCTGGAAGTTGGCAAATGTCCAGCCCGTCCCCAAAAAGGGACCAAGATCCGATATCTCAAATTATAGGCCAATAGCTTTACTATCGGTCCTATCCAAAGTCTACGAGCATTATATTAATACACATATTTCAAAATTTCTGGAAGAAAATCATTTAATATCCGACAGCCAATACGGTTTTCGAAACAAAAGATCAACTACCGATCTATTAAACTATGTAGCGCATTGTTGGAACAGCATACTTGATAAAGGTGGTGAAACATACGTTATCGCTTTAGACATCTCCAAGGCATTCGATCGAGTCTGGCATGCCAACTTAATCAACAAGCTCGTTGCGTACGGTTTTCATCCCAATGTTGTGAAGCTGATTCAAAATTTTCTATCCGACCGATACATTTCGGTAACCTTAGACGGATATTCTTCTGAGTCTAAACTAATTAACGCTGGTGTACCCCAAGGCTCAGTATTGTCCCCAACCCTATTTTTGATTTATATCAACGAATTGTTGAAAATCACCAGCAACCCAATAAATAGTTTTGCAGATGATAGTACTCTGCACAAGTCGTTCGAGCCCCTTCCTTCAAAAGGTAAAATGCACGAACGAATTAATCCTGCCCGGAGAGACGCTGCCATAAACGTGAACAAAGACCTGAATAAAGTCGCCGACTGGGGTGACCAAAACCTTGTCAATTTCAACTCCACCAAAACACAGCTGTTGATTGTTTCCAGATTAAAGACCGAGTTCCCCAAAGATATTTTATTTAGTATGTGTGATGAACCAATAGGTGAATGTAAAAACATTCGTTTATTGGGTGTCACAGTTTCAAATGACCTACTCTGGAACGATCATGTAATGGCGATGGCAAAAAGCGCGTTTAAAAAACTCGGCCTCCTAAATAGATGCAAAAAATTTTTCACTCCATACCAATTGCTCCATGTTTATAAGTCCTATATTCGTCCCTGTTTGGAGTACTGCTGTCAAGTTTGGGGTGCTGCCTCTGTTTCCATCTTGGCCCTCTTGGACTCTGTTCAAAAGCGAGCTATACGAATTGTAGGTGATCGAACTTTGACATTACAACTTGATTCCCTACAACATCGTCGCACTGTTGCTGACCTCGTTGTTTTTTACAAATATCGTCATCAGCAGTGCTCAGATGAAATCAGCGGCATCATGCCTCAAACTTATTCTTACCCCCGTTCCACTCGGCAATCGGCTGCCGCAACCAGTGAAACGGTAAAGATCCCGCGCTGTCATACTGGCAGATCGCAGAGAGACTTCTTTGTCCGAACTGCGTACAAATGGAATAGTTTGCCGGAACACTTAGTCTCAGGTGGCTTCAACCCACAGATGTTTAAAAAAAGCGTTAATCTACACCTCAGAACGCCAGTTGTTGTGGGACCCAGGTCTAGACCTAGGTCTTAAAAGGTATTTATGTGTTGTTGTGACACATATTCTAAACCCTATTACACAACACATTTTATTAAAAAAAAAAAAAAAAAAAAAAAAAATGTTTTTCGTTTTTTTGTATTTTTTTAAGAATGGATAACCAAACAATAAAGTCTTTCACACAAGAAAATATAACATAGACCAATATTTCATGACAAGATAAGCAAATGTTATATAGAAATTATCACGAAGAAAACTAAAATTGTGTTGCCAATAATCCAGCTTGGCCTAGCATATTCCTTGATCATGTAACGCACTGTCGTTCGATATAATGAAATTCCAGATATAGAGCTTCATGAAGCCTTGTTTTCTTAAGCAAGCAATAGCGTGCCATCATCAAGAAATATTCCATAACTAAAATTGAGGCTGCTACCGTTGACTGAATATACAATTCATCCACAAACACCCCTAAGATTTCAACTTGATTAGTAATATATCACTGCTATTGCAGTACAGTTGCATATCTCACCTTAGCTCATGTATTAATAGTAGAAACTGAACTACACGAGATTGTTACACCCCCAGATCAAACATTAACAAAAATTGATGTTTGGTGTTGAATTGTATTAAATATCTATCAATCTGCTTCTGTCATTCTTTAAAAAAAAATTTTCAAATAAATTGAACCGAACGATTTGTTGTTTCAAATGACAGATGTTTATTTGTCACATAATATATTAATTATATTGGCGATATAACAGTTACAGGTAATTAAGAATGGAATGTTTGGTTATTAGTAAATTTTTGTTTAAATAGTTTACAGATGTTTTGTATATTTTGTAAAGTAAATGATTGATATGGTTTATCATGTGTTGGTATATAAACGTAGCGGAAATAATTGAAAATATGAATGGAATTAGTTACACATTAAACGAAATCTGTTTTTCTTAATGAAAAATTTGCAATTTTGTTGAACTTCTGCAATTTAATGAACTTTTCTTTTTCTCATTACTCTTTACAATTTTTTATTGATAACCAAAAGAAAAATAACTCAAAAGTATTTTTCTTCAACATACCATTATCAATGACCAATTATGATGCCAACAAATATAAAAATAGAAAATTATAGCTAAAGAATGTAACAAGATTGACGCCGGTTAGAACATTGTGTTTACCCTACGGGCAATTTAAGGTAATAAAAAGAATATAAAAAATTATTTTGAAACTACCATGCGAATAATTTAAAAGGTAATTTTATCGTTTAAATAAAGAGAAATGATGTGATAATTATTACTACTTAGGTCCTGTTATCGATGTTTCTTACATGTAATAAACTGTTGTCTATGAGTGTTTTTTTATTCGTTGCTGTTGCTTCTTCAAACGATGTAAAGTTGCAGAAAAAATAAAATATAAATGTACGTTAATAGAATTTTATTTATAAATTTTATCAGATGTACGTTAGCAAGCCCGTGATGGTTGTGACTGGTGGCAATCCGTGTCAAAAATAATAAATATAGAAATAAAACCAACCTATTTCCATAAAAGCAAGTCATAGAATCAAACTCATTTTCAAAAACTAACAATACTTCCGTGGACCACTAATTATTTGATTGACTAAAAAAAAAACAAAGAAATCATTTTCAGTCAACATGGTATAACTTTATGTAAAATAAAAACCTTTTTTTTCAGGTTTCTTTTGGAAGACATTAGGAGCTGGAGGGTGTCTATGGAAAATACATGTATAACCAATTATAGATTTACTGATTTTTAGTCGATTCGGTTCCAATGAAGAGTTGTCTTTACAACGCAAGTTTTCTTTACAACGCTTACAAGAGTTATCTTTATAAAAAGATACTGCGATGCTGATGCATAGGCTAACTTCACCACAGCTCTGGAAACAAAATATTGTGGATATGTATAAAGTGAGCTAATATCCATAAAATACTTTAATGAATGGCGACCCAATGTTATAGATTTCGAGCGTAGTTCTAATTATATAAACATTAAAGAAAGCTGTGGTATCCCAAAACATAAATTCTGTTGTACGAGAAAAAGTAAAAAAATTTTTTACTGGAAGTGAAAATCCAGAAGTTGGGATCCAGAACTGTTCAAACCCGTACTAAATACTTATGTACCAAGTTTCTTTCCATTTGATTATTAGGTACATACATTATTGAGCTTTAAAAAAAACAGGTGTTCAGGCGATCCCCACCACTTTGTTCAATATCGTTAAAAACTAATCAGCTCCTTGCCATACATATTTGCATTTTTTTCCAAAGTGTCATCAAAATTCATTCACGAACCAATGTTGTATGCTCCTAACAAACATAGGGGAAAAAACACCTGTCCACCATAGGAAGCGTCCACCATACCCCAACCCTTTGTCCAAAGTACCGCAAAAGCTAATAAAATCTTTCTCATATTTATTGAAACCTTTTACAAACGTTTAATGAAAATCGATCTCTAATTGTAGGCTACAGTAGGGATAAACACCGGAAGAAAAAACTTTTTAACCGGAAGTGACAAACCCGAAGTTGGTTTGCAATAATATTTAAAACAGTACTAAAACCTTATATAGCAAGTTTCAATAAGATCGAAAGCCGGGATTACAAGTTAATGAAGACTCAAACTTAGAGGAGCTCGGGAGACCCCCCGCCATTTTCTCCAATTTTGAAATGAATCCAGATCTTCCATTTTCAAATGAACCTAGATCATCTGCCAAAGTTTCATCAAGATCCTTTGCAGGAATGTCACAAACCCTCCCACCCACCCACAAACATACACCAACATTTTTATTGGATTTAGATAGAGGATGGTCCAAAACAAAAGAAAAAACCAAATTTGGGGTATGTAAGATTTTTTTAAAAAAATAATTTCAAGTTATTTGTAGAGTTCTTACTTAATAAAGTAAAAATGTAACCCTTATGGAGAGATGTCGATGTCCGTCCACAATTCTGTATAATTGAATTTTCTTACAAACTATATAACTATAATACCTACGCAATGGTCTCAAATAAATATTGATTTGTGTGCCAAAAAACTATTTCTTGTAAAAATTGTCCTCTCCGCATGCCAAACAAATTTTGTAAAACTGTCAAGCCTTTGTTGCTCCGTATTTGCAATTTCTTCCATACGATTAAAGCACTAAATTGCGGTTAGGGAACTATATGATAGATCATTTCTAAACGTTGTCAATCTAACGTTGTCAATCTAAACAATAAAAATTGTCATGAATACATTGAAAAAATCAATGTTTATTAATTTTTCTTTTCCATATCTAAAAGAGTCAAAATTTGCAATATTTTGAATTTTTGTAATTTAGTGATTGCCGCATGATTTGGGCTAAATTTTATTAAAGCTAAATGTGTAATTTTCGTCATATCATTAAACTACCATACAAATATCATATTTTTGAATCATCCTAAACCTCTAAATAGCGTGAACCATTGACGGAAGTTTTTTGAAAGAATAACTTGTTATTCCTTGAAAAAACATTGTCATTGTTATCCATTGTTATTCCTTGAAGAAACTTTCGCTCTAAAAGGCAGATAATGATTTATTGACAAAAGAAGTTTATACCTCCATAAGAGTTTTTTATTCTGGAACAATCGATTTTATCGTCGAATAAATTCTTTCTAATTAATACACCTCTTAAGTTTTTTTTGCGAAAAAAAGTTTTCTCAATATTAATACATATAGTTCAGTAACTTTATACATCACAGTATGCGTAAAATCCGGTAGTTCTGATGTTTTGCAGACTTGTTTATGATGTTGGCCTAATGAATAATCCAAGTTTGTGACCTCGAGCGCCGAACGCAACTTTGTCAAAAATCGAAAAAAAACGTGAAAAAATCGTTATTTTTTCAAATTTTGGCGATTATAACCCTAAAGGACTAGTTTTTTCTTTATGTTTTCTTAGGACGGTTTTAAAGTAGACTAAATTTGCTACAATATGATACTAGAACTGTCTCTGTAGACCCAATAGTTTCCGAGATTAAGCAGTTCAAAGATTATCATTTTTTTCGAAATTCGCAATTCTGTCGTTCTGAATGAATTTTCGAGTGACTAAAATAATGTCTAAAATATTGCAAAATATTGCGAAATATTGCGAAGTTAAAAATGTGATAAACTTTGAAAGGCTCAATCTCGGAAACTATTGGGTCTACAGAGACAATTCTAGTATCATATTGTAGCAAATTTAGTCTATTTTTTTTCAAAAAGTAGTCCTTTAGGGTCATAATCGCCAAAATTTGAAAAAATAGCGATTTTTTCGATTTTTGGGGCTTAATCTCGGAAACTATTGGGTCTACAGAGACAGTTCTAGTATCATATTGTAGCAAATTTAGTCTACTTTAAAACCGTCCTAAGAAAGTATAAAGATAAAGAAAAAACTAGTCCTTTAGGGTTATAATCGCCAAAATTTGAAAAAATAACGATTTTTTCGCGGTTTTTTCGATTTTTGATAAAGTTGCGTTCGACGCTCGAGGTCACAAACTTGGATTATTCATTAGGCCAACATCATAAACAAGTCTGCCAAAAATCAGAACTACCGGATTTGACGCATACTACCCCATACTCTCAGGCGACAAAGTTACTAGACTTATTTTATATAAACCTCACTCTGTTGTCAGGAAAATGTTAACGTGTAGTTGTCCCAATCACGGGGAAATTGTTTGCAAATATTTTTTCTTTCTTGGAATAATAAACTGCTATATGAAGTTGTCATTACTTCAATTTTTTTTTTCATTGTGGAAAATGTTAATCATTTTCAATACAAATTTGTTGCATTTAATTTCTAGACAGTACTTGTAAGTGTGAATTCATACGATGGGTAATATTCCTGTAGTAGCCAAGACTGAATGTTTTTCTAATTTCTTTTTTTCTTTTCCAAACTAATATAAAACATCTTCATGTTTGACAAAGAGCTACCTCAAGCGATACTCAATCATCTCTAGGCAACTAAGACGATACGTAACTAATTTCAAAGTAAAATTTTAGAACAAGAACATTTCTCCTTTAACACTCAGTATTTCATTTAAAAAAAATATGGAGGGACTGAAATCTCAAGCTCTTAGATACCAAGACTTCGGTCTGGGTTAAGGATTTTGCTATAAATTTCGTCAAAAAACTTTTATGAAGTTCTGGGCAGCGATGTATATCAAACATAAAACTCTTGTAATAGTACAAGTATTTTATCTCTGCTTAGAAATTTATTACAAAACTAACACGAAACATCAATTCGTTGTCGAAAAATTATAACAGATCGTAAATTAACATAGTTTAGTGAAAAGAAGATACACTCAGTAAACTACTCAAAAATCTCTACATTTAGCGATTCAAGAAAATATTACAAAATCAAAAATTCATATTTCTTTCAAAATTCTCAAAATATTCTAAAAATTATAATGAAATCAAAAATTTCATTTTTTTTTCAAAATTCTAAATATATTTCAAAAATTTTTCCAAAATCAAACTTGAAAACTTTTTTCAAAATTCTAAAACTATTGCGAAAATTATAACAGAATCGAAAATTGGAAACTTTGTCAACAATTTTTAAAATATTGTAAAAAATATAACATAAAAAATGCAAACCCTTTTCAAAATTTCAAACATATGCCGAAAATTATAATAAAATCAAAAATTTAAACTTTTTCAAAATTCTAAAAATATTCCAAAAATTCTTTCAAAATCAAAAATTGAAACTTTTTAAAAATCCTAAAACAATTTTCAATTGCTGAAAAGCACGTTTAGGATAGTTTTTTTAATATGGCAGGTTATTCTCACTTCTTCTTTACCACGTATAAATAATTTTTTATTCGGATTTCATATTAGGTACGTATAGGGACTTCCGAATGTTGCAGTGTTTTTGTGAACGAGTCATTTTGACATATCACAAAGAAAGTACTTGTTGTTCATTTTCTAGATGTACTAAAACAGCTGGACTTCGTTTAAGTTTAGGAAAAGAATGAATTCGAATCACAGCTTCATTGCTGTTTATATACTGTGGCACGATAAAAACTGAAATGTTGCTGCTGTTATTAACGTATATACTAATAAACATATTTGTAACTCCTTATCGACTAATTTGTAAATCCTTATCGAAGCTGGCATCAGATATTTGAAGTGCGTATTTGAAATGATTTTGTTTTGAGCCAGATTAGAATATGAGCGTGTGACAGACAATCCTCTTTTTGTCATTCCACTGAGTACATCCAACAGTACCCAGACTCAAAAACATCATGATTTATTATAAAATTCATCAGCGATTGCAAATCTGTATGAAAACTCGTGCTGTAATGTCATACCTATCTATTGCACAGGAACTAAATTTGTATATCGTCCCAAGCTGAATTGCATGTGAATGTAATAGATAGGTCTGGACGCCCGTAATAACAAACATACGCAAATCGTTAGTCTGCCAACGTTAGTTGTGTATAACCGTCATATTAAATTGGCTCTCGCAAATGAACTGGTACTTCAGAGAAAAGCATGGTTTGATTGAAACGGATGACTATCGAACTTTCTGTTTCGAATATTTTTGCATACGTTTCTACGATGTCTTGGTGAAACAATTGACGGCATTTCCAAATGTGATTATCTCCATTATCTCAAATCATTAATCAATCTCTTATGAAAAACAATATCTCTAGGTTGAAATTGATCGTCGATTATAATGATTGTCACTTCATTTATAATTGGAGCATTGAATATTCTCGCTTGTCCTGTAGCAAGCGTTTTGTCAACCTGGATTATTGAAACTTGTGTGTATCACATAGCATCATGTCAATTGCTGTTTTGAACAAATGCACTAAGTTGTTTTTTTCGTTAAGAACCTCTTGTAGTATGGAAACGAAAGACCTTAAAATTTCGCAGCGCACATTCAATTCATTATTGCCATCAACGATGAAATACATTTGTCGAAATTGGAACAGAATGAAAACAGAAATGTTCAATAATTGTAATTTTTTCTAATTCTTTTCTTATGGTTGATAAATTGGATATAACAATATATGGGTGATCAGTGATCACTATAATATACTATTACTATACTATTTTTGATGTTATTATAGGATTTTGTATAGGTCATCACCCATACAAATATAATCGATTTAATTAAATCTTTAAGTGAAACTGGACCATAAAATGGAGTGAATTCAAGATTAATACATCCTACATTCCTATATAGAGCATGACGGCTTAAAAAAAATAAGTATATAAAAACCTTCCTGTATTTAAATTAAACATTGTGTCCAAATTTCAAAAGAATCGATCCAGTACTTTCCGAGATTACCTATTTTGAACAAACAAACATTTTTATTTATATAAATAGATAGATAGATAGATAAAACACTTGTTATTTTGCAAATAGTTATAAAAATAAATAAAAATAATTATGTATAACATTTAAGTTAACCTTAACCGCTCAACTCAATCGATTTCGGTTGTTACACCATCAAACAACAACAAGTGTTTTATTTAAATTAAATAATTAACCGATATTTCTTATATTATATTTTTTCTGTGTCAATTATGACAATATTTAAAAAACAAATTGTCAAATTGTTTAATTGTTTATAAACAAATTTCAGTTTTTATATAATTGTCTATATATAGAACCAAAAATTATTGTTTTTAAGTAATATTGAAATAATGCTGATTTTGAATTTAAAGGTCGAAAGATTTTGAAATGTTACTAATTGATATATAGGCCAGTAAAAATAGTATCCGAACAACAAAAAAATTCGTTACAGCAATCTGACAGCGGGATATTGTAGAACACGATATTGTAAAAGAGGGAAATATAAATCGAACCGACAGCTGCTATCCGGGGGAATGGGGTGGGTTTTTAGTGGGGTGGGGTGGGTTTTTAGGGGTTGAAAACAGTTTTTCGTGATTTATGGCTAAATCATGCATCCTTTCAGAAAGAGTTATATGTAAAAGGGAAAAAAAGATCTACAACTTTTGTACGGACCATTTTTACCTTAACCTCAAGATTTTTCGAAAAAATGCGAAAAATCAATGTTTTTCTTTTTTAACCGACTTAAAAAAAGGAGGAGGTTCTGTGTTCCATTGTGGGTTTTTTTTATGTATGTTTACCGACTTCTCAAAAACGGCTCGTTCAATTTGGATGATTTAAATTGTATTCTATTTGGGTTTATTCCGAGAGAGTCACATAATTATGATGTGAAAAATACCGTTAATCAGAAATTTGGAAAAAACCATATTTTTTATGCATTTTCGTTGATTTCGTTAAAACATATTATTCTGTTTGGGTGTTGTGCGCACTGGGCAGTATTATATTGCTATACTTGTCAAGGTTATTGTAAATAATTTTCTATGACGGGAAATATGTATGCCGTTTGTGCCAAATCTCGCAAAACCATGATTACTAGATTGTCACTGATGAATGTTTTTCCAGTATTTGAAGTTATTACTTTTAAAACGTTTTCTAACCGACATTTGCTTTACGACTACACTAAAAATAAAAAAATAAAAAAACTTTTAAAAAAAATAGAACCGACTTCAGAAAAAACAAAAGAGGCTTAAAAAAGTGAAAAATAACTCAATTGTTGCTTTTAGAGACAAAAATACGTTACATTTTGATTAATTTATTTTAATTATACCTTACTATAGACAAAAAAATTACGCTATTAAACAAAGTTACTATATTAAAATCGTTACTTTTTATTGTAATTATTATAGTTATAGTTGTTATAATAGTAATTATATTTTAAAAGTTATTTGTAGTACAAAACTGTTCGAAGTCGGTGCCACATTGACGAAAAACCGACTAATATGTCTCGGGCTTGGCACTGATTTCAATCAGTTTTGTACTGTTTTAAAACTTTTTAATAGTTTTTTTCTTTTTTTCTTTGACAAAAAAAAATTTATGTAGCTCACACGTTGGCAAAAGATACCTACCTCTATTTATTGCAAAAAGGCAGTAATTTTTTCGGAGGGAGATATTTACACATTGTTGTTAAATTTAATTTAAAAAAAAACAAATTTTTAACTGCGATTCCTCTTAAAACTACGCCTCCTTCAGAGTTCTGTTTTGGCTCACTTACTCATTGTTACGTCTACTTTTGATAAATGGTAAATAAAGGTATACTGCTAAGGAAAAAATGGTGGGAAAATTGAAAAAGCCGAAATGCCGAAAAGCCCAAAAAAGCCGAAAAAATCGCTTTTTTCGTGGTAATTTGCATATTTTTGTTGAATAATCGTTAGTAATTAATAAAATCATTTTAATTTTTTTATGATTACGTAAACGACGATCATTCGGACATACATTTATGAATAATTATATGCTTTCGTTTCCGAACTTGATAAAAATTGTTCGAAGAAATAATCAACAATTAGAATTTTAGTCGTACTAAAAATCTTTAAAATTAAATATCTCAAGAACACGAATATTAGCTTCTTTGTAAATTTGAAATATTTTAGAGTTTTTACAAAAAACTCGACTGGATTATTGGCAACTACATTTTTGTTTTGTTTCAGCAAATTTTTGTAAAAATTTGCTATTTACTTTTTAATTTACTTTTATTTTCTCCATTCTATCATAAAATATTGGCCTATGTCATATTTTGTCAGTGATAGGATTTTTTGTTTAGTTATTCCATTCTTTAACAAAAAATATAAAAAAATAAAATAAGAAAGATTTACGTCCATCAACACCTTTGAACGTATGTTGTTGTGGGACCTTGGTCTTAAAAGGTTTTTATGTGTTATTGTGACACATATTGTACTTCCTACTACACAACACATTCTATTAAAAAAAAAAATTAAATTCCAATTGATCTTCAACCCTAGCGCCATCTTTAAAAAAGTTTTTTAATATTTTAATTTTAAAATTAATTACAAAAACAATTAATAATTTTTTTTTAAACGGTTAACTAATCAGCTATTAAACAAAAAAAAGTTTGATAAAATTTCTAAAGCCGTTCTTAAGCAATTTGATTTCGAAGGTACATCGGGTTGGCAGAATTTTCATTTTTCTAAAATATTTAATACTTATTTTAGTTTATAATACATATATGATAATTAATATATGATATGTTTTAATTTAATATGAATTACTTCGGTCTGAAAGACTTAAGTATTACCCCGAGCAGAAATTAGTTAGGGAAAACCTGAATACAGTCAGGGCGTGATCAGGGCCTGGTCAGTCCTACAAGGGCAATCCCTACTAGGGCAATCTGATGTGGGCCTATTCCGGGCCTGATTAAGAATACCCTTTTAGGGTTTACCAATTACCTTATTTGAATATATCCGGTCCTGATCAGGTTTTTCGTATTTGACCCCTAGTTGAAGTTTCAATTGGTTAAAATTCACTAGAGTATTATCCATTTTAGAAATATATAGATAAAATCGTTTCATGTATGTTTTAGTTATCGCTTCTCGGTTGAAGGACTATAATAATAGTGATTAAGGTGGTATGTATGTTTTAATTTTTTTCTATCGTAATTTTTTTATTTTAATTTGTTTAATTTATGTATATAATATATAATAAATATAAATCAGGGTCTGGGCCGGTTATCCCAATCAGGACCTGATCCAATTATCCCAATCAGGGTCTAATCCGGTAATCCCAATCAGGACCTGATTGGACAAAAGCGTTATACTCATGATTAGGGCCCAATCAGGCTGCCCTACCAATGCCTGATCCGGAGTAGGGTAAACCTGATCAGGACCTTACTTGAGCCCTGACAAATTTCTGCTCGGGACATTCATGAGCCAAAAGTGAAATTCTTACTCCCACTTTTTTTGGCATTTCTCGACGTTTTAGGACCTACTGATTCTACAAAAACAACAAAAAAAATGTATGTATGTCTGTAAGCCGGCCGTTTTTATGACGTAAATGTATTTGAAAATGAAATTGGACATCAAATTTTTGAATTTGTTATAGTTTTTGCAATATTTTTAGAATTGTGGAAAAAGTTTTTATTTTTTTTGGATTTTTGAGATCAATTAAACTCAAGTAAGTAAAGAAGTAATTGAAATTTTTTTAATTCAAAGGTATGGTTTGAAGTTTCTCAGAAAAAAACTCCAATTCACATTTTTCGTGTTTCGGATGGGATTCGAACCTACCCTCGTCAGTGCCAGGCTCGAATCCGAGACACGCTATCGATTACGCCGTTGAGGCGTTTTAATTTTTGTTTTTGTTATAATTTTTGCAATATTTTTAGAATTTTGAAAAAAAAAAGAATTCTTTTATATATAATTTTAGAATTTTGAAAAAAGTTTCAATTTTTGATTTTGTAAGAATTTTTCTCGGCTAAGAACTCGGCTGGGCCCGACCTATACGTTACCAGCCTCGTCCACAGACTGCTGATAGTGGAAAACCCATATAACATGGTAAGCTGCGAAATAAGTGATATTTATATTAACGAATAAGTAGTCGCGGACAATACAGCGGGAATAGTCATTAGACGCGGGGGATGATGAGTGGCGTTCATTAATCCAATAAATCTGGCAAAAGTCTTAAAATGATTATTATGACGTGGCGAGATGTGCCGCCACTAAATAAGCACGCCCTGATATAGGTCATCAGCTATATCAGTAGGGAGATAAGGCTATATGATATGTTACTCAAAAATAGATTTATTATCCTATATTCATTTGCAATACTCAACATATTCGAATGAATAGGTCATAATACTGAGATGAGGAAAGCAACGGGAAACTACCTCATCAATTTCCCCAGGACGATTAGAATTGTCCATGAAAAAAAAACTTCTTCAAATATGGTCGAGAAAATTTGCAATGGCCCTAAGTGCCAGCGGCACTTAAATCTGTCAAAGGTGCTATGAATCTCCGGCTCGACTTTGTAGAAAATAGAAACATGGAACGTGCGAAGTATGTATGAGGCTGGAAAAACACATAATATAATAAAAGAAGTGAAAAGATTAAACATGCCGCTACTGGGTATCAGTGAAATGAGGTGTAGTGGTATAGGAAAATGTTGTGTAGATGAATATGGTATTTATTATTCTGGTAATGATGACAACAAACATCGAAATGGAGCGGGCTTTATTATTAATTCACAAGTTATGAAAGCTGTCAAAAACTGGTTGCCAATATCCGATCGTGTTACAGTGTTGCAATAAGGTACAATACCGTTCCAGTTAAACATTGTGCAAACTTATGCAGGTGATAGATTTGTGCAGTTTTGGCAGGAGGAGGATCTGATAATCATGAACACTTTTTATAAATTACATCTAAGAAGGTTATATACATGGATTTCCAACGCAGATAGAAATGTAAGAAATTAAATCGATTATATAACGGTTAATAGACGCTACAGAAATATGATAAAAAGTGTTAAAACATATCCTGGTGCGGATGTATTTACATATCATAACCTTCTAGTAGCGACACTGAATTTGAGACTCAAGAAGTGCAAGAAAGCGATATCGAAATTCCGTATTGATGTAATAAAATTACAAAATTTAGATGTTAAGAATACGATAAAAAACGAGCTTAATAACAAACTTGCTCATCTGGAGCTTTCAGAGCCTGAAAATGTTGAGTCTAATTGGAACGCACTTAAAAATGCAATAACATCAACTGCGCAAACAAATCTAAAACCAAACAAAAACCGTGGATGACAGATAAAATATTGGCCCTTATGGATCAACGTTGTATCTATAAGGGGAGTGACACCCGAAAGTATCTAGACACGCAAAAAGTAATACGGAGACATATAAGACAAGCAAAATAACAATGGCTAACAAATGAATGTAATGATATAGAAAGGCTAAATGGATTACACGACTCAAAGTTAAAAAGGCTGCGGGTATGTATAAAAGCGGCCATATTAGTTATCTGTGTGACAAAAATGGTAAAAGTTTAAGCATAGAAGAACAGTTAAATGAATGGAAAATATATGTGGAAGCTGAATTTAACGATGTAAGACCTGAAATTCTAGACATACAAATGGAGGAGGATCCAGAAATCACAAAAGACGAAGTAGAATATGCCATAAGGCAGCTAAAAAATGGTAAAACTGCTGGACCAGATCAAATTCATGAGGAAGTGCTAAAATTATTAGAGAACGAAAGGGCTTTATCGGCGTTACTTGATTTATTTAACTTAATTTATAAAACAGGAAATTTGCCTTTGGATTGGTTAGAATCTATTTTCATAACAATACCTAAGAAATCAAGATCAAAAACATGTAGCGATCATAGAATAATTAGTTTAATGAGTCATGTTCTTAAATTATTCTTGAAGATCATACATAAAAAAATATACGCAAAATGTGAAGAAAGGATGGGTAAGACACAATTTGGGTTTAGAAACGGTTTCGGAACACGCGAGGCACTATTCAGTATGCAAATTCTAACTCAAAGGTGCCGGGATATGAATGTAGATTTGTATGTCTGTTTCATTGATTATGAGAAAACTTTTGACAGAGTCAGACACGAAATATTGTTAAAAATTTTGTTGGATTTGGGGCTGGATAAAAATGATGTACGCATCATAGCAAACTTATATTGGAATCAAACTGCTGCAGTTCGTGTAGAACACAATACAACAGAAAAAATACAAATATTGAGAGGCGTCAGAAAGGGTTGTGTACCTTCACCTCTATTGTTTAATCTTTATTCGGAGCATATTATTAATGAGGCCCTGGGGCGAATTGATTCTGAACTAATTGTTAATGGAGTGGTAGTCAACAATATTAGATATACTGATGATACGGTTTTGATAGCAACAAGCATGCACGACCTGACGATACTGTTAGATACGGTCATAATACACAGCAACAATATGAGGATGAAGCTAAACGTCAAGAAATATGGTTATTATTCAGCAAAAATTCAAACAGTATCAATCAGTCATTGATGGCCGGTAATGAAGTTGTGGAGAAGGTACATCAAATTAACACTTCGATTAAGATTACTCCGATGTTATGTGTTAAGTATTCTTCAGTGGCGAAGCGTGCTTCTGAAACTAGGGTAGACATATTCAAAAGTTTTATTGATTTGCCTGTAGAAACTAATTATAGTACATTAAGATGATAGGATAGAAAGCTAAGGTTTTGGACGTATGTGAAGTTTGTGAGTCGAAGCGCCAACCGAGATTTGCACCCACATTTAAAATGACTTACGTCCGTGCATCATGTACTATATTTTTTATTCGCCGCAAGCAAAATATTTAAAAAAAGATTGTTCAATCTAAATCAAAATTAAAAATTTTGAAATAAAAATATTTTGTACAAAAGATAAAGGATATTGTAAATTAACAAAAACATTGTTTTAAGTTTTGGGGAGCGATGAATATTAAACATAAAATTCTTTGTAAAAGTACAAATAAAAGTACACGTACAACTTTCTCAAAATTCTAAAAATATTCCAAAAATTATAACAAAATCCAAAATTTAAACTTTTTCATCAACATTCCAAAAAGTTTCTAAAATTATTAAATAATCAAAAGTTGAAACTATTTTCAAAATTCCAAAATTAATGCAAGAACTATAACAAAATCAAAAATTCAAACTTTTCCTAGAACTCTTAAAATATTGCAATAATTATAACAAAATTAAAAATTCAAACTTTTCCCGAAATGCCAAAAATATTGCAAAAATTATAACATAATCAAAGATTGAAACTTTTTTCAAAATTCTAAAAATATTCCAAAAATTAATCCAAAATCAAAGATTCAAATTTATTTTCCAACTGTTCCTGTTTTTCAGAAGTCGTAGAATCGAATTCACAATCACACAAAAAATTGCTCAAGAAACATCTAACTAATAATTACAATTTTTGTCAAAAATGCTTCCCATAATATGTTTCTCAAAAAATTTGGAAACAAAATATATAAACAGAAATAGACATAAACAAAACTGTCTATCCAAGAAGGAACAAAAGTTGAAAATTTGTTGTTGTTGCTATTGCTTATTTTGGTAGTCATAATTTGAAACGTCTACTGATGTTTCTCAACAAATTTGGAAACAAAAATAGACAGAAACAAAACTGTCTATCCAAGAAGGAACAAAAGTTGAAAATTTGTTGTTGTTGCTATTGCTTATTATGGTAGTCATAATTTGAAACGTCTACTGCACTGAGAAAAACATTTTTGTTTGTTTGTACATGAAACTGGGAAACGTTTGTATTAAAGTTTCGGGAACATAGCTGAATTGTTTTTGTTCTAATTATTGTATTAAAACTTAATGATTTTCTTAGAACGTTTGACAAAATAGTATTAAGTCGACATTATGCGAACAATATGAAAATAAAGTTTCATATTTATATTATGTTTGGGTAGACACTGTCTAGTGTGTCTATACCGACGCTTCGCCACTGGTATTCTTCTATATGGAATGGAAGCATCGGCATAAACTGATGCTATGTGCAAAAGAATTAAAGCCTTTGAAATGTGGACTTATAGAAGAATGCTAAAAATATCTTGGATAGAGCGCAAAACAAATGTAGAAGTCTTCACTCAAATGGAAAAACAACTCGAGGTAATCAATACTATAAAACAACGTAAATTGGAGTATTTTGAACATGTAATGCGAAATGAAAAATACAAACTATTACACATCCAAGGAAAAATTGAGGGCCATCGTAGTCAAGGCAGACGCAAGACATCATGGTTAAAGAATTTAAGACAGTGGTATGGTCTCAGTACTCGAGCATTATTTCGCGCTGCAGAAAATAAAGTAAAATTGAAAATTCTAGTCGCCAACGTTCTAGGAGGACATGCCACCTGAAGAAGAAGAAGAAGAAATTTTGAAATATTTTTAGAATTTTGAAAAATTTAAAATTTTTGATTTTATTATAATTTTTGGAATTTTGAAAAAAGTCTCAATTTTTGATATTGTTATAATTTTTGCAATATTTTTAGAATTTTGGAAAAGGTTTGAATTTTTAAGAATTTTTGGAATATTATTGGAATTTAGAAAAAGTTTAAATATTTGATTTTATTTTAATATTTGGAATATTTTTGGAATTTTGAAAAAGTTACAATTTTTGATTTTGTTATAATTTTTGTAATATTTTTAGAATTTTTGAAAAAGGTTTTAATCTTTGATTTTGTAATAATTTTTGGAATATCCTTAGAATTTTGAAAAAATTTTGATTTTTTGATTTTATTTAAGTTTTACAATATTTTTTGATTTTGTAATAATTTCGTGTTAGTTTTGTAATAAATTTCTAAACAGAGATAAAAAATACTTGTACTTTAACAAAAAGTTATGTTTGATATACATCGCTACCCAAAACTAAAAACCATGTCCTCATAAAAGTTTTTTGCCGAAAACTATATCAAAATCCTTAACCCAGACCGAAGTCTTGATATCTCAGAGCTGTGAGATTTCAGCCCCTACATATTTTTTTATTGTAATTGAAAAGAAAATTCACTTTTTGATAAATATCAGCAAAATCTGCAACTAGCATATTTTTGCTAGCAAATATTCGAATAGGTTTTTATCGTCGAAGTCTGTAATTTGAGCATGTTTTGGGTAAAGGATTAAACCTTCTAAAAACCCAAAAAAGCCTTATTTAGTACCTTCTTTAATCCTCATTTGGTACCTTCTAAAACCAAAAAAAGTTTAATAAAATCAGTAAACTTGGTTTTAGTGTATGGCACAAAGTACAAAACAAAATCAAAATATATTTAAATGTCTTTCTCAAAAACAAAAAATAACGATTGTTCTTAGGTTTAGTATGTTTTGAGTAAATAACAAATCTGTAAAATATAAAAAACATGAAAGAAAACAAAAAGGTACTTTTTGAGATCGTCATGTTTGAAGAATAAAATTTACTTTTTTGTTACTTAAATAAACTAAAAGTTACGAAAGCATATAATTATTCATAAATGTATTTCCAAATGATCGTCGTTTACGTATTCATAACAAATTTAAGTGATTTTATTAATTACTAACGATTATTCAACGATAAATATGCAAATTACCACGAAAAAAGCGATTTTTTCGGAGTTTTCAATTTTCCCGCCATTTTTTCCTTAGCAGTACAGTAATCCCTCCGACTGCGCGGGTTCTCATTGCGCGATTTTCCACTGCGCGAGATGATTTTTCAATACCAATTTTAGCACTGCGCAATTAAAATTTCACACTACGTGACTTTTAAAATTTGTTTTTAGAATATGTTGGTGAATTTCGTAAAATTAAAATGAAAAAAAAAATGGAATTTTCCATATCATTCTTTTACAACTCGAACAGATTTGAACAAAATCTGACCGACACGCATTTGTGTTTGGCTTAAAAATTTTTTACGGGTATGATGTCGAAAAAAATATAGGTGTTCTAGGATTTTTTTTTGGAAAATAGAGGCGATCTAAATTTCGAGAATTTCGTAATTTTTGGCTTGGCGGCATATATTCAAAAATTCATAACTTCGGTTCTATTAATGATAAAAGCTTTTGTTTTATTTTATTTTAAAGTTAAGAAAAGATGGAATTTTAATAAAAAAATATAGTCAATAAAAAGAATTAACAAATTCTTATAGTTATAAACAAACAAAATGTTAAAATCGATTTTTAGTGATTGCCTTGCAAAAATAAAGAGCATTTGATATAACCATCGTATTCTACGTTCAATTTTCAAGAAAAACATATTTTTAATTAATGAAAAAATTAGTTTTACTGTTAGGAATAAATTAATTCATTTCTAATGCTACTCGTACACGAGAGAGCAAAATTGCAGATCTCATAGAGAAAGTGTCTGACTTATTGCTTAATTGTTTACACATAGGAATTTGCTAATAATTTTTGTAGATAACAATTTTGTTTTTATAGTTCGTCTACTAGCTTTAAAATAAAACAGAAAAAAATGTCTATTATTACCAGAACCAAAGTTATGAATCTTTGAAAATAAGTCTTCAAGCCAAAAATCACGAAATCCTCGAAATTTAGAACCGCTCTATTTTCCAAAAAAAAATTCTCGAGCACGTATATCTTTTTTTTCTATGTAAAAATTTCAGCCAACTCAAAAATGTGTCGATTAGAAAGGTGTTAGGTTTGTAAAAGAATGATCCATATGTTTGCATTACATATTCAATTTGCATTACATATTCAGCTTATTTTTAATTGTGTGGCTGGAACATTCAATAAAGATCAAATCCAATTTCAAGCCAAGACAAGTCAAGAATATTCTTAGCAAATTCAGATTATTGATATTATTTTTTTAAATTTGAGTTGGTTTTTTTAAATGTTATTTGTGTTAATTTATCTTTTACCTTATGAATTGTTTTCTTTTTTAAGAGTTGTTGAAGTAAAACATGTCTTTCAGGCTATATATATTCAGTTTTGTTTAAGTAAAACTTTTAATTTATTTTTTTTCAAAATTTGGAACCGAACCCTCCATTTTTATACAAAATAGGGTTCACTTTGCCCGCTGTTTTTCTGGAAGGGAACTACCGCACAGTCGAAGGGATTACTGTATACAATTTTTACCATTTATCAAAAGTAGACGTAACAACGAGTAAGTGAGCCAAAACAGAACTCTGTAGAAGGCGTAGTTTTAAGAGGAATCGCAGTTAAATTTTTTTTGTTTAAATATTAAATTTATCAACAACGTCTAAATATCTCCCTCCGAAAAAATTACTGCCTTTTTGCAATAAGTAGAGGTATTTTTTGCCAACGTTTGAGCTTCATAAATTTTTTTTTTGTCAAAGAAATAAAGAAAAAAGAAAAAATTGGTTTTTTGCATTTTTTTCGAAAAATTTTGAGGTTAGGGTAAAAATGGTGCGTACAAAAATCTTTTTATTCGATACAACTTTTACATATAACTCTTTTTGATAGGATACACGGTTTAGCCATAAATCACGAAAAACTGTTTATTACCCTAAAAAACCCTCCCCATTCTTCCTCGGATAGCAGCTGTCGGTTCGATGTATGTTTCCCTCTTTTACAATATCGTCTTTTACAATATCCCGCTATCAGTTTGCTGTAACGAATTATTTTTTTTTTATTTTTTCTCCTATTATTTACTGGCCTAATACAGCGTAATTAGTATTTAATTTTGGTTTGAGTTTATGTTTTTATTAAGAATGGCAACGTTAGGGTTAATATTGGTTCAATAAACAACAGTAACGTTTTCGCAATTGAATGTCAAATATAATTTGCCAAATTAAATCTAAAAAATTATTAAAACGCCATACAATTTATTACGAAAGTATACCATATGTTCGTGTCGTTATTTACATAGTAACTACAAACAAAAATAAAATATTTCAAACTTCAAAACTATTATTCTCATGGCATATT
The DNA here is from genome assembly GCA_963693315.1 of Diogma glabrata. Classification (NCBI taxonomy): domain Eukaryota; kingdom Metazoa; phylum Arthropoda; class Insecta; order Diptera; family Cylindrotomidae; genus Diogma; species Diogma glabrata. The sequence continues at coordinate 328,869,081 of OY856187.1, forward strand.
AGACACATTTTTTTTGGACATTTTAAAATAGAACAAAAAATAATGATTTTGCTTTTTAGCTTATTAACACAAAAACTTGTATGCACCACTTGTGCTACTTGGGATACCATTTAGTAGGTCCATTAAGTGACATCCACTAAAGGGGTGCGGGATAATTACATTCTTTTTGGAGCGCAATAACATTCATTACCATAAATAAACTTAAATTTGTGTATGAAACTGTAAGAAAATTAATTAAGTTTGATTCATTTTATGCAAATCCAACATTTCAAAAATACTCAAAAGTCAAAAAATATTTCATAAATTGTTGTAGAAAAACGCAATAAACGAATTAGCAGTTCACTCATCAGTCACAACTCACAACACCATAGATTAAATTATTTCGTTCACGTATGTTGGTGATATTTTTAATAAGAGTTCAACTCAGAATTTATTATCAATTTGACTATGATTATAGTAAAATTCTTTATAAATTACTTACTTACAAAGTATAAGAAAAACGACAATTGTCGTGAATAAAATTAAACGATAATAAGATAACGATAAATAATAATGAGATAAATAGAATTGCATGTAAATTTGAATTATAAAATTAGTTTTCTAATAAAATCAAAACCATTTAATGGTTAAATTAAATTGAAAGCACATCTTGATTCATTTACATTGGATTGGTTTAGTTTAGTTTCTTTAGAAATTAACATTATCAGTCTTGATTTGATTAACAATTATGTTTACGTTGAAGTAATAAAAATGACAAAAATTAGAGTAGATACATTTGCAGTGCTATTGGTTTATTTATACTCCTATTTCATGGGTAAAACATAGGTTTGCAATGAAAGTTGTGATCAATCGGTTCAACTGCTAAACATTTTTGTGAATCATTCAAAGAGTTTCAGATTTGAAATTTGATTACAAAGCTAAATTTTACGCCCACTTCTCTGGATGACGCTAACAGCATTAGATACAGACTACTGTGGTGGAGCGTCGAAAAACTGTATAGTACTTTAAAATCAAAAGATTAAATTAGATTAAAAATTGGCCTGCTTATCAATCTTTCCGGTTAGGGTAATAATTAGCTAATATAACTTTAGATCTCCAACTAGATATTAAAATCTTTGGAGCAATATATTGATAGGAGGCTTAACCCGAATCAGCAGTTATTAAGTAAATCATTTGTATAAAGTTTTTGACAGACGTAGAGTAAGCTTACTTTATCTTTGCATTTTAGTTTCTATCACAAAAGATTGAAATCGATTAACTTAGTTCTTATTTTTTGCTTGGCTTTGTTTGTGGATATTAATATTTAGGTTATTTGCGATCATTGATTCTCAGTTTCTTTATTTATTACTTATCATAAATAATGAAATTGCACTTCTTGGAAGAAGTTATTATTTTTGTTTTGAATATAATTCTGACATGTCGACATTTGACAGCATTTACAGGCGAGTACCCAAATGGATCAAAGAAATAAGAATTATTACAAATTAACTTATACACAAATATGAATTCGTATCAATTTCTTCTTCGTGAAACAACAGTTTTGATTTTAAATAATTAATTTCAAATAAAAGAAATGAAATATTTTAGTTGTATATTTATGAAACAGAAATTTTTGATCGATCGACAGATGAATTAATTGGTTTTGGTAGGTTAAGTTAAGATTAAAGCAAGAAGAAAAAGTTACCAAAGATTATAAGAAAAAAAAACATAAGATCAAAAAGAATTTCGGTTGTCATATTAATCAATTATATCAAGAATTATATTTTGAATACCAAGTCCAAGCAAATGTTGTCAATGAAGAGTTTTATGCTATTGCTCACTTAACTCTTGGAACTGGTGCTTGTAACTCTTATTATTTTTTACAACGGCATAATTAGTTTTAACATACAATTGTGTATTTAGAAAAGTAAATAACTTCACTCAGTGCATGAAAGAGTGCAGATGTAAATATTTTTAAAGTTTTAAATGTTTGAATTCTTATGAACTTTGAACTTTAAAACTTAATTACAGATTGCAAGGTGAGAATGCAAATACGTAACTAAAATAATTGATGCTATAACCATTCATTCACAAATAAATTTAATAATTAGTGTTCATCAGCAGAGAGGCTATCTTAGGAAATATTGTACGAATCATTTTTTGTATAAGTGTAAACATTTACTTTCCGTTAATTAAAATTTGTAATTTTACGATCTGTCAAAAATTTTTTATGGAACATGTCTCTCGATCAATCAATTTGAATAAAAGCGAATATAACATCTTTTCATGAGTTTAAAGAAAAAAATATTTCCTGTTTTCTTTGTTTGATATGGATAAAATTTAAAATAAAAATTTGAACTCTTTCATCGAAGATAAAGATATTGCTATGCTGTATATGGACAACAGTTTTTATTAATTCTGTACATGATTGTGACTTTCATGTTTTGTTATTTTTTTGTAATTTGAATATCTGTCGGTTATCGATTTTGCGATTAAATCTTTTCCAATGCAAGTTTCACATGCTCGATTAAGGTAGTGGAGGTTTGAAGTCCACTAGATCCAGTGTGGGCGTCTTAGTTTGATCTAGCTTCACATTACGTTACGTTCAATAAAATAAAATTTTACTTTTATTAAGTATTTGTGTCAACTAATCCTCAAATTTACAGTTAGGTACTAGAGATTGTATATAATAAATTCAATCGAGCCCAGTCGCTTCTTGGTCATGATAAGCCGTCTTATTATGTTTCTTCATAATGATCTACTTCTTAGGTAATATTTTTTTTAAGAATTTAATAATGTTTAAAAGATATTGACCACGTTGATGCCGGGGTTATCTCACCATAGCTCTGAAGGTAGTATTCTGCAAATAAAGTGAGTATATCCATCAAATTCTTTAATGAATGGCTAACTGCTGCCACAGATTTCTCGTTATTATAATTGTAACGAAGTTTGGAACGTGCAATGAACACCGTTCACTCCTGATAAAGGAACTAGAATCACGAAAATTCAAGGATTTGCGTGCCTTGAGATTAAAATTCGGACTAGGCTCAGTCTGTGAGTTCGAATATGTCTTCTCAGCCCATCACAAATCTTGAATTGCACGCAAAATTTTCAAAAGAAAATGGACCCAAAAGAACAAATAACAGGAACTCTGACGACCCTAAAAGTCAGAGGAGGGAAGACCATCACTCTTATCACATCAAATATTATAATTATTACATTAAAAAAAATTTTCATTCACCCCATTATTTGTAATTGATCCAAACCGCCATCCTTGTACAACATTGTCCAACCATAGTGACTAAAAAGTAAAATCTAAATGTATGATATACATATAAGTAATTATTTTGTTTAATTTTCACGAACTGATTGAATTCCGATCAACTGCCAAATGTTATTATAAGCCATATTATGGACCAAATAAAGTACGCACAAAGGAATAAACGCATCTTGTAAATAGTTTTTTTTTTATAAAAAAATCTTAATTCTATTGATACTGATTATTTCACTTACACTAACAAATTTGACTAAATTTCATAAATTTGTTTTGAAACCAATTACATTAGTTAAATTTATACATCCTAGTTCGTTCACTTTGTTGTGACATTTATTTACATGGGCGTCGTTATTCTGATTTTAATTTTTTTCATTTAACAAAATTCCGGTATACTACCTACAAAATCATCAATATTAGGTAGATTTCATATAAAAATCTACCTATTGCAATGGGCTTCATCTCGGAATTTCGGAAAAATTTTGATGCCAAACGACTATATGTGATAAGCGGAGATGGAAAAACAAAAAAAAAAAAAATTATATATATATATATATATATATATAACGATATGAGGTATAACGGAATTTAGCGGCACTCTCACGGTCGCATTTTTTGACCTACACCAAAATAATTTTCTGTGTATGTTTCGGCAAATAATGTCTTGGACAAGTTCGTGAACTGGCCATATCCGGGTACCGGTTAAGCGTCTAGAGCCTAAAAAGTCGAATAATCTAGGGCGCTATAACTTCCGTTTTAATAATAATATTTTAATAAAATTTAAAAATATTGAATATTTGAACCTTTTTCTATCATTTTTATCCAGATGACCACTTTGGCGTTTCAGGTTCCTCAAAAATCAGCTGTTTTAAAAATTTACTAAACTTTGCTGCCCTTGATCTAGCTGAAATGGCCAAGCTCATATTTGAAAACTTTTTTTCACGTACTTAAAATATAAATCTTTCCAAAATTTTCAAAAATAATAGTTTAAGTCTAACGGTTGAGACCCTACGGCTGTTGAAATGAAAACAAACGCAAAAGGCAATGCTTTCATCATGTTTCAGTTTATGTTATTTAAATTCATCTTAGCTTTTAAACATACTTTTCAACTATAGCCTCAAAAAATTTCAGCTTTCTAACCCAAAAGGTTTCATTTTTATAAGCATTATAATGCAACCCTTACAAAAAAAATATCAACCCATTTAATACCATAGAAAAATTATCAAAATCTCTTTTGTTTTTATTTTTTTTACTAAGTAACCGTTTGAAAAAAGATTAAATAAGAACAAAAAAACACAACAACAAAAGATGATTTTGAAATAAAATTGTTTGATAATGTTATAAATTATGTGTGATGGTATAATTGTAGTTGTGACGTAGTTCATTTGATCTTTGGTGGATTTAATATGTTATTAAAAGTAGTTTAAACCAACTTAAATAAAACTGTTCCGAAATTGTATTGATGGAGTTAGTTCGGATAATGTATTTAATTTGGTTCGATAATTTTTTTGAATTATTCTGTTTCTACTTATATTTTTTATTTAAACTAATCTGACTTATTTAATTTTATTTGGACACAAAACCGTCTGACCCCGAAATCTACCTATTTCTAGCGGATATACCTGCCGCTGGGATTTTTTTTATTAGTTTTTGGTTTCCGATCATAACAGTTTATTGTAATATTTTAATCTGCTCCACTGAATCTGCTTCGCTGGTAAAAGTATCAATTAACCACAGATACCAGAAACTATGTCAAGGACAATTACTTCGTTGAGACGCTTTGTTCTGAACCTTAAAAAAAATTTTTTTTAATTTTTTGTACGACACCCTCCCATTTCGTGTCAATATCCATAAAAATATTATTTGCAAAATTTGAAATCAATCGTTCAATTCTAAGGCGTGCCCCCAGCCACTTAAATTGTCACTAAAACTTCAAGTGCACGGAGCACCGCTTAAAATTGAACAATTGATTTCAAATTTAGCAAATAATATTTTTATGGGTATATTGACACGAAATGGGAGGGTGTCGTACCAAAAATGTAAATTTTTTTAGGCTCAGAACAAAACCTTTGAACTTTAAGTGGCCGGGGGTACCCCTAAGAATTGAACAATCGATTTCAAATTTTGCAAATAATATTTTTATGGGTATTGACATGAAATGGGAAGGTGCTGCAAACTGTACAATGAAAAAAAAAATTCTAGAGCAACCTAAGGGTCACCCTAGTGCACATGTTTACAATGCATTACACTGGTTAATAACGCGTATTATAATAAACTTAACCTTGGTTCAGTCTAGGCATTTGCGATTGGCCCAGACTGAGACCTAAGCAAACTAGCCAAGACTTCGCTCGGCAATACTGGCCTGACATTGGTCCGTTGTTTAATATTGGCAGCTCCTACTTGGGTAGTGATAAAAACACCTGTTGTATGGTAGACCTCAAACCCTTTGTCCAATGTACCCCTAAATCTAATCAAATCTTTCTCATATTGATTGAAACTTTATAGCAACGTTTCATGAAGGCTATAGTAGGGATAAACACTTTAAAAAAAATTTCAAAAACAACTTTAACCGGAAGTTAATATGCAGAAATTTTGGAAACTATACTAAAACCTTATATACCAAGTCTCAATAAGATTGGAAGCTAAAATCAGAAGTTATATGGAGATTCAAAATAATAAATATTCCGTAGACCGCGAACCATTTGTCCAATTTTGAAATTAATCCAGATTTTCCATATTCAAGTGGACCCGGATCATAAGGTAAAGATTCATCAAGATCACATACGTTTTTGACCGAACGACGGACCTTAGTTGAAATAGTGTCTTGGTTTTTCTGGTGGGTCCACCGGTAGGAGTTGGTAATCACGATCTATGTTTTCTTTGTTTTTTATTTGCATTTCGTTTAAATGGGAGAGTTAGTTAGTTTATCTGTTGGTTGAGATGTTTTTTGGGCGCCATTAAATAACGCCATTTCCGTGTGCAGTGGAGTATTGTTTGTGAGTCATGAACGAGAGCTGCTTTCGATTTTTAGTTGATAGTTTCTGGTATTTTTCAGTGCGCGAATTTTATACCGTAGTTAGGTACTTATATTTATTTTCATACAGCTCTTGAATATTTGTGTAAGTCAATATCATTGTGATATCATGAGCTTATGACATATACAAATTAAATATTGTAACAAACAGGACCCCTCCTTGCGGTTCTCTTACATTAACTTTACGATATTTTGAATGGCAATTCCATCGTTGCATTTTATGTGGGAGAGTTGAGGTTAGTAGATCTAATAACAGTTTACTAGCGCAGCCGGTATCAAAAGCGCGTGAGAGATCAAGGACGACCACTACTATTCGCTGGTTAATTTTTGTGCCTTAAACCTCAACGTTGTAATTGTGATTATGCGGCAGGTTGTTGTAGTGTTGTTTCCATTCAACAACCCATGCTAGTAGACAGTGAAAGTTAGATCTTGTTTAGAGTTGGTAGTATGAAACGATCATTCAATCGAGTGATCGGTGACAGTGGTGAGATCGGTTTATATGATTTGTAGTAGTCTATCATTTTCCTGGTTTTAATATTGGTAGAGTTTGCAAAAAACCGGAAATTTATAAACCCCGGTTTCAGGTTTTCAATTTGTAGAAACCTGCGGTTACGGTTCGGTTTTCGGTTTTTGGTTTTTAGAAATTGGCGAGTTTTTTAATACAACAAAAAAATTACAAAAAAAAAAACTCAATTTAAAATTTTGACGAGCCCTTATCTTACAGCTAAACATGAAAAAATCCAATTTCGAATTCCTTTATTTCACCATTGTAATAATATTATAGTCATTATATGGCTCAAAGCATATAAATATTCTTTAAATCTGAAATGGTAACATATTTTAAAACTAAAAAACTGAAAAAAACAACGAAAAACAGAAATAATTTAATATTTATGATATGAGATTTTATTTTCACTTAAAAATTGGTCGTAACTACGACGGTAATTTTTAATAGAGATGGCACTGATTTCCTTTTTTCGAAATACATTCCTACTTTCCGAAACTACCTTACCTACTTTCCTATTTGAAAATTTTGACAGATAATTTGTATTTTGAAAACATTCATAAATATTATTTCTTCCAAATCAAGGTTGCTTTTGTTATTTTTAATATAATTATTATCTTAAATTACTACAGTTAACTGAAAAGAAAAAGTTAAGTTAAACTTAAATGATTAATAATTATTAATTATTAAGCTTATTTGATTAATAATTGTTATATACTATCAAGTATGTGTGGAATTATGTTTTATTTTCTAGTTTGTAACAAGTGCGACATATTAATAGTGAATCAGCAAACTCTAATAAGCTACCATCTGTTAAAAATTATATTCTGTGACTGGAATTCCAACTTTAGCTTTGTTAGAGCGGTTGCTTAAGTTTTGTTTATTTATAAGATCAGTAGATCTATAATATCACGGTCTGTACAACATCTACTCTCCGAAACACACATACTAGATATTAGATAACAATAATTGATCAAATAAGTTTCTAATTGTGTAACTTGTTAATTATATTTAATTTAACTTTTTCTTTTTAGTTATTTTAATTATGACCGTTTTGGTGGTCATTTATGAGTGAAACTCATATGATGGTATCGAACCCAGATCAGTGGATAGAACCAATGGCCGATGCTGGTGATGATCAATATACCTTCCATGTTGAACCGGTTTAAACAATTGTTGCAGAAGTTTCAAGGAAAGTTAAAGACGCTGGAATGAAGGTTTTAGCTTTAAAACCATGCACTCCGGTTGAGCTTGTGAAAGAGTACATTCCCTTAGCTGATATGATTTTAATTATGACCGTTAAACCCGGTTTCGGGGGTCAAAATTTATGTGATATATTATGCCAAAAGTGGAATGGCCACGTTAAAATTACCCCAACATCAGATATAGAGGTTGATGGAGGAGTTGGACCAGAAACAATTAATGAGTGTGCTAAAGCTGGAGCAAATATGATTGTTGCTGGTACAGCAATTATTCGGGCTACTAATTAAAAAGATGTAATATCGCTTTTAAAAACTCTTCAGTAGTTTACACTGGTAGTCTCATAAATATGTTATTGTTCCTAATTTTAAGATGATTTGTTAACTTGGGCTGGATATGGATTTAGATATGGATATGGATGTGGATATGGATATGGATATTGATATAGGTATGAATATGGATATGTATATGAATATGGATGTGGATATGGATATAGATAAAGATATGGATATGGATGAGGATATGGATTGGACTTCGTATGGATATGACATGGACATGAATTGGATATGGATTGGATATGTATTAAATACAGATTGGATATTGATTTGATATGGGTTGAATATGGGATTGTATATGAATTGGATATGGATTGTATATGGATTGTCTATGGATTGGGTATGGATTGGATATGGATTGAATATTAATTGAGTATGGATTGGAGATGTATTGGATATGGATTGGATATGGATTGGATATGGATTGAATATGGAATGGATATGTATTGGATATGGATTGGATATGAATTGGATATGGATTAGATATGGATTGGATATAGATTGGGTATGAATTGGATATGGATTGGATATGGATTGGATATGGATTGGATATGGATTGGATATGGATTGGATATTGATTGGATATGGATTGGATATGAATTGAATATGAATTGGATATGGATTGGATATGGATTAGATATGGATTGGATATGGATTGGATATGGATTGGATATGGATTGGATATGGATTGGATATGGATTAGATATGGAATGGATGTGGATTGGATAATAATTGAAAAGGGATCAGTAATGGATTAAAAATTGGATATTGATGTTATATTTTTTTTATATAGACCAACAAAAAGAAATGATATCAACGGAAAAAACATTAAAAATGTAAATTCAGCAGTTTTTTTTAAGATGTTTAATACACAATGTACGAAAACAAAACAAACAAAAAGAAATGATATCTTAGCGGAAAAAAACATCAAAAATGTAAATACAGCAGTTTTTTAGAGAGATTAGGTACACAACGTAAAAAAACAAATAAAAAGCAATGATATCTTATCACACGCACATTTCAGCGGTAAGAACGTCAAAGCAACCAAATCAGGAGTTTGTTTTTAGGGTTTAATACACAACATAAAAGTACCAAACCAAAGAAATGATACATTTTGATAAGCAAATTGGATACTGCGACAGTAAAAACATTTCATGTAACTATTCAAGCTAAAATTTTCAATAAACATACCAAGCTACAAAAATGTATGTACATTTTATGAACTAAAACTTAAAAATAAAAAATATATAAATAAATAGTCCCGATGGTCGACACAATTAAGTTTACAAAGTATAAATTTATTTTTCTTCGAATTCTAAATGTACAATGCATTATTTGAAAGTTAATCTGAAACGAGAGAAGTACAAGCCAAACGCAAAAACTCTTTGCAGTGTAAGGGATCTCTTGTCATTAAACGCCCAAAATTAGGGCTTTCAAAAATAAAATACTGTGTGCCTTCAAAGAGTTTTCGCGTTTGGCTTGTACTTCTCTCGTTTCAGATTAACTTTCAAATAATGCATTGTACATTTAGAATTCGAAGAAAAATAAATTTATACTTTGTAAACTTAATTGTGTCGACCATCGGGACTATTTATTTATATATTTTTTATTTTTAAGTTTTAGATCATAAAATGTACATACATTTTTGTAGCTTGGTATGTTTATTGAAAATTTTAGTTTGAATAGTTACATGAAATGTTTTTACTGTCGCAGTATCCAATTTGCTTATCAAAATGTATCATTTCTTTGGTTTGGTACTTTTATGTTGTGTATTAAACCCTAAAAACAAACTCCTGATTTGGTTGCTTTGACGTTCTTACCGCTAAAATGTGCGTGTGATAAGATATCATTGCTTTTTATTTGTTTTTTTACGTTCTTAATTTACAACTAAAATTATCTGAAACCGAAAAAACGCGTTCAGATTTGGTTGAAGGTTTACGCCTTTATCAAAAATTGCCTGTCTTATGAAATTTGACCTTGTAATCCCTTTAATAGAAAAACCGTCTTTTGTGGCCAATTCTCCAACAATCTAGAGAAACTTTGTTCATAAAATAAACTAATGTTTTTTGTGTGAGTTTCTAATTAGATTTGTTTAAGCCACATTTGTGTCAGAATCGTGTGGTCTTTTACAAGAAATTTTATGAACATTTCGCATGTGGTTGATCATTGCAGACGTAGAACCCTTAGAATTGTTCACGCATCTGATCCACTTTTCATACATTTAGCTCTATTGTTGGCATTGTTCGTAGATGCATTTTTTGTAAAATATTCCCAAACTGCTGTTGATGATGATGACATATTTTTTTTTGAATATTGTTGCTTTGCGATTTTAACTGCGAATAGTGTGAAGTGTAAAAGTAAATTGTTTAATATTTTTTCGTTATTATTAACAACAGTTTATTAATTACCTATTATTTTTACAGTATATTACTAATACTTATATTAGCTGCATTTCATAACACCACACTGAAAAAAACATGTCCTATTTCCAATCGAAATGCAATTGTCTCAACCTCACCGTGCGGTCACATATGGCGAATCAAACTACGAAATTGCTTTAACAACTCTACAATTATAAATCGATGAAGTTGAGACAATCACACGAAATATTTATGTGAAAATAAAATATAGTTCAATTAATCTCAAATACTTAAACTTTAAAATGAAAAATTCATGATATAAGGCCAAAGAAAATTTTTTCAGGGAAATAGTTATTATCTTTATTCAACTACTGTTAAATTGGATAAAACAATTTATATTTTAAATAAACCTCATTCTGTTGTTAGGAAAATGTTATCGTGTAGTTGTCCCAATCACAGTGAAATTGTTTGCAAATAATTTTTCTTTGCATGAATAATCAACTGCCAACTTCGAGATGAGGTTGTCATTACTTCAATTTTTTTTTCAGTGCATGCGATCCGAATCCGCCTAAGTTTTACATGCAAAATCAGATCCAACTTTGTTTGTGGATCTCAGTTTGCATGTGAAACTTAAGCGGATCCGGATCACACGGTTTCATGAAATGCAGCTAATATTAGTCAACCCAATCAACAAATTCAAATTTAGCGATAAACAAAGTAATTTTTTTTGTTGATTTTGTGTTTGGCTCAATATGAAACGAAATGAAGATCACAAATTAATTACTACTTTGATTCAAAATTAAAGTAGCTATTATAAATTATTACTTAGTTGTTATAGCTTAACCCTTAAACCAATTACTGCTAGCATCCTCTTTGAATCAGTAGACAACACATAAATTAAATTTAGACAGAAAATATAGAAAATAAATTTTCGATGACAATTAAAATTTAAAATTTGTTGAAAACCGTAAACCGCGATTTTTAGCAGCGGTTTACGGTTACAATTTTATAAGCTGGAAACCGCGGTTTCGGTTTTCGGTTAACCGAACCGTGCAAACTCTAAATATTGGTATGAGTCAACAGATTTTCCATATGCTTGGGTTTCCAGTTTGTCAATGGAATCATTTCAGACATATAACGTATGATTTTTTGATAGAACCGCAAGTTTAATAGCGCTGAAACATCATGGATGATAGACTACCTGTTTCAAAATTTTGGATCTTTTCGTGTATGCTTTTTAATGTTTTCCTATGCATTTTATTCGGTGAGTTTGAGGGTGAAGTGAAGTTTGTTAGCAATGAAGCGCTGATAATTGTCTGATATCCAATTTACCCAGAAATAACAACTTATTCAGCCAAACTAATCGGAGTTCATCCAAGTTTGGTGTACTACGAGGGTTGGTAGACCGTGAAGGTCCACCAGTTGTTTTTTGCATGCAAAAAAACCTCTGCTGCTAGCTCACCTGATACAGAACAATTAACCCATTACAGGACAGGAAGAAAGGAAGAAGTTTGACTGACTACATTCGTCCTAAGAATCATAAAAAAACAAAAAGTGAAATGGGAGCCGGGTTCAAATCCAAACCCCGAGATAAAAGCTCTCTGACTCTACCGGCTGAGCTATGTAGCCGGGTCAGACAAAAAATTCACCCAAAGCAAAAAAAAAAAAAACAAAAGAAAAATAAAACAAAAAAACAACAAAAAAATAAACCCAAAAACAAATCTAAGAAAAACTTGAGGCGGAAACGAGAACACAATTGAAATAGGTGGCAGCAGAATAATCGAACTCGTTGCTAAGAGGCGATTTTCTTTTGTTTTGTTTGTTTTTGGCCAGTTTTATGTAGTCTTATTTTGACTAATTTTGGTTACATCCTTCTAGCAAATTTTTTTAAATATTTTAATGGCCATCGTTTTGCTTTTAGTGTCTCCATACCCTTTGACGACGGACGCGATTTTCTTATAGCGAATCTATATATCTAGATAAAGGTATGTCTATTTCTTACGCCACATAAACATCATCATCAGCGGCATTCGCTTTCTTTTTAATACCAACGTCCAACAGGGATGATGGATATAAATATTTTGCAAAATATTTTTTACCTATTTTTCAACGTCAATTTCACAAGCGCTAATTCTTGTATTTTATTCAGCGAACATTCAGGCTAATATACTGTGTCTGGTTGTGGTTGCGAAATTATAATTTTTATTGATATTTCCTGTATGGTTGTTGTTATTTTTAAATGTGTTGGAACAATACGGTATTTTATAGTTGGTGTTCAACATTTAGTGGTGTTCGAGCTCAGAACATTTCTTTAATCGACATCATTCGTTGCTGCATTTGCATCTCACTAATACCGAATGGTATTTGATGTTGTTTGTGCAAACCGAGCAGTATACTTAGAGTGAACCTAGATTTAATTCTGTATACCAATTTTTTGAAGAAGAGTTTTGAGCAACCTCGCTTGATTTTACTTATAATTTAACGAAAAAACAAGTATACATAGTGATGTAGTATGAGCTAATAATCTCTGGTCTAATATTTTCAGGGTGTTTTATTCCAGAAGGTATTAAACAAACTGGTTCTAGAGATGTCCATGTGTTCAAAAGTATAATGCCCCTATTGCCAAGGTTCAAATTATTATTCTTTGTAATCAATTCTTGGTTTAACGCGACTTTTAAACATTTTCATCAATTAATGTTCCTTTTTCATTGATTCAATTTGAACCAATCAATGCCTCCAATAGCCTCCGTTTCCGTTTTCTGTTGCCTCAGACGTTCCCTTAGAGAGAGAGAGAGAACCAGACGCGACATTAAACTTGCGGGCAAGGATCATCAATAGAAGACTTGACTACTTTATCGCTCAGACTACTAGCTGGCATGGTTAACTAAACGGTTTCTCATAGTTTATTATCGATATTTACTGTAATAGTTTTTTAAAACAATAACGAAATATACGATATATTTCGGAAGCATAACGTCCATTCAAATTGTTTTTATTTGTTACAAAATAACAAATTACTATCATACGTGCAAAAAAATACGGAAACTATTCATTAAAAAAAATTCACCACTAGACAGTCAGTACCGATGTCATACCAATTTCTTAAAAAAAAAATTAAAGTTTTTCTTAAAAATTTAATTTTATTGTTTTGTTGATTCTAAAATATAAAAACAAAAACAGCATTAATTCGTTTATTAAATTAAAAAAATAAGACGAAAAAAACATATGTACGAACATCGTGTTGAAACAATCAATGTCGTTTTAATTTTAGAGGTTATGGTCTATGCCAGTGTTTATATTTGTTATTCGATTAAATTATGTACTTACCTCAATTATTTATAAAATCATAAATTAAACGAAATATTTTGCTTTGAAATGTTTTAATTTTGCAAGATCTTGTCTTTTGCTTTTTTAAACAAAGTGGGATGAAAAGTACATATCATTGTAAAAAAGTATTTACCGATATTCAAAATTTGTAACGTAATATTTGACATGACAAGTGTGGCAATTGCCTTTATTAGAGTTATTGCTTAACCTTAGGTTACCCAACCGTACCTGAATGAAATGCTCACCAAAAATCGATTAAACTCTCCCTCACACTGACATGTCTCAAATTAATTGCTTGTACATGTCTTGTTTTTGTTTAAAATTGAAGGTTTGTGTTTACTGACATTTGAATTGATATTAGTTCGATGACATTAATAGTTTTTTAAGTAACAAATTATTGTTAATATAATAAATCGGAGTTGCTACCAGAAAATCAAAACAAATTCCTTTTATTGATTTATTTCGCTTATATAAATAGAATTTTGTAGAAATTTTCCTACATTATAGTACTTTCTAGTTTCTACCGACATCTTTTGTAATCTTTCAAAAAAATCAAGTAAATCATTTCGTTCAATTAAATCTTTTTCGCTGATCTAAAGATTCTTAAACTAAAATAACCTAAGACTTGCTATAGGTCTTTGATTTTTATTTATATTGACAAACAAATTTTTTAAGGAACGTGAAAAATTTCAACGAAAGCACTTACCAAATTGGTGACCCCAAAGTGATTGTAAAAAATCAAAACTAATAAAATAAGAATAAAAATTTCGTAAATTAAATTCAAACCTCATATAATTGACCCTGAAAAGAAAAAAAAATAAATAATACCACACAGATACGACACTGACAGCGCTATTGCTTGTCTCATGCTGTGGTAACATTATAGATTGAAACGTCAATATATAGTATAGTTTACACATTTTGTCGTAGGCGTAATTCGTTGAATAACATATTTGTTAAGCACTTCGTTTTATTCGCACGTTAATATAAAATTTTAAAATAAAAGATTTAATTTTATTTCTATGATCACTCAATATATTTCGTCTTTTTAGGACATCCTCAGTAGTAATTACTTCTCAATTACTCCAAAATCCACTTATCGTAGCGATTGTGCCATTCAGGCTGTTTAAGTTATTGTAATTACTCTTGAGGATGTCCTAAAAAGACGAAATATATTGAGTGATCATAGAAATAAAATTAAATCTTTTATTTTAAAAATTTATATTACCGTGCGTATAAAACAAGTGCTAAACAAATATGCTAGTCAATATATAGGTTGTCAAACGCAGAAACAAGCAATTGATTAAAGCGTAAACACATCTCTTTTTTGTCGGATTCAAAATATCGATGTACGTGCAATATAATAGGAATTTGCGTACAAGTTCACGGAACATGCACCGGCATGGTGCAGCAAGACGAGCCAAGGCCGTCGACGCCAAAGCCGGATATTCTTAGATCGAAGGAAATGATCCAATTTGGTGGGACCAACGAGGAGTGGGTATTATGAGCTGTTAAAAGCAGGCGAAACAATGTCGGGTGAACGTTACCGATGTCGACTGATGCATTTGAAGCAAACCGCAGGTGAAAACCAGCCTGATAAGTGGATTTTTTAACATGAAAAATCTAGGCCATATGTTGCTTTTGTTGTCAAAAACTATCTGGAAAGATGGTGATTGAAATTCTACCCCACCCTCTATATTTATCAGGCATTGTTCTGTCCGATTACCATTTGTTTCGGTCCATACAGTCAACACTGGCTGATCAGCACTGCCGCTATTTTGAAGATAGTAGAAATTGAGTCTGAAAAAATTGAGTCATCGTGTAGTAAAACCAATTACGTAGTTCTACTACAACAACTTCCCAAAAAACAAAAACTTTTAAACGAACATTTCCCAAAATCCAAATTAATTAATTAATATAAATTTAAATCCAAAAAAAAATAGTCCAACAAAAACGCAACGCTGACCTAAACTTTAGTTTTTCTTTCAATCGATTTCAATTGTATATCAAAATTTCACAACACCTTTCTCGCAAATCTTACATTTATTTCAATTTTATTAAAACATTATTTTCGTGATTCCCTAATAACCCAAATTTTTATTAAAATAATATAAAATAAAATAAAAACAAAAAACTAAAGTTTTGGTCAGTGGGCCAATTTATTTCCATAATAATGAATAATTAATTTCAATGAATAATCAGTTTTAAATTTTTAAAAAAAGTAATATTTGATCGGAAAATCATCAGTTGTGTGGCTGTTTTAGCAGTAAGTTCTGTTAAGCTAAGTGAACTGTTAACTGTAACTGTTAAGCTAAGTGAATAAAACCGAATAATATAATCTTTATACTATTACTAAAAAAAGTGTGTTTTGCGTTTATGAACTAAACCCACATTCTATACCAGTAATAGTTATTTACATATCGAGGGCTGAAAGTTGAAGATTACGCCTGCGGTTCATATTGAAGACCGACGCGAAGCGAGGCTTCTATTGAACCAAGGGCATAATCTTCCTTTCAGCCTGAGTGTATGTACAACATTTTACGCACAATTTAATTGTTGAATAAATCAATTTTTGAATTTTTTAAACTCGCTAGACATTTTGAAAATTATACTAAACATGCCATGATTTTCTCTATAAACTATTTCGATTTCGATATTGTCAACACTGTCAAAAAGTGAGATTTTTCCGCACTGTTTTATTTTTCCGCACTGTTTTATTTTTCCACACTATTTTCTTTGATTTTTTTCCGCACTGTTTTAACTTTTTGCCTTGTTTTGTAGAAGTGAAAAATAAGAACATATGGAAAATTTTCTCAATGCTAAGTTGATAATAGAAATGTTTACTTATATCTTAATATGAATGTAGATCGTAAAAAGTTTGGTTGCAAAATAATTTTGTTTAATTGTGATTCGGAATTGCAAAAAACGATGTGTGCAACTCGTTGCACAGATTGATTTTTTCCGCACTTGTACATTTGTAAAACTCGGCTTCGCCTCGTTGGACAATATTACGACGCGAGCAGAAAAAATCAACTTTGTGCACCTCGATACACAAAGTACTATTATTTGTTTGTTCTAATTTTATGATTATTTTCCGGGCGGCAAAGTAGAAAAATACACTTATGCTTTATATAGCAACGAGCTTTTATTTTACGGGCTTAAAGTTCAACTTTCAGTCACGATAACTAGGATGTAAAATGTGTTTTACGATTCGTTTGTGCGTAAACCTATAGTAAGTATTCCCGAATAAAATTAACAAAGTGAATCGTCAAACAGTGTATTCAATCATTAACGAATAAAAGTGTTACTATAATAACACAACTAGCAGTGCTCAAGCAAATTAGAACAGTTAATTCTAATAGAAGATAATTAAAGTAGCGGTGTACGCAAAAGTTTAGTAGTGTCACCAACCTTCGAAACACAACATTTTATCACATAGTAGTGTACGTAAAACATTTGGCACTACAATCGGACTGAATTGCCTCCAAATATACAGAATTTTCACCACCAGAATTCGTTTATTACCTGAAAGATGGAAGGAGATTATAGATTCAGATGGATACTTTGATTAAATAAAGGTTGAAGCAAAATATTTCTTTAAGTTTAGCAAAAAAACGACTAGAACTTATTTGTATACCCAGTACTATTATTATTATTATTATTATTATTTTTGTTGCCACAACTCGTTTTCTAATATTCTAATCGTACAATCCTTCTATATGTATCTTCTTGTGCCATTATGTACTGCACCACATATCCTACGAAAACGTGCCCACTAAAACTTTTTGCGAAATAATGCCGCTTGTTACGAACAAACTCCATCGGGTAAAACAACAAAAGCTTTGAGTTTGTGTTGTTGAAGTGCAATTTAATTTATTAAAAGTATTGCAGAAGAACTTTTGTGAAGTTGAATGATGCATCTATTCAATCTGATATATCGAGCATATGGCCTGTGAATTTGCTTAACAAGACTTTCGACAAAACAAAGAAATAAAGTCTAACAGCGTCACGTGATACGGCGACAGATAATTACATGAACTCCTGACAGATATGAGGATTGTTGATGGAAAGAATTTTTGACAGAAACTAGCAAAAATGTTTTTGCACAAATGTTTCTGTCTGTTAGTACATAATGGCGTACAACTGATCTCAAGTATTCTGAGTAGCTAGTGCCGATTGCAAGTCCTGCATGAAGGAAATCCTGACTGAGATCTATTTACTCACAAAGAGACTCGATAAATAAAATGGTCTCGATACTCAAAATCCCAGAGATCCCAGATCCCATAAATAGCTAACTAGATAAACATCAAATAATGCCTACTTGTAGTTATTATTATCATCGAAGTTTCAAAGATTTCAAACGGCGCATAAATGTATTTAGTATTCTAGCTTCGAGTTATCAACAGCTAAAAACCCAACCCCCAGTTGAGTATGTTATAACTTATAGCTAAAAATTTGCTTTTGACTTGAAAATAAAATGGTATAGTACCTCATTTCTTTAGTATTTTTATTATTCCACGATTACTGGGGAAGTTTAAATATGTTTAAAAATTTGAGTTTTGAGTCTCACTGCAGTTGGTGTTGGCACAGGCAATTTGTAGATGGCTACATCTTCCAAGTGTAAATTTACCGTTATAATAGGAGGCAACTGAATGCCTCCTATTATAAAGGTAAATTTACAACAGTGCGTAAAAATCAAAAATTTTCACATCTTGTCGTAATTTACCATTTGGTCCAAGTATGTATTATTACACAAAAAACATTAGTTGTGAGGCATATTCGATGTATCTTTACCTATACGTTTTGATGGAAATCTACAAGAAATTGGGTAAATATACACACAAAACCACAAAAAATTGTGTAAATTTACATCGAGTTGTGTAAATTTAAAACTTTTTTTGACAGATTTTTACACCCTAAAAGAAAAGTATATTGGCACGAAGCTACTCGATTTGAATCCACTACTATTTAACCCAAAATTTGTGTAAAATACCTCAATCAAAGAGTATTGATAGTCTATGAAGGACACTTGGCAGCTAAAAATGGTTACGGTTTTATATAAGGAAGACATCTAGTGTATGAATGTTTTTGGACCACCTGTAATTAGTAAAGTGTTGTTTGAAGAAAGTATTGGTCGTATGTACATAATTTTTCTAATCAAAAAAAATAAAATAAAATTTTTTGTTTAACTTTTTATTTAATAAAATTAACAATAAAATATTGTAAGCTAATATATAAACTAAAATTAATTAATTACCATTTATTAATTTAATTTATTTTTAAATTTTTTTTTTTGGAACCAATGCCTTTCAACTCACTTTTACAAATGAAACAAAGAAAGTATATATATCTTCTTCTTCTTATATATTAATACGCTAAAAAATACTTTCTGGAGCCTAAGGCTTTTTTATTCGCAGATGGATTCGTTTCAAATTTTCACTGCTAACTGATATTAGTGTAACTTAGGTCTTAAAGATTTTTCACACAAATCGGATCATAAATAAAAAAGTTTTAGACAAATTAAAATATATTTTTGAATTTAAGGGCCCTCCTATACAATATCAAATGGAATTGCCCAAGTCTTTTCTTTGTTTTTTTATTATTATTTTCAAATTTCAATTTAGTTTATGCATTGATTTAGGAGTGTATAGACGTATTATTTTTCTTTGTTTTTTTATTATTATTGTTAGTGAAATGAATGTTGTGAATGAATGATAATGGTATGGGTGAGTTTATTTTTTATTATTATTATTTTTCTTTGATTTTCTTTGATTTTATTTGATTTAATTATTATGGTGTTAATGGTGAAATGAATGTTGTGAATGAATGATAATGGTATGAGTGAGTTTATTTTTTATTATTATTATTTTTCTTTGATTTAAGTATTATGGTGTTAGTTAATGGTGAAATGAATGTTGTGAATGAATGATGACTAGGAGGGCCCGGCGTGCTTCGCTACGCTTATAAATAGAGTTTTTGCGTAGACATTTTGTTGACGTAGAATGAAAAATAATCAGAACTCTAGCTGATCAGTTCGGATATATGAAAAATTAGCGATCAAATAATTTAGAGATCAAATAAGCTTACTTGAAAACTTATTTGATCGCTAATTTGTCACATATCCGAACTGATCAGCTAGAGTTCTGATTATTTTTCATTCATATATTTAAAAAGAAAAATTAAAAATTATATGCTAGCACTTCTCCTTACCACTTTTTGAAATCATTGCTTCTACGTCAACAAAATATCTACGCAAAAACTTTATTTATAAGCGTAGCGAAGCACGCCGGGCCCCCCTAGTATAAAATATTACAATGGGAATAAATCATACGGTTTATTTTTACAACGAATGTTGCGTTTTTACAATGCAAATGTTTAAATTTACGTAGTTGGGCGGATACAGAACACAAACAAAATGAAAAATACAACTCTGTATGTACTAAAAGCACAAGTTAATTTAAAAAAACATAAGTTATCGCAATATTACACATTTGTTCGAATTTTTAACCTTATGATTTTTAGATACGAACTTTTGGTTTAAGATTATACAACGGATGGAAAATTACACAAAAAACGATGCTAACTTATAATTATTATTAGCGTAATTATACGCCTCATTATTTCTATTTTTTAGAGTGTATGGTGACATCTTTCAGCTGTTTACCGGAATCAATTTGCATTATTTAGTTGGTTTTGAAATACGCATCAATCATTCTCGTCTGTTTCCCTGGTGTTTCCTAAAGGAAGAGTACTTTTCGATAAAACTATAAATAATTGGTTAAAC
>OY856187.1:328890078-328964625 GCA_963693315.1 Diogma glabrata
AAAAGTTTAGTAGTGTCACCAACCTTCGAAACACAACATTTTATCACATAGTAGTGTACGTAAAACATTTGGCACTACAATCGGACTGAATTGCCTCCAAATATACAGAATTTTTCACCACCAGAATTCGTTTATTACCTGAAAGATGGAAGGAGATTATAGATTCAGATGGATACTTTGATTAAATAAAGGTTAAAGCAAAATATTCTTTAAGTTTAGCAAAAAAACGACTAGAACTTATTTGTATACCCAGTACTATTATTATTATTATTATTTTTGTTGCCACAACTCGTTTTCTAATATTCTAATCGTACAATCCTTCTATATGTATCTTCTTGTGCCATTATGTACTGCACCACATATCCTACGAAAACGTGCCCACTAAAACTTTTTGCGAAAATAATGCCGCGTGTTGCGAACAAACTCCATCGGGTAAAACAACAAAAGCTTTGAGTTTGTGTTGTTGAAGTGCAATTTAATTTATTAAAAGTATTGCAGAAGAACTTTTGTGAAGTTGAATGATGCATCTATTCAATCTGATATATCGAGCATATGGCCTTTGAATTTGCTTAACAAGACTTCGACACAAGTTAATTTAAAAAGAGCACAAGTTAATTTAAAGCACAAGTTAATTTAAAAAAACATAAGTTATCGCAATATTACACATTTGTTCGAATTTTTAAACTTATGATTTTTAGATACGAACTTTTGGTTTAAAATTATAGAAATTTACACAAACAACGATGCTAACTTATAATTATTATTACCGTAATTATACGCCTCATTATTTCTATTTTTAGAGTGTATGGTGACATCTAGCTGTTTACCGGAATCAATCAAACAACCTCTCTCTCCATCTCTCTCTCTCTCTCTCTCTCTCTCTCTCTCTCGTCTCTCTCTCTCCTCTCTCTCTCATCTCTCTCTCTCTCTCTCTCTCTTCTCTCTCTCTCTCTCCTCTCTCTCTCTCTCTCTCTCTCTCTCCTCTCTCTCCTCTCTCTCTCTCTCGCTCTCTCTCTCTCTCTCTCTCTCTCTCTCTCTCTCTCATCTCTCTCTCCTCTCTCTCTCTCTCTCTCTCTCTCTCTCTCCTCTCTCTCTCTCTCTCTCTCTCTCTCTCTCTCTCTCTCTCTCTCTCTCTCTCTCTCTCTCTGTCTCTCTCTCTCTCTCTCTCTCTCTCTCGATGCATAATCCAAGTCGTTTAGCATTTCTTTCAAGCTGTGAGAGATTATCTTTCATATCGCTTGGTCTAAGTCGGAGAAGCGCAATATCATCTACATTTGTCTAAATTTGTTAAAGATGCAGTTTTGTGTCTCAATTCGGCCTTTTCTTACCGCAATACTCAAGCGCTAAAATAAATACTACTGATGCAAGTACATCACCTTGTCGAACACCTGATGTTATATCAAAAGCATCAGAAACCTTTCGGGTATTAAGGAATATAAGGGCGGACCACAGGTTGTCGCGACTTTCATATGCTTGGTTGAAATCAACGTATAGAACTAGTGAATGCAGATGTTGTACTCTATAAATTCCAGAATCATCCTTAAGGTAAAACATTGATCTGTGGTTGAACGGATGGGATGAAACATAATGATACCAAATGGATACTCACCGATGATAGATTCAGCGAACGGGATGAGGTCGAGCAAGTACGACACTATAGCTAGTATTTTAATAATTATCACCACTTTGGATGGTCACTTATCTAGCGAACAAAAGGGTTGTTGTACATTCAGTAGGTAGTTATTTTAGGTCCTAGATTGCAAAAATCTCATACGTGAGACAAGAGCTGCTGTACCATTTTTTAAAGTTCTGCGTGAATTCCATCGATACCTGGTGATTTGCCATTTTTAAGTTTTAGGTAGATTTCATATAAAAATCTACCTATTGCAATGGGCTTCATCTCGGAATTCGGAAAAATTTTGATGCCAAACGACTATTTGTGATAAGCGGAGATGGAAAAAAAAAAAAAAAAAAAAAATTATATAATATATATATATAATATATATATATATATATATATATATATATATATAATATATATATATGTATATATATATATATATATATATATATATATATTATATATATATATATATATATATATAATATATATATATATATATATATATATATATATATATATATATATAACGATATGAGTATAACGGAATTTAGCGGCACTCTCACGGTCGCATTTTTCGACCTACACCAAAATAATTTTCTGTGTATGTTTCGGCAATAATGTCTTGGACAAGTTCGAGAACTGGCCATATCCGGGTACCGGTTAAGCGGCTAGAGCCTAAAAAGTCGAATAATCTAGGGCGCTATAACTTCCGTTTGAATAATAATATTTTAATAAAATTTAAAAATATTGCATATTTGAACTTTTTTTATCATTTTTATCCAGATGACCACTTTGGCGTTTCAGGTTCCTCAAAAATCAGCTGTTTTAAAAATTTACTAAACTTTGCTGCCCTCGATCTAGCTGAAATGGCCAAGCTCATAGTTGAAAACTTTTTTCACGTACTTAAAATATAAATCTTTCCAAAATTTTCAAAAAAATAGTTTAAGTCTAACGGTTGAGACCCTACGGCTGTTGAAATAAAAACAAACACAAAAGGCAATGCTTTCATCATGTTTCAGTTTATGTTATTTAAATTCATTTTAGCTTTAAACATACTTTTCAACTATAGCCTCAAAAATTTCAGCTTTCTAACCCAAAAGGTTCCATTTTTATAAGCATTATAATGCAACCCTTACAAGAAAAATATCAACCCATTTATAGTCTAAGATCCGACTGCAGGATTAGTGCGCTCATCGATTTTTTGCTAAAACCAAATTTTTATGTTTATTTATAATTAGGAGAATACATATCTACCAGGTTGCTATCAAATTTGGCCGCCAGTATTTTTAATTAAATTATTTTTAATTGATTTTTGGGAAAAAATTTCGTTCACTTGTTTTTAAATAAAATGTCGCCTACATCACGGCAATTTATATAAAGATTCTAAAAATTCACGGTTGCCGTTGCGCACCTGGCCGCACCTCTTCGCAGCCAGGTGTAAACAGGTATGATTTCGATACATTTATACGTTCATAACGATCATTGATTAATTCTATATCAAATTAAAGCTAATTTTTTTCTATTTATTATCATATATGGTTGCCTAATTAATCCGGCCGCAAATAAGGGTTGCTGGCTGTTAAGATGATAAATATTTAAGGTAGAGTGAAAGAGAGTTAGCGCGTAACATCATTTGTCAGGCGAGGATAGCGATTGCCAGCTGTGCGACGCTTTTAAGCCATTGCGCATGCGTCGAATGTTAGTGTCTCAACCACCGGGGAGTAATAGAGACGACTTAATAAATACTCCAAAAAAATTGTCTTCCTTTTCAAAATGACAAATTTAAAAATTACAACAAAAACTGGTATAATCTAGTTTATCCCCCCAAATAAATTTGCGTTTTTTTCAAATAAATAGAAAGATTAGGTCCTCTGCATCCTAATTATGAAAAAAAAAAATTGCGGAAATGAGGGGGTCAAAAGTTATAAAGGATCAAACTTTCAATTTTACCTTGGTCCCCCTTTGGTTTTTTTTCTTTTTTTCCTTATTTTTATTTATTATTTATTTATATTTTATCACACACTAAAATTTTAAAATTTAAAAAAATACCTTGGTTCCCCCTTTGAGTTTCTAGAAGTAACTTGATTTAATTTTTGATTTTTTTTTGACTCGCTTCTGCGACCTTGCACAACTTCGATCAAAATAAGCACCGCCCCCCCCCCCCCGTGCGATCTCCCCCCCCCCCCCCCACGCATCGTCTCCGCAGGGAGACCAAGGTAAAATTGAAAGTTTGATCCCTTATAACTTTTGATCACCTCATTTCCGCAAATTATTTTTTTCATAATTAGGATGCAGAGCACCTAATCTTTCTATTTATCTGAAAAAAAACTTAAATTTATTTGGGGGGATAAACTAGGAATGTTCCCAAAAAATTAATATTGATTTAACTCTCTTCCACTCTACCTTAAATATTTATCATCTTTTACAGCCAGCAACCCTTATTTGCGGCCGGATTTAATTAGGCAACCATATATGATAATAAATAGAAAAAAATTAGCTTTAATTTGATATAGAATTAATCAATGAACGTTATGAACGTATAAATGTATCGAAATCATACCTGTTTACGCCTGGCTGCGAAGAGGTGCGGCCAGGTGCGCAACGGCAACCGTGATTTTTCAGAATCGTTATATAATTTGCCGTGATGTAGACGATATTTTATTTAAAAAACAAGTGAACGAAATTTTTTCCCAAAAATCAATTAAAAATAATTTAATTAAAAATACTGGCGGCCAAATTTTGATAGGCAACCTGGTAGATATATATTCTCCTAATTATAAATATACATAAAAATTTGGTTTTAGCAAAAAATCGATGAGCGCACTAATCCTGCAGCCGGATCTCGTACTATTAATACCATAGAAAAATTATCAAAATCTCTTTTGTTTTTATTTTTTTTACTAAGTAACCGTTTGAAAAAAGATTAAATAAGAACAAAAAAACACAACAACAAAAGATGATTTTGAAATAAAATTGTTTGATAATGTTTGATTATAAATTATGTGTGATGGTATAATTGTAGTTGTGACGTAGTTCATTTGATCTTTGGTGGATTTATTATGTTATTAAAAGTAGTTTAAACCAACTTAAATAAAACTGTTCCGAAATTGTATTGATGGCGTTAGTTCGGATAATGTATTTAATTTGGTCGATAATTTTTTTGATTTATTCTGTTTCTACTTATATTTTTTATTTAAACTAATCTGACTTATCTAATTTTATTTGGACACAAAACCGTCTGACCCCGAAATCTACCTATTTCTAGCGGATATACCTGCCGCTGGGATTTTTTTAATGGCAACGTCCAATTTTCTATTATTTATTTTTTTTTTTTAAATAAAAAGTGTTGTGTTATAGGCTTTAGAATAAGTGTCACAACAACACACAAATACCTTTTAAGACCTAGGTGCAGACCTAGGTCCCACAACAACCTGCGTTCCAAGGTATTGATGAACGCTTTTTTTAAACCTCTGCGGATTGAAGCAACCTGAGACAAAGGATTCCGGCAAACTATTCCATTTGTATGCAGTTCGGACAAAGAAGTCTTTCTGCGATCTGCCAGTATGACAGCGTGGGATCTCGACCGTTTGATTGGTTGCGGCAGCCGATTTCCGAGTGGAACGGGGGTAAGAATAAGTTTGAGGCATGATGCTGCTGATTTCATCTGAGCCCTGTTGATGACGATATTTGTAAAAAACAACGACGTCAGCAACAGTGTGACGATGTTGTAGGGAATCAAGTTTTCATGTCAAAGTTCGATCACCCACAATTCGTATAGCCCGCTTTTGAATAGAGTCCAAGAGAGCCAAGATGGAAACAGAAGCAGTACCCCAAACTTGACAACAGTACTCCATACAGGGACGAATATAGGACTTATAAACATTGGTATGGAGTGAACAAACAATTGGTATGGAGTGAACACTTTTTTGCATCTATTTTGGAGGCCGAGTTTTTTAGACGCGCTTTTTGCCATCCCCATTACATGATCGTTCCAGAGTAGGTCATTTGAAACTGTGACACCCAATAAACGAATGTTTTTACATCCACCTATTGGTTCATCACACATACTGAATAAAATGTCTTTGGGGAACTCGGTCTTTTATCTGGAAACAATCTACAGCTGTTAATTAGTGTAGACTCAGAAGAAAATCCGTCTAAGGAGACCGAAATGTATCGGTTGGATAGAAAATTTTGAATCAGCTTCACAACATTGGGATGAAAACCATACGCAACGAGCTTGTTGATTAAGTTGGCATGCCAGACTCGATCGAATGCCTTGGAGATGTCTAAGGCGATAACGTATGTTTCACCACCTTTATCAAGTATGCTGTTCCAACAATGCGCTACATAGTTTAATAGATCGGCAGTTGATCTTTTGTTTCGAAAACCGTATTGGCTGTCGGCTATTGAATGATTTGCTTCCAGAAATTTTGAAATGTGTGTATTAATATAATGCTCGTAGACTTTGGATGGGACCGATAGTAAAGCTATTGGCCTATAATATAAGATATCGGATTTTGGTACCTTTTTGGGGACGGGTTGGACATCTGCCAACTTCCAGCACGAGTGAAATATACCAGATTTGTAGGATTGGTAGAATATTTTAGTCAAAGTTGATGCAAGTTCTTTGGGAAAGATTTTTAAAATTATGGGTGGAATATTGTCCATTCCTGAGGTTTTGTTGAGGGTAAGGGACAAAAATTTCCTCA
The DNA here is from genome assembly GCA_963693315.1 of Diogma glabrata. Taxonomy (NCBI): domain Eukaryota; kingdom Metazoa; phylum Arthropoda; class Insecta; order Diptera; family Cylindrotomidae; genus Diogma; species Diogma glabrata. The sequence continues at coordinate 328,896,412 of OY856187.1, forward strand.
CTGATTCGCCCTATTTAATAGGTCTTGAAAGTGAAATCGTCATACTCTCAGTACATCACCGTCATTTGTTGTAAGTTCGTTGTTACCATTTCTGATCGCTGTAGCTCTTAGAATCATATCCAGTTTCGCTGCGCGAAAGCTGTTCTTGTTACTGGTATGATGCAAGCTATTAGAGCCGATATGTGCTTAAAGTTCTGCACTTCTGCCAATTTGAGCATTGGTATCACGGTTCACGATTTTATATCGTACGAAGAACAGGTCTTTAATATCATCTACTTTGTCTTCAGTAGGTGCATGGACATTGTAACATTAAATTTTTGCGTGTGAATTCTCATTGTATATATCCGCATATTGATTCGGTAGAATTCGAAGACATGTTGATTCACACGACGATACATGAGAAAGCCAAATAAACAGTGTATCCTTTCGCTGTTTCATGGATTCTACTGCCTGGCCATCTTAGTTCTTGTAATACCATTATATTCAGTGTTACCAGCTATCGATTTGGTATGTGAATCTTAGGAGATCTCCTGGTCTTCTAATTCTTAGCACGTTCCAGAGTCCCAGTTTTATATCGTAGTCCGGATACAGTTTCCGAGGTCGCTCTCTAACATGTAAAACATACGCTTGAGTTGCATTGGTTTTAAGTTTCCAATAACTCACCGTGATGTAAAACCATTGAGTGTAAGCAGTTGGTGTTGGTGTAGTTGAGAAGAACAGAGTAACTACTATACTACTCTGCTCTTCTCAACTACACCAACCTTATTCTGTCACCGTTACTCAGATAGCACAGCGTGAACGTAAAATTTTGACTTTCGCTATCCGTGTTGATGAACGTCTAGAGATTTTATTAAAATAGAAAAACGTACTTTCTTTGAAAACGAACTAAAACTTATCAAATAAATGGGAGCAAATATTCCTTCGCTATTTTTCATAACAAATAAAAGTGGGAGATAGAATTAATTAATTCTACCCCTCTTATCATTTAGTATTCAACTTGCAAGAAAATCCGTTTATATCTATTAACTCTATCCAGTTTTTTTTTATTATTATTATAATTCAGGATAAAAGTAGGTAAAAGGTTTTGGTCTAAAACTAGTAGAAACCTACACAGACAGAATAAACAATCAGGCCATAAAATTAGAAAGGTTGATTTTCGAAATGATTAGCTAAACGGTTAAATTCTAAAACGGAAATCACGTGTAAGCAATTATCCTATATAAAACTAACCACAATAAAGTATACAAATTAAATTAAAATATATCAATAAATCTTAATTACTTATAATTAAATTTTTAAAAGTCAGACGTTTTCGGTCAAAAAAAGTTCAAAGTCTGCGACAAGTTCATATACTTGTGACACATATTTTAAAAAATCTTATCTAATGGCGAAGGAAAAAAAATGCTTACTTAAACAGTAAATTTTATCATAATCATATTGCCAAGTATTAGATTATGTTGCAAGATAAGTTTTTGTTGATCTGTAATTTATTTATTAATAACGGGAGACATCACTTAACACTAGCAATATCAGTAAGATACTCAGGATGCTTGCGGATAAAGTGTTTTATTTATAGAATATTCGTTGATCATCCCGCGCTATTGCTTGCTTTAAGAAATGAGTCGCCATTTAACTCTATGTATATTCGGGCTTTAATACTTGAGGAAGACAGCACGCTACATGAGGAATATTCCACTAGCTGAATTATTGACAACTCAATTTTAGTTTTATTTCTGCGGTTTCTATATTATATTATACACATATTATATTTATTTACCGAGGTTGAATATCTATTTGTACTCGATTATAAATCCGAATTTGATTAAATATACTAACACTTCAATAAATTTTGTAAATTTTTGTGACTGTTTTTGGTTACAATTAAATGTGTCATCGATTGGCGTGAAACTGTCGAATAATTGTTGTAAGAAAATGATTGTCTTATTAAAATAATATTATATTTTTGTATGCGGTAACGTAACTTATTGGCGATCTAAGTATCAAACTGGCTCTATATAAAGTATGATAAATAAATGGAACATGTATCATTTGCTTAAATCCTCTTGTCGCCGTGATTGAAATTTTATTAAGAATTCGTTCTTAATTTGTATTCTATAGTCGTAAGTCAGTCATTCATGAATTGACGTAAGAATGAAACTAATAATTATAATATATTAATAAATAATACGGTTTGAATTTAATGGATATAATTTTGATTGTTTTTGTTTGATCGAATTAATAGTTTTGTCATCAAGTTTTGCGTCGCGAGATCACCGAGTGAACATAAAAATTTCAAAGTATTTATAGTGTAATCACGTAAATGCCAGAGATGATTTCATTTCACGAGGTTATTTTGGAAGATTTAATTATTATTTGACGATATAATAACATTTCCTGGTAACTCAATCATATTATTAGCAATAATTTAATTTTGGAAAAAAAAAAATCAAATATTTTGGCATTTTAGTTTGAAATAAGGTAAAATACGAAGAATATTGATTTGAAGACATTAGATAGATAGATAGATATAGATAACTATTGCTTATTTGATATTGTACAACAACTTAATATAATATTTTGTACTCCACCAGTGCCTCTGGTGTGCATCTCTCTATTTCTCTATCTCCTCCACCTAATTCTAGTAACCTCAATGTATTTGCATATTTCCTATCGAAGCTGAACTCCCTAAACAGCCAATAATTGTCTTTGGAAAGTATATTTCGACGTTTAGTTTCAATAATTTGTTCTTTTGTCAACTCTTATATGCTAAATATAAAGATGGTTTTCCTGGAGTCGTGTTAGTTCTTACTTTACCAATAACTAAGCAGTTATTATTGAAGTAACTCTTGTAGCTTTGCTTAGTCATATGGTTTCTCTACAGCGAATTCTAAGTTGATTTTTCTTCAGCGAGCATATTATTTGTTTTCCTTTCATAATAATGGGTCTCATGTTGAGATTTTTCTTCTTGTAAACACGGTCATCATAGTTTTGTCCAAATTCAGTTTTAGTTCCACAAACATTATGCTTGTGACTACCAAATTGAGGTCCATTTTTCTGCCCTACAAAGTGTCTCTTCAAATCAACCTTTGGTTATAATAACCAGGTTGTTAGCATACCCTTAGTCTTTTATTTTTTATGCATTGGTCGCCAAAGTCAAGTCCACTTAAAAAGCACTCAACAACTCCTTGCACCATCAAATAGTATCATTTTCGCAGACAGCTAAACAGTTCAATATGTTGGTCCAACAACAAATGTTATAGAGATAACTGTCGGATGTTCCTCAACCCAATTTGCCCTGGTAGCTCTGTGAGCTATATGTTTACATCTCATTGCTTTCAATAGAATTGTATATGGTCATATTTGGCTAGAAAAATTGAGAGGTTATCACTCTGGGTTAGATTTTATAATAACCTACACTACGTTTTTTTCGCCTTTTGAACGGTACTTTACTATGACCCTGACAATTCAGTGTTTCTGCATAGGTGTGAGTCTTTGTTGCTGTCTCGTTTACCGCAGCTGAAGATGAAATTTTTTCTTTTGAGATAGAAATCATAGCTTTACATGTAGACTGCTAAGTTCTTTATGTCATTTATACGGTTGTCCAACAGCTGAATAACTTTTTTAAAAAGCCAATAGTCTTGAATTATTTGCTCTGTAAAAATCTTCTATCGTTAGATCCAAACGTAAGTTTGATCCAAACATGTTGCTTCGGTGGCCTAAGAGAACCAAACATTCGCCCACAATATGGACCATGTTTGTGTTTCATCTTCTTCAAGACAAAAACAGTATGTTGGATTATTTCCTACTCCAAGCCTGAGTATTGGTTTATTCACATGATGATTACCTGAGGGAAGTTATTCTTCCGTTCGATATACCATTTGTGGATTCCGGGCATTTGACCCTCCCTGAAGAATACTTCACTAACTCATTAGGCTTGTTCTTCCCGGTACTCCCGCTATATCCTGCTCTATTTAGTTATGTTCTGCTTTATATCTGTACTAGTGATATGCACTTCTTGATCCCGAGATAATTCAGGAACTTGTGCACTATATTTATATGTTGGCGCATTGCCCGATAGCAAATGAACTCCAAATTGGTCCTCTATCGATGGAACTACAACTTTGCCGTGCCTTCAAGAGGCTGTTAGAGGTACTGTGTCATCAGTCGGGACGGAATAATGTGTCTCCCTTATCAGATCTGCAAACTCGCCGTAGGAATTGTTCAGAAAGCACGATGTGATACATTAAGAAGCAACCATATGTACCGTTGCCATATTTGTTTTATAAACGCGTGCCCAAAAAATGTTTTCAAAATTCATGCAAAGAAGCGATAGAGGACAATGAGTCTAACAACTTTTTTATAGAGCCAGTATGACTGGTATGTTAATGTGTTATATCTGTAGACTGAATTGTGCCGTGAAGCCGTCTGCGTATAGTCCTTTATAATTTAATTCATTTAGGATCTGATCCACCATCATGTTGCATAGTAAGGGTTAGAAAGTGGATGCCCGTAGACGTGACCTACTTCCGTAGATACTTTTCTGTGGTCTCGATACCCGAATCACAAAGTGATGTCTATTATTTCTTGCCGTTGTGAGTTGACAAAAATTTTCTCTATTTCAGAATTTAAATATTTCCAAATTAGTGGTTACTCTAAAAGGGACGGATCTCTACTATTAGTATTTAGGTTTTTATTCTTGCATAATTCTCACGTTCACCTCACGTTTACTCATCCATCCATTCTGGCGTTTCGGGTGGAATAAGTATCTGCATTTTCTCTGTATAGCTGCACCATAACTGAGAATGCCTACGGTTAACTTACCTAAAGATTACTCAGTCATAAGATCCTTTTGATGACTTTTATGTGATGCTATGCAGATTCTGTTTGCTTATAGGCCACCTTTTTACAGAATGTCCCATCCTTTTATTTAAAACTAAAGACTCTGTGTTGAATAATATAAGGCTTCTGAATTATTGATGCTGGCATACTTTGGTATGGTCACTAGACTCTTCTAAGCTTTTCTGTTTCTTTCAACAAATAGTGTTAAAGATCTACTTTGCCCTATTTATAATGACCTACTTCGTTGAATAATTTCGTCTCTTTCGTATCCATTTTCTCCACAGAATGCTGTCGCTAGTGTGGTCCTAGGTGAGCCTTTTGCATAGTGCCACTTCCCTTCATTTTGACAGTGGTCACTTTTCATAGCAAAGGCTCAGCATCCTCACTAGACCGGTATTGGATGATGTATCCTATCGCAAAAATAGCTCCCTTGAAACTTCCGTCGAACCTTGCCTGTCAGTAATGAATCGTTGCTTTCATATCGATACCCTAGGATGTGTCACCCCATAACACTTACTCTTGTATGTTGGGCACTTAGCAATACGACGATTGTGTTAATTGTTTATTCAGTACTTCGCAAAGACAGCAAACATCGTAGCCTTATGGGGAATCGGGATGCCGTTTTCCTTTATCACCTCATGTTGATTTTCATTATTTGCTAGGAGTAGCACAATTGAGTTGGCTGCATTGTAGTCATTAGAATCTACCACTATCCCCCCCGACATCAAGTGCATGTTTTCAAACTGAATGTTCTTTCCGTCCTTTGTCATTTGTTTCACAATACCATTCTTGACTTTATCTAGGTCCTCTGTTCGTAGTTACCATTACTTAGTTTGTTATCTTAATTGCCTTGACTGTTTGTAGGTTTCCTTGCCTACAAATATAAAGGTTATAATACCCATGGTGAAATTATTTGTAAAATTGGTAATATTACTGAAGCTTGATTTATCGCATAAAAAATTTAAGTATACGAATTCTTAGATTTACCTTCCTAGGTATATGTGTTCGCTACACATATTGGATGCTAATTGAAATATCTTCACATTGCTAATTTAAGGGTAAACAATAATTTTGTTGGTCCATTGGATGTAGATATATACGGATAAAATTGTTCATGTGAGAAACAATCCGTGTTTAGATGTAAATCGCACAATCTTAAAGATTGACTCTTAACATTTTTAATGGTGATTGCCAAGTTCAATCGAATTGCGAATGGAGCCATCTCCATCCTTGAAATATATTGTCAAGATTTTTGCTTCTACAACGATGATCATTATTGGGAATTTTTGAGATCAATTAAACTCAAGTAAGTAAAGAAGTAATTGAAATTTTTTAAACTCAAAGGTATGGCTCGATATTTCTCAGAATTAAACTCCACTTCTCATTTTTCGTGTTTCGGATGAACCCGAACCTTCCTCCTCAGTGGCTGGTTCGAATCCTTAGGCAGGCACGCTGTCGATTACGCCGTTGAGGCGATAACAATTTCGAATTTGAAACTTCTTCATCACTTATTTTTATTTTACTTAAGTTGAATTTTTCCACTGTCATTACACTCCATGTTATGGAAATGTTTTTACATTATATGGAATTTTTTGCATTTTTTGCATTAATTGCATTTTGCATTTTTTGCATTTTTTGCATTAAAATGCGGCCTGTTAACGATTAATGATAAAAAGGTTCCCCATCCCTGGTTTAGACTCATATTATACTTTTCCCTAGCTTCTATTTTTTGTTAACTTAGGTGTAGTGGAAGTGTTGTTTTTGTTTTATGGAGAAAAATTGACTTTTAGTTAATTTTTAATCACAATATATGTTTTGCTGACTCAAAAAATAAAGCTGGGCAATTTTAGTCCAGAGAGATTACTTAATATTCGATATAGTATATTTTATCACAGCAAATATTATATTATTTTTAACACAAAAATATATATTATGTGTACTTCAATTACCAGATCAGATTATAGCTTATAGAACAAGCGCCCGCGACGGCCAGACCTTCGTTATTTTATAAAAGCTGAAAGTTTTTCTGCGCATACCCCCACTCGGGTAGGAACGATTAGCGACATATGAAGTTTGGATCATGGTGGCTTTGGCAGGGAGCAGGTAACAAAAGGGCATCCAAAGTTTCGTGAAAGTATAAAAGGTAATTTTTTTATATATTCTTCGGGATAGTATTAGAAGTCACGTCACCCATTGCCAGACACTTACTATCGTGGTAACCTCCTGCCAGACACCCTTAAACTTTAACAAATTGATAAAGTTTAAGGGCGTCTGGCAGGGCGTGGCCATGATAGCAAGTGTCTGGCAATGGTTGACGTGACTTCTAATACTATTCCGAAGAATATATAAAATTTTACCTTTTATACTTTCACGAAACTTTGGAGGCCCCCTTTGTTACCTGCTCCCTGACAAAGCCACCATGATCCAAACTTTATATGTCGCTAATCGTTCCTACCTAAGTAGGATGTATGCGCAGAGAAGCTTTCAGCTTTAATAAAATAACGAAGGTCTGGGCGTCGTGGGCTCTTAGTCTATTAAATCAGAATATAGAGTGGCTACAGTACTGCAATCAAAAAAATCGTTTGTACGTCTTCAACTAACTACTCCTTGGTGAACAGTATCTCCTCGTTACCAGGTTAGAGCATTTCTGATGTGATGGAATTGGAGGAAAAGTAAAAGAAAAGCAACTAGAGCGAGTTTTAAGAAAGAATACGACAAAGTTATATCAACACCTCTGGAGTTATATAACTGGGCAGCAGTTCCAGGCAATTTTCAAGATAACGTGCATTTTTTCTATGTAACGCAGGCAGGTTACATTGCAAAACGAAACAACTTGCTGATAGATACGCCAATTTAAAAACAATTCCTGGAACACGAGGATATCACTAATACATTCCTACAAATGATGGATCAATCTTAGCTAGACGTTATTCTAACTCTACGGAATTTAGTAATGTAATATTTAATAAATGATAAAAAATGTGTAAAATATTTATTTTGAGTTAAAATTAAAAATTTATTATAAAAACATATATGTAAATCCAAAAAAAAACTTTTAATTTTTTAACTCCACTTTTTTTTATGATGAAAAATTTTAAGGCGTGTTGCGATAAAATTAATAAAAAAAAAACAAAAAATTTCCTCCTCCTGAATTTTTTATAAAATGTTAGTAACATATTTATCTTTCACATATTAAAAAATCAAAAATTTAAAAAAATGACTTTTCTAGAAAATCGAATTTGAACTTTTTACCGTTATTTTTCAAAAAGAAAGAGTTAAAGGTCATATAATGTGAATTATTATTTTGATTATCTCTGTTCAATACCTACATTTTGAGCTATATAACATTAAAATCAGTCCAGTAGTTTTGACTGTAGAGCCATTTCAATACACCGCAATTTCTTGATTTTTCAACACCCTGTATCTTAAGACAGGGTTAAAAAAAAAAAAAACTAAAAACGCATAAAATTTTTTTTTATTGATGTCAACGAATTCCAATACCTAAATATACAAAATTAAAACCTCATTTGCTGATTTCACGTGTTTTTCACCATATTATTATTATTTATTTTCTAAACGTTGATATTGTTGGAATTTTTGTGTCTTGTCTTCGTGATACTTTTGAAGAAATGACAGGCTAAAAATTTTCTTTTAGAGATTCTCAAATCAATCAATCGTCAGGGGGCAATTTGTTTACACCCGGCATTTTTGTTTATGTAATTTTGTGTATAAAGGTCCAGTCGTAACATCTGTTATGTTTTATAAGATATGAAAAGTCGTGTAACTACATGGTGAAAATGATGGAGACCTAAGGATCTCACCATTCTTAATTATTTTTTTATATATGAAAATCATATTTATTTGTTTGAGAATAAATTGTCTTCAAATATTTTAAAATCTTGTTACATCTCCATATAAAATATAAACATGTTATATGGTACGTGATATCGCGTTAAAACTTTGTTTTGGTCGTTGAATTTTCATGACATATATATATACCAACCTGTTCATTAAAGTCACTGAATTGTGTGTTGGGGTTATTTTCATAGTCTGTTCTAATGATATATAGAAAGTGTTCTTCCCACGCATTGCCATAATGCATTTTTGGGTTACAACTAATTGTTGGAAACATATCATCTCTTTTCTTACACGACACCCATAACCATATAACGTATCGAAAGGATGATCATTAAAGAACAGAAAAGCTTTCCTAGCTTTTCAAGCTTTCCGCAGACCGATGATTTCCAGTATATTCACTGTCGCTCCCGTTGTTATATTTTTGGGAATATCGAGCAGTTTGAGATTAGTCACGTGTCTGCCGTGTCCGTCAGACGTTTATTGCGGGTCAATGTGAACAAATAGTATTTGTTAAAAGGACTTTGATACTATCAACTGTATGAAAATATTCGTTGATATTTACAACTCGCTAGAAGAAATAAATAAAAATTAGCACAGTTTTTATTATTTTCAACGATCGGTTCAGTAAATGCTTTGGACGACGCTTTACATGTTTCGAAATATGGTAAAAAAGTTTGAATAAAATTGAAATATTTATATTAGTTTGCATTTTGCATTGAAACTCATTGATGTCTGTATTATCATTCATCCCATTCTTCATACACTATGCTTTTTCTTGAAGCCGCACAACAAACTTCCATTGACCTATTAGACTAATAAAACATCAGGAATCATGATCATTCTGAAAATATATAAAATTAATAACTTTATCGCCTTCTTAATAAATAGCAAATGAACTTAAAGATAAAAATCTTTTGCTAATTGCAAACGATTTATTTATAAACAAAACAGAAATATAATAATAATATAGTAATGTCCATATATTTTCTTATGATAAAAACATTTGCGGGTAAAAAAACTTAAAATCAAATTATCGTGTCTCTAATTATTAATTACAATAAATTAACATTGAAATTATAAAACAATAAACTCGCATTAATTCAATAAAAATAATTTTAATTTTTTGTTTGTTTTTTTCTAGTATCCATCAATTGAAACAATAAAATCCAACAACAGTGACGATCATGATCAAATTGATCGCGGAGTTACAAACGATGGAAATGAATTTCTGGATAACATTGAAGGAACAAATAAAATTTCTAATGATAATGATACGAAAGTATTAGATAAACAATTATTAAGTTTAAAAGAAAAACGAAAAATAATTAAAAGAATTATATTTCCTCAAGAGTTAGAAGAATTAAATGTTGAGTATAAAGATTTGCTTAATCGATTGTTGGAAATAAATCCAAAGTTTCGAATTAAATCAGTATTAGCGATTGAACGTATTGCATTATTTAAGGGATATTCATTCGATGATGTTAGAAAGAAAAAGGTGAGTGTATTTAAAATATGATAAAGACATGGCCACATTTAATATGGCTGCAGTGACAGTGGAAGTTTCAAAATGGACACGCATATAGTAGGTAGAATAAGGGACACAAAGATATTGGTTCTTTTGAGCTATGTAGATACAAGTCTATACCACATTTTCCAGTTTATATTTGAATTTGTGATGTTTAAACTTCGGCTATTGGTTTTGTCAATAGCCCTGTCGAATAGTTAGTTGTTTTAAAGAGGCAAGTAACTAGACTTAAGCTTCAATATCTGGTAGAAGATCCAGTTCAGTCACTGCTCTAGAAAAATTGTCCGCTATACAGTTGGCCCTGTCGTCACTGTGATCCAAGGCCCATATAATTTTGAATTTTTAATACAACATTGATATCTTTAGTTAATATTACATTCTTCTTCAATCCTACACTGAAAAAAAAATGAAGTTCATGACAACCTAATCTTGAAGTTAGCAGTTTATTATTCATGCAAAAAAAAATTATTTGCAAACAATTTCACTGTGATTGGGACAACTACACGATGTCTCAACTTCATCGATTTATAATTGTAGAGTTGTTGAAGCGATTTCGTAGTTTGATTCGCCATATATGACCGCAAGGTGGGGTTGAGACAAATGCAATTCAATTGGAAATAGGACATGTTTTTTTCAGTGTACCAAAGACTCATTAATGGCAATCATTTCGGCTTGGAGTATGAGCTGTAGTGATCTGTTTCACGAAAGGAAAGGTTATTATTTAACTTCTCTGAGAAGAAGGAAAGTAGAGGGAAGACCACTCTACCATCGAGTTTGAAATCATCCTTAAATCATCAGTCTGAAGGAGATATAGTTACGTTCCACATCATCCGCTGCCAAGAACCATACCCACTTTACTTCCCTGGGGAATGTGATAACTCTGAATTACTTTTTCAAAGATAGTCTGGTGGAGATGTATTCAATGTCTGTCGTCTGTCTGTATTGACGTAGTTAAATTAATTATTGTTGCACTAACAATAGGTGATAGTTGAATATGTTATCCAGATACAATATATGTTGCCCATTTTCACTGTTTTAGATTTATTGTCAATTTTTTTCATCGTATCAAATTAATCCATTGATCATATAAAATTCTCCATTAAAACTGTATGAGTTCATTTACAATTTTATATCATTCAACAAAATAATCAAAAAACGTCAAAAACGAAATTCATAACCAGAAAAAATGCCATTCACGATTAATATCAAAAAAGCTTAATTTTTATTAAATATTATAAAAATCCATACAGTTTTCCGATCATAGCATAGATCACCATAAAGCTCAGTCGCCTTAAACATATAAAAATAATTATGGTTCTAAAACAGCTTATTTAATTAAACACTATTTTAGGTGATAATAAAATAGAAACACCAGCCTATTCTATTTAATAAGTTTATTCCGTTTTTAACTAAACTCAAATTTGATTTTAAAATTTAAACAAACAATATGTATGCTCGTCCAAGTATATATTGGTCAAAAGTCAGCGAAATACAACAAAATGAAAGAAAAAGAACTACTGAATATATTATTTCGCAACGAACGATAAGAATCACATCGAATGTGTAGAATCGGTAAATACCGAATAATGATGACATTATTTCAGGGACTACTGCTTCGTAAGAAATTCACACAATTTTATGGTCGAGTTTCACTTCAAGACTTAATTTAATCGATTAGTTTTATATTGATGATCAGCTCAAAGAGTGTTTTTCCAATTCATCAATCATATTGGTTGACTATCGGTTTATTGGAAAACCGGTGTGTTGATCGTTGTCAGTGCTATCTATCAGATGATCACGCCGTTCTTTAACATCTGTCTAATTTCAGAGGTGTAAAGCCGGTAAACTCTCCACATAAGTGGAGACAGACCTCCTTTGTGAAATGCCTGTGCTGATTGTTCTTTTGTATGTGTAATCTCCCCTTATAGTGTTGATGTTTTTGTAGAGCATCACGGGTTTGATAAAAAAAATACTGAGAATTCCACTACGTTCGTCCTATCTTTCAGTCCAAACTGCAACATTTCTAAACATTCCAAAAAAAACCGTATTGTTTTCAGCTAATCAATTGTTAGTCCCGAGGCATTCTTCAGCCCAGCACATATTACATTATCATTGTATCAATTTTTTAGTTATGCAGAGATCAGAGACCGGATCCGATATTAGATTGTAGTTTGTTATCACAAAATATCTCATCATCATGACCTTCTTTTGCCTAGATTTAATTCTTTCTTATAGCGTGTAAGACCATTTTTGTAAAGTTCCCAGTTTCTAACTTGAGCATGAGCTGGATTAAAAGGCTTTCTTCGATTTTTCTATTGTGAAACCAAGCTCCACCAAAGAGGTTTCTGCTTTTCCCTGAGATTGTTTAGTGTGCAAGGATTTTTTTGAAATTTGTTAAATATCGTTTAACGTCATTAAACTCCCTACCGATGTCTCGAGTTGTTTATCTGTTTGTTGGGTTTTAATACTGTCTGAGAAGGAGTTAAAAAATTTTCCGTAGCTAATCCGTTTTTGACAGCTTCTGAACACTTGTTTGTTAGCTGGTTGGAGAGAATTAAAGATAACAGGGGTCTGAAAAAGAGTTTTTGCTTGAAAATTTCGACTGGTTTGCCATTCGATATATTGATTCAGAGGTGACAGTCAGATATAGGACTTCCGATCCGCCCCTGGTGACCAAAGTTAGTTTGCACCTATTATTGAATACGAAGAGGTTCATTGGGATTTGTGGATAATAAACAATTAACTTATTTATTTGATTGGTTTCGTTAACGGTATTGGGCCTGCCATATATGACATGATGAGTTGAGGCAACGCTTCCTCTATCTATTTTCTCAGCGTTTGTGAATATAGAAATCAGAAGTTTGACGAAATTGTTGATGACTGTATGATAATATCCTCACCCGTGTTTGTTACGAAATGGTTTTGGAGTGTTAAAGGTTTATAAAAACCATTTTAACTAAATTTCATCAACATATTGGTCCTACCCTCTATCGCTCTATCGATAGCAATACCAACTACCCCTACTTGATTCGAATGACACTTCTAAGTTATCGACATTCCTAGTTATTGAGGTTTCGTATACATATCATATTAAGGGTACTACACTCAACAAAACTCTGATCGTTTTTGGAACTGATAAAACATTCTACTTAGAACTTCAATTCTATCTCTGAGTAAGTTTGTTCTAAAGAAAAGACTCCTTTGACGAAAGTGGAGCTTCTTTCGCGGTACAAGTTTTGGCTACATCCTTATCATATATGTTTTGGTGAATGGTACATAAGCTGTGGTAAATTTCTTCATTAAATACGGGTAGAAGGACAAACTGTTACCTGCAGTTAATTGCAATGATTATCTGTTTTTTTTATTGGGGGGTCCCGAAGCTGAACTAATTAGCTAGCTCGTTCGAGGAACACTGCGACCGATAGATCTATTGTGCTTAACCCTGGTGTTGTTTTAATGCAGATGACGTCAATATCACCGCAGAGTGTGCAATGTGGTCGACCTAGTTAACTAGTTGGATTGGACTAATGCTTTTTTGTAGAGGAAGTGCTAGTCTCTCTTGACCGAGTTTAATGTATCTGCGCCATGCAAGTTCAGAGTAGTTACAGATAATGGTTTCTACCTGCGAGTTGCAAAATCTGCATCTGTCGGTGGCAACAAGGCCTAATTTGTTAAGGTGGTGATTTATCGGAAATTGTCCTGTCATGCACTATGTTAATATCTTTAGAGACTCTCTCTCTCAAGATCGATTGTTTTAAGAGGGGAGACGGGGAGGTTGCCTAAAAATTTAGATTACACTAGTTTACAAGACAAATCTCCCTAAATAAAATCCAACTTTTCTTATAGATTTTGACCTGCTGAACGTGAATATCATATTTATTTTTTTAGGTTAGCTCTTGTTTATGAGATATTCACGAAAAACCAATTTTTTCGGTGAACAAAAAGGTTATTTCGGGTTTTGGATCGCATATTTTACAAAACAAACAAATTTAATATATTAATAAAACAAGTGCATAGCAAACATACGAACAAACATTTTGAGCTATTTTTTGTCAAAGTCCATCAATGATTCTGGAAGTTACTCTCGAAAAAAGTTGAAAAAATCAAAAATTTGATTTTTTTTAATCTTTCAACATTCAACTGCATGAATTTTGAACAAACAATGATTGCAAATTTTTTTAATTTCTTCGAGCCTATAGTTAATTCAATTTCCTTTCGTTAAAAAAACACGAATATGGGTGCAAATTGCACCAAGTTATTTAAGTTTTCCCACAAAAAGACAAAACTCAAAATTTGGAAAAAAAAATTTGTTATAGGAAAAATTTAAATTCTGCAACATAGTTGATTTATGTATGGGTTGTTATACAAATTTCTGAGTTGAAATTGCAATTGTTATGGTCAAAACCTGGTCGTAACACAACGTTAAAACGTTAAATAAACATTTTCTCTGTTGTGCCATATTGAATGTGTTAAGTTGCAATTGACATAACTATTTTTCGGTATCTACAGTATATCTTCATTCATTTCTATGCCGAAGTAATGAAGATATGCAATTCTTATAAATGTAGTGAATTTTTAGCAGGATGTATTATCCAAATTGCACAAATAAAACAAAATGAATTTGGACTATATTTACATTTGAAACTTCTAGACGACGCCATTTAAATAAATTAACTTTACACTTTACTATTTTAAAAGAATTCTTAACTGATGTTTGAGAACGACTGAACTTATAATACACAATTTACGATGCGGCACAAAAAGAAAAGAAAAAATACATAAAACGCGGTTAAAATAAGGAATACTCAAAATAACTCGCAGTTTTTATAGGAAAATCTATAAAACAACTCATATTTAAATCAATTATGTTGCAGAGTTTAAATTATTCTAAGTAAAAAATTTGTTTTTCTAAATGTTGAGTTTTGACTTCTTTGGGAAAACCTGAATAACTTGATGCAACCTGCACCAATATTCGTGTTTTTTAACTTAAAAGAAAAAAAATTTAATTAACTATAGGCTCCAAGAAATTAAAAAAATTTACAATCATTGTTTGTTCAAAATTCATGCAGTTGAATGTTGAAAAATTTAAAAAAAAACATAAATTTTTGATTTTTTTCAAATTTTTTCGAGTGTAACTTCCAGAAACCTTGATGAATTTTTACAAGAAATAGCTCAAAATGTTTGTAGCATCTTTACTATGCATTTGTTTCATTAATATATTGAATTTTTTTGATTTGTAAAATATACGATCCAAAAACCGGAATTACCTTTCTGTTCACCGAAAAAATTGTTTTTTCGTGAATATCTCAAAAACAAGAGCTAACCTAAAATAATGAATATGATATTCGTGTTCAACAGGTTCAAATCCACAAGAAAAGTTTGGTTTTATTCAAGGAGACAAAAAAAGATCAAAATTTGTAAACAAGTGTTATCTGTTACTAGTCCGTCACTGTTTTTGCACAGATGTTCATTAGTTAGTCGAATAATCAAAAGAATACCTTCTTGACCAGAATCCCCTACTAGATATTTGTGCTAATTATTGGTTTGCTTTGGATCTGTTCTCTTTCGACCATATGTTGATGTTCAATTTGTAGAGCAAGAGTGTTGCTGTTGGCCACATGTAACTATGCAGCCGTATGTCATCCGACGTCCCTGCAGCTGGGTGATAGACCTGTGTTCAACTTAAGGACTAAGGGAAGCAGGTTGTCAACGCAATTTATATTCTATCCTATTTTTATATCTTATATGACGATCATTATTCCTTCTTTCTTTTACAGCCACAATACGGTTATCTGAACCGTCCCGTTGGTTGCGTTCATTATTTCTTCTTGTGATTTTTGACTGTTAATAAAGGTGTGTTGGTGACCGATGTTTTTGAATAAGTCAGAGGACCAAATTTATACTCTCAGTTGGAATTACTGGAATATATTTCAAGACCATTTAGCTTTAAGCAAGCGTTGCACTCCCTCATTTCTTTAATTTTTCCATGCGTTTTCTGTTTTTTAACTTTGCATAAAATTTGGTTTCGAAAAGCTGCGGAGAAAAATATATTCATCTATATAGAGGTTAATTGTCCATAAAACAAATAAATTTAGCATGGAAAAATGTTTCATTATTATTCATACTTTTTCCTCTTCATATTTTAACTCATTAGACTTACCTTCTGCTTCCTCCTGGAGTTGAAGTTGGGATATTTAAGACTAATTGTAACGATATTCGTTCAGTTTTCGTATTTGTAGAATTGTTTTTGTGAAATTCTTCAAATCAAGGGTAAATCGAAATCCTAGTAGTCTTTGCTGTTTTTAGATAGAAATAGACAGAAAAAAAAATATAAAAACATACACTACCGTTATTGTGCTGGCTGACCATAGTGCTAGATGATTTATTTGCTCTCGGCGCGCTTGAACTCGTTTTATTAAATATGCTCCTTAGAGAAGTATGTAATGTACGCTCTAAAAAGGGATGCACGGTGAAATTATCAAACAAAATTCAGTCAGTCATTGAATTGTATAAAATTAATGCAAGTGTCAGCCAGTTAGTGACAGGCATTAATAAAAAAAAAACGCTAAATTTATCTGTTTTGTTGTAAAATCGATGAATGATTTACGTTAATTTTAATTAAGATATTACAATGTTTAATGGTTTATTCATTTCTACTTCCCAGATATCACCAAAAACTCTCATCACAACACAAACATCATCCTCCGGCATCGCTGTTGGTATTACGACAAATAGTAATTTAAATGTAATTAGTACAACAAATAAGACATCTGATGATCATATATGGAAAGAATTTCAATTGCCATAATTGTAATTTATAATAAATAACATAAATTTTAATACTTTTCGCACATTAACTGCATTTTAAATTGTGTTTATTTTTGACCTCAAAAACATAAATTTTGTTTGATTTTTTGATTTCTGGTGATTTTGTAAAAATATTGGTTAAACTAATAAAATCTTTATTACAGATGTTACAATAAAGTTTTTGTTAACTCATGATATAAAGCAATAATTCACTTATTTTGGTTTTTTAATTAAATGTGTTGTGTTGCTTGATCTAGGTCTTACAACAACATGCGTTCTCTCTGGATTATGTGATCTATGGGTATAACATATTTAGAAGTATGCAGAAAAAATACTGCTTAAATTCATTTTTAATGCCAGTCACGCGAGTTGTAGCCGTCCTAAAACCAAAACAACTGAAGTATCCACTTTTCATGAAAGGGCGGTTTGAGACGGGCGTCTGTCCTAGATCAAGTGTCTCATATAAAGCATGGGTTTATTTTATACAACCCTTCGGAAATCAAATTCTAAACATATACAAACCAGACAGATAAGTACTAGAAATAGTTACATTATAGTTCAGAAATAGCTAAGGTATACACTAGGTTTACTACTTTTGCCATCAAAACGAATGAAAATTCGGAGTTGGCTCAATTGCTCAATTAATATGCGAATATCCACATTGTCGGCTAGCAAGTTTATGCAAGTGCTTAGTCTAACATTTTTTAATGCAGAAAAATGAGTGGTCGCAAATCTGCACTTATTGAGCTTAATCGATTAACAGGTTTAGGAGTGCCAGCAAGTTTTTGGGCTGGTATGTAAAGTTTGTGATTTTCGATTTATGACCAGTTTAACGTAGCAAGTGTGACATATAAACTGCCACTTTGGGAGTGACATATAAACTCAAAGGTAGGCCCAAAACATGCACCGTGCTGAAGTTTGAGCTTTATCGAGCAACGGGCTTAGGAATGACAGCAAATTTTTGTTTTGTATGTAAAATTTGTGATTGTCGATTTATCCACTTGGGGTAAGTACTCAAACAACATCAACTTGTTACTTACATCATCAGTACGAACCGAAATATGTTTTGAGTAACAAAAATGGCCTTGTTTTTTTAAGAAATATTAGATTATATTTAATTAATAGATCGAATGGTTCAAAGCACAGGAGACGAAGACCCAGATAACGCAGACGTGATGACATCACTCAAGCCCTTGGTCATATAGGATGACGAAACTGGGGTCACCTAGTCATGCAACGAGGTGAATGGAAGCTGATTGCACAGACGGCAAAATCCTTTAATGGGATGTAAACGCCAGAAAGAGAGAGGTAGCAGCTCTGATTGAGCAAGCAGATTCAAGTTTTGTGTTTAATCATACAAAAGCAATGCATAGTTGTATCAAATGGGTGTGTCTTCCATCTCGTAGTTTTGATTAATTACACGCAGTGGTGATAACAACCGGAACGCTTGTAAAAAAAATCTATTGTAGATATATATTAACTTATACATATCTAATTGTTTATTTATATAAAAAATACAAAGTATTAAATAGTATTAAAAATCTTATTCAATAATTGCCAAATGATTCTTTAATCCGTTTATCTCTTGCCAGATGATGCCCTTGTCTCAACCATAGTTAACCATAAGGTATTGCTTCAAAATCTTCAATAGATTTTGCCATTAAATCTATCGTCATTAAATCCCGACAAACATTATGTGCATGGTATGGTGCACGAGTCTAAGCACATTTCATGCACATTTTTATTTTACTACTTTTTAAGTTTTTTTAAAATATTCTAATCACTAGTGTATATTATAAATTAAGTCAAAGTATAAAAGTATTTGAGTGCTAACGTCATACCTATTTGTTTTAATTTAACATGTTTAAATTATGTAAACATGTATACAATATGTGCATAGAACTTTCAGCCATAAATACAAAATATTGCGGTCGTATTTTGAAGTTATAAAATGAAAACATATGTTTCTAATTGCATTTTTAAATGAGACGTCTATTTTTCGTCATTTATTTTATTATACAATTTAAATGAAAAAAAATTAAAAATCAAAAAATTTAAATATTTGGCTTGCATATAAAAAAAATAATATTAATTTTCCACAATTTTCTTAAAATTTAAAAAAAAATAAATTTAAATATTAGTAAACCGACATAAAAAAGGTCAAACAAAAAATATTAAATAAATATAATAATTTTTTTGAATCACTAAAATTAATTGTTCAAAGGGCCCGTTTGTTTTTGTGAATGTTCTTATTAACCTTCACGAAAAAATTTATTTCGCACATAATTTTAAATGAAAACAAAATAAAATTCATCAATTTATTATTACGAAAGTCATATTATCTCATAAAAAAATAATTGGAACCAGTCATTTGAGAAGATGTTAAACTACTTTTTCACTCTCCATTTTTTTATTATTCTTATAATAAATTTCGTATCGCTTGGTTTTTAATTATTCGTCAAACATGCGGTTAACGTGCGTGTGCACATTAGGGTTAAGCATTTTTCGACATGTGCCCGGTATGGCGCACATCATGTGCATGACATGGATTATGGACCATTTTGTGCACAGAGGCACTTTTTTCAAAATTGTTTTACGGGAAATAACTTTTTTTATTATGGTAAAGAATATCTCTTGTCATAAATTAATAATTATATTATTCATTGTGCTGAATTCACTTTCAGCTTCGGCGGCAATTACATTTAAAATCCTTTTAGAATTAATATTTGTAGGTTTTTTATCACGCACATCAACAAAATCTTGAAAATCGGTTCCTGGAATGTTGTATTTGGTTATTTTATTTAACTGCTTTAATTTTAAATTCATGCTGCTTCCAAAATATCACCCGGCATGTTTCCGAAACACGAGGTTTCCACGGTTCCACGGTTTTTAAGTGTAAATCCTAGTTACCGCTTTTTTCCGCATGTATAAAATCTTTCACAATAAAAACCGGCATCGGCAATACTGGACCCATAATTTAGACGTTGGATTTTGGTTCTCTATTTGCTCCAATTCATTTTCGAAACAAGTCGTAACTTCTTTAAAAATGTCATCTTGTTGCAGCTCTTGGATGTTATTAGCATTCATGAACGAAAAATCATTCATAAACTGAATATTGTCTTTGAATTGAGAATCTTTCTGTTCAATTTTGGCATAAACATTTAGCTGAATTTATTTATAAAATTTGAAGTTCCAAGAGATGAGGAGCATATAACCCGCCCTGGCCCCTAGGTACTCCGGAGGTCATCGCCGACATCATATTCGTGTTCAGCGACCCCAAAAAACCCCGAATATCAAAAATGGGTCTATTTCTGTGATCATTGACCAAGTTATGAATTTTTTTTAATCAAATTACTAATTGCACTTTTAAAAAATGCAATTTTCTTATGCTCGGGCAGTATGCATTTGCCGAAAAGTGGTTATGTTCACAAACTTTCCTGACGGTTTCTTAAATCGAATGCAAAAACCGCATCTCGATCCATCTTACTCTGCCAATTTGCTTAGGTTTAGTGCTTTATTTCCTCGTCTAATTGGCTATGTTTTAATAATATCAACTGCTTCTTTTTCATGTGATCCTTTATTTAATTTTAAATGTTGAATTAAAAAATATTTATTGTTTGCCTTATGAGAGCTGTATAGATAAACCTAAACTTTAGCTGTATAAATAAACTTAAATTTAAAAAATTTTTATTTTTAAAATATGCTATTATTCCAATTTCTTTATTTTGATTAAAGTGGGTGTAGAAGGTCTGATATCCTTTCCAAACTTCTTTGGCGGTCCTAGTGCTACAGGCTGCCTGTCTATCGAGGGCCAAATATTATCTCTATTTTGTGCACTTCAGTGCCAAGTTCTCTAGAAAAACATCATTTAATTCTCGCTGATGTTTATTTGAAGTATGATAATACGAATAAAGTTTATCGAGAAAATATCTTAAGTAATTTACAACCATGACATCTTTGATAACATCATCTAGTAAACTATGAATACATTGTGCTAAACAATGACAACTGCTAATACCTGGCAAATTTTTTAAAATTCTTGCATAAACTCCAACTTTTTTTTCTAGCATTAGACTAGCACCGTCCGATCAAAATCCAATAAGATGTTCATATAAATATTTTTAATAAAACCATGTTTTTCGAGAACTGATGTTAAGGTATTCAAAATTATTTCTGATGTTGTTCCTTCTAATTCGAAGAGATCAATAAAGAGTTGTACAGCACTCATCGCATTCTTGAATTTCAGATTTTAAATAAACAACCCAAACGCTTTTGTGTAAAATAGTCAAAATAACGCAGCATCACGAGAAGTTGTAGCTTTTTCCGATTAGTATTGAGTTTCAAAAGCATCATATTTTTCTTTTGCCTAGTTTGCTTGATTAGAATTAGAAATATTTTCATCTTGCTATTCAGCGTCGTTATTGATTATTTTCATTCTTAGGTTGAAGCAAAGATAATTTTTAACAATTAATTATAAATTTAAATTAATTTAAAACCATAATACTTGCACGTTAAATCACAATTTAATCTAGATTAAAAATAAAAGATAACCCCACCGATTACACGGTATTATACCATAGTGCATAGCTGATAAGCGACGTGGTTTCATAATAAAGAAACCTCAAACCTGCAAATATACAACAAACGTTACAAAGCTTCCAGAATTTTTAAAAACAATTTTTTTCGGGTGAAGGAACTTTATCCTAAACTGGGTTGGAGAAGACCACACACCAGAATTCACACACATTCACTCAACTTTCTGTTTTTTGCACAAAAACATTTTTTTTTTTTTAAATGTGATGTGTAGTAGGCATTACAATATGTGTCACAACAACACATAAAAACCTTTTAAGACCAAGGTCCCACAACAACATGCGTTCTAAGGATGTTAATGGACGCAAATCTGTTTTTTTTTAATATTTTTTTGTTAAGTAATCATAAATCCTATCACATATAAAATATGACATAGGCCAATATTTCGTGATAGGATAGGGAAAATAGAAATAAAATAAGAGATAAAAAGCAAATTTGTTTTACAAATTTGCTGGAACAAAACTAAAACTGGTTTGCCAATAGTCCAGCCAATGGCATTATCCCTGATTATGGGACGCAGTATATTTTTCAATGATTAAAGCTCAGATATGAAGTTATATGAAGGCTCGTTTCATCGAGCAAGCTACAGCGTTCCAGCATCAAGGAATATTCATTAGCTAAGATTGAGAGTGCTACCGTTGACTGAATACAGTTCATCCGCCAGCACCCCTAAGATATCACCTTGGCTAGTGATATCTCACTGCTATTGCCAGTGGTATGTGATATCTCACGTTAACTCACATCCGTGGATCAAAAAAATAGAAAAAAATTATAAATTAAAATATCGCCCAACCTCAACATAAAAATGCCAGTGATATTACAACTCTTTCTAATATTACTCCTACTTCTACATATTAGACATATGTAATGAAGCGCTTTCTCATTGGCGAACCAATGAGAAGGACATAGCAGGAAGCGTACCTAGCGAGATTGATTTTCAAGCCCCAAACTAGCTTCAGACCATGGGAACGATAAAGTAACCCTGCTACTTCAGCACAAATACAGACATGTACGCTATTCACGAAAATTTGCAGAAATGGAAAGAAATACAAGTGGAAAAACGAAGACTCTGGCGACCCCCTTCTACGAAAGAACCACGGTCGGCACGTCCAACCCCCTTGTTCGCTCACATACGCCCACACACACACACACTCATTCACACCCCTTTATCGTTAGGATTAAAGAAACAACGACACCAATCAAATACACTCACCCATGGTTATATCCTCCTGGCCTCCAATCCGGTTTAATTCAGTCTTCCATCAGTGTTGCTGCGTGAAAATAGGTCGAATATACGAGGTATCAATTTGGGTATCTGGTTGCACAACTTGCGAGTATAGCTGAATGCGTTGAAAATATCGGAGCTATTTGTATGAATGAATGGATGATAAATTGTACTATGGCAGAATATATCGAAATATCAGATAACAATTTGAGCAAGATTTCGCTGAAAACTGTTGAAATTATAGTTGAATGTGTTGAAAATATCGGAGCAAATTGTACAAATGAATGGTTGATAAATTGTACTATAGCAGAATATATCGAAATATCAGATAACAATTTGAACAAGAATTCGTTGAAAACTGTTGAAATTATAGTTGAATGGGTTGAAAATATCGGAGCCAATTGTATAAATGAATGTTGGATAAATTGTACTATAGCAGAATATGTCGAAATATCAGATAACAATTGGACTGAGTGATCGTTGAAAGCTGTTGAAATTATAGTTGAATGTGTTGAAAATATCGGAGCAAATTGTACAAATGAATGGTTGATAAATTGTACCATAGCAGAATATATCGAAATATCAGATAACAATTTGAGCAAGAATTCGTTGAAAACTGTTGAAATTATAGTTGAATGTGTTGAAAATATCGGAGCCAATTGTATAAATGAATGTTTGATAAATTGTACTATAGCAGAATATGTCGATATATCAGATAACAATTGGACTGAGTGATCGTTGAAAGTTGTTGAAATTATAGTTGAATGCGGTGAAAATATCGGAGCAAATTGTATAAATGAATGTTTGATAAATTGTACTATGGCAGAATATGTCGAAATATCAGATAACAAATTGAGCAAGAATTCGTTGAAAACTGTTGAAATTATAGTTGAATGTGTTGAAAATATCGGAGCAAATTGTACAAATGAATGGCTGATGTCATTCGATTCCCGTTTTGTTTAATTTTTTTTTTTTTTGTTATTTCCATTTGCGGTTAATTTATTTGAATCCCTAGTGTTGATTTTAGTGTCTGGTTACTGAACCAATGAAAAAAAAAAAAAATCTGCCTAGACCAGTAATGTTGGTCATCACCACCACATAATATTTCTTTGGGTTTGTGGAATAATTCCGGTTTAGGAAGGTTTGTTAGGTAAATTATTTACACCCACATACAACGTTTTCGTTTGATTCGTATATTTACAAAATTTGGATAAATAACTAACAATCACTATAATATAGTTAAATCTTCTTATTGGCAAATAAAGTAATTAATTAAATAAATACATAGTTTTCACACTCAAAAAAAAACAAAAACAACCAATACTCTTTGGTCCTCATAAATAACAAAAATGTCCTAACCAAATAGGATACATGAACTTGGACTCAATCTTTTGGTTTTGTCAGTACTTAACTGTTATAAAATGTTTCTAAATGAATCACGTACACAAACCTTGAATTATTCTTTTAAGTTGTTTTTGTTTTGTTTTTAATAACTAAGTATTATAAATTCTTCTAAATAAATAACGTCCACAAACATTGAATTGATATTTTGATTTCTTTGTGTTTAGTTTTTAATAAATAAATTGGTAAATTTGTTCTAAATAAATCACGTCAACAAACATTGACTTAATCTTTTAGGTTGCTTTTGCTTTGGTTTTTAATAAATGAATTTGTAAATGGTTCTAAATAACTACCGTTCACAAACATTTAATTGATATTTTAATTGCTTTATGTTTAGCTTTTAATAAATAAATTTGTAAATTGTTCTAAATAAATAACGTCCACAAACATTGAATTGATATTTTAATTGCTTTATGTTTAGTTTTTAATAAATAAATTTGTAAATTGTTCTAAATAAATAACGTCCACAAACATTGAATTAATATTTTAATTTCTTTGTGTTTAGATTTTAATAAATGAATTTGTAAATTGTTCTAAATAAATACCGTTCACAAACATTGAATTGATATTTTAATTGCTTTATGTTTAGTTTTTTTAATAAATAAATTTGTAAATTGTTCTAAATAAATAACGTCCACAAACATTGAATTAATATTTTAATTTCGTAGTGCTTGGTTTTTAATAAATAACTTTGTAAATTGTTCTAAATAAATAACGTCCACAAACATTGAATTAATATTTTAATTTCTTTGCGTTTAGTTTTTAATAAATAAATTGGTAAAATTGTTCTAAATAAATAACGTTCACAAATATTGAATTGAACTTTCAATGTTGTTTTGTTTTGTTGGTAATAACTCAATTTTGCAAAACTTGCTCTAAATAAATAACCTACACGAACCTTGACTTAATCTGATAGGTAACTGACTGAAGGTCATAACTTTTTGCTGTATAGCTAATTTTCACACCCACATAGTTAAGATTTAGGTTTGGTAAATAAATAGATGTTATACCTTTGTTTGTTGGGTTAAATAAATATTGTTCACACCCATGCAATTAATCTTTATATGTTGAAAGATGACTGACTTTTGGAAAATTTTCCTAAACTCATTCGATCCCTCGGCAGATAATTAATTTCCAAACCCGTAGAGTTACAATGCTTCTCATTAATTACAGAAAACGTTCCGCATTCACTAAACCACCTAACTTATGATGTCTATCGAACCACCGTAATGTACCGATCTTCCATAAACTGGTTTTCTTTGTTGGACGGCGTCTGACTCAAGTTCTAATTCACCGTTGATCGCGATACCCGTAGGCACTAACAGTAATAAAGAATATAATTTACCTGTTTCTTCATATCAGACATTCTCTAGTTGGTTGATACGGTCAGTGTTTACCGGGTCCCGTAGGTTTTTTTGACCATTTTCCTGTATCCATGAATCAACCAAATTATGGTTATCTACAAAAATAATCACCCACAAACAAAAAAACAACGTGTCACTTCAGCAAACGTCACAAACAAAACTCAACCAATGAGTTGACACTCGTGTTGAAAACAATGAAAAATGAAAAAATTGTATTTGACAGTCACCATTTACTACCAAAAAAAAATCTTAGACTGTGAGACGTCAAACACCAGAATGAATATGTAGTAGATTTTGACGTGCACTATACGAAATGTTAATTGGACTAAGAGATTTTAATGATGTGCAGGGCCGTATTATATAGCAAAAATTTTGCTCGAAAAAACTCGAATGCGGTGTTTTGGTTGTGATATAATTTCCATTGAGTTTTCAATTGATGGGAATTTTTCATAGCTAAAAAAAACCGTTCGTTATTTGATACTATTGCCCAAAGATAAGGTTGAGATACAAAATATTTCCGACACATCAATAACATTTACCATTGAATCCAAAATGAACCAAACTCAAGTTCGTTCGATGTTATGTTGTTTAGATATTACAAAACTACAATCCAAAGTAGTAATATAATGAAACGGAAAAATTATTTTGAAAGAAATTAAGAAAATAGAATGTTTAACAAAAACGAGATATTAAATCGTTGAATGTGGATGAATGGAAAAATATTTAGGGTTTAAAAAAAATTGTTTAATTACGGTTGATGTCTAGAGAATTCAAACTTTAGCAGTATATTGAAAATAAACGAATAGAAACACAGCGCGCGTCGCTTTTAGTGTGTGGTAAGATTAAATTCTGATTAAAGTTTAGCGGTTATACGGATGATGATTAAAGAAAATTATCACTTAATTCAAATTAACCAATATTATATTATATTAATGAATAAATAAATCAGGGTAATTAGTGCCATTTTCCCTCTCCTATACGTCCGTCCACCTATTGCAGATTTAGTCAGATTTTAAGAAATATAAGGAAACTATGGGTTAAGGAAACTACATGAAATATGACTATTGATGACGAAGGGATGAGAATCTATTACAAGTGGTACAAATTAATATAAGGAACAACAACTAAGGAAACTGCGACTGTAATACACTGCGTTCTGACATTATGCCAGACTATCCATTACACATATGAAAAAAAAAAAGGTAAAGACGCTCTAAAGATGTGTTTAAAAGAAATAAAAATAATCTTTTTGTGGAGTAAATATGTTAGAGATTCACATTGTTAAAACATTTAACTGATTTCTTTGTCAAACTTGAGAAATAATTTTTTTTTGTTTTTCTGACCCACCCAGTGCGAACAGTCCATTTTGCAATAAAACATATGATGCATGCATAAAAATCAAATAATAGAAAAACCAGAAACACAATGCGCAGGACACACACATTAACGTTTTTCTTCAAAACAATCACCTGTTGATTACTAATAGTAATAAAATTTAAATTCATAAAAATATTAAACATAAAATCCAATAAAAATTTATATTTATTTTACGATAAAATAATACTTTTTTTAACTCACTTCCACAAAAATAATCTACTTATTTTGATTTTTGAATTAATAACCAGTGAAAATCAAAAGATTCGCCTTACCAACTGGTCCGACATCTATGTTTGATTCATTAAGAAATCAATAGAAAAAGTGAGATTCCAGTATTAAACTTTTATGAATATTATTTACGTCAAACCGATATTCAATTCACTTTTGTCTTGTTGCTTTGTCTTGTGGTGATTGGGTTTGGAAAATTTTCGTTTCAAAGTTATGAATTCGTAAAACTTATTTTATAGTTTAAATTAATAAATAAGTTTAAATTTTTATATTACTATGAAATTAAATGATCAATTGTTTAAAGTTTGAAATAATAATATAATTTAAAACCATAACCGAAATATATTAAATAAAAATTTCTTTAAGAAAAATATAAAAGAAAAATGTGAAAAATTATTATAGTGACGCATGGAAAAATTGATTTTCTGGAAAAAAAAATTTATAAAAATTAGAAAATTATATGGAAATGTGATAAATTAAAATTATGAAAATTCTAAAGAAAATTTTTGTTTAATTAAAAAAAAAAAATTATTTTTTTATAACACAAAGAAAATAAATTAACATTTTTTTTATTGATTTTCATTTCGTGTTGAAAGTTGGAAAAGTCAAGGTTCGAGTATGAACAAAAATATGACACACGAACACACATTTTGTGGAACGTGGGAGGTAGGTTAAAGTTCGACAATACACTTTTGAATTAGTAAACTTAATTGAAAAACAATAATAATAATAACAGGTTTAGATTTTTGCATATAATTTCACAAACTGTTTTTAGAAGAGTCAATTTTCAAATTGATATGGATAGTTTTCAGTTAGGATGATTTACACAATAGAAGGGTATGAATTGGAAGTTTGTTATCACAAATTGTTATGACCGAACTTTACTTCCGTATTTGGCTTAAACACATATAGTCGTTTTTTTATAACAGTTTTTACAATTATACGAATCAAGAATCAAATTTAATTACAATTATATATTTCTTTATTGGTGTCTTTTAACAAGAAATACATGGTGGTACAAATTGTACCACAATTAACTTGTGGTGCCTTTTTATTTAATCATTTGCGTTTAATTTGAAAATTTTCTTTAAATTCGTTTCATTCTTTGAAGGCTTGAAACCACATACAACGGAAACAGAAACCGAAACCGAATTTCATACAAATTTTACAGAAACCGAATTTTTATCTGTCAAATTTGTATGAAATTCGGTTTCTGTTTCTGTTTCCGTTGTATGTGAATGCCCGGCTTTAGTAATAGATTAACAAAATTTTAGGTACAATTTTTTCTATCTAGTTTTCATAAAAATTATTATTCACTTAATATCAGGGGCGCACACAGAAAAAGTTTTAGGGGGGGAGGGGGGTTCCAACGAATTTTTTTTAATAAAAAGTTCTGTGTAGGAATTACAACAGATACCTTTTAAGACCTAGGTCCCACAACAACATGCGTGTTGAGGTGTTGATGAACGTTTTTAAACCTTTGAGAATTGTACGCCCCCGGGACTGTTGATTCGGACTAAGCATTGCATTTGTACGATGTAGATCGGAGTGTTTCGCTCGGTTGTTGATCCTTTGTTTCAAAAAACGTATTGGATTGCAGATTTGTCTTCCAAAAATTTTTATATGCGTGCATCAGTGATGCTAGACTTTAAAAAATAAGTTTCTCGTTGCCGTATCAAAACTTCCCGACTTTTACCGTTTCTTTAAGGAAAAACTTCCCATCAAGCTTTCAATAAAAAAAAATATACACATATATCGTCGCTTTAATAATGAAATAACGTATGCCATTTATACGTTGTTATAATAATAATAGGAGGAATGATGTTCAGACCGGAGACTTTGCTAGTAGTTAAGATTTTTTTTGACAATTTTGGGTTTGAAATAAAGATCTTTCATATTAACTCCTGAAGACTGGATTTTTGGTTTTTCTTTAGGAGTTTCTAAACCAGTCGAGATCACAGCAAAGCGTTCCGCGAACAATGTGGTTTTTCTCGCTGGGTCAGTGACGATTAAATCACCGTCAATAATAGGAAAAAAAAGAGTTGGAAGCAGACTTTGAAGAATTAATGGCACTGTAAAAACTTTTGTCAGAAATGGACATGGTAGAAAGTTTTGCCGCTCTCGCTCTGTCAATTTCTGTTTTTTTCGTTTTCGTTTATCTGGTTTGATATACTATTGGACTGTATCGATATTAAGACTTAAATCATTAAGGCATTTTTGTTATGGAACCAAATATTAAATAATCTTTGTTTGTTTCTAAGGGCGAATTTGGCTGGAAAACAAATATTTTTGTTGGGGTTTCATTATTGAGAAGGGAACGAATTTCTTAATACTAAAACAGTTGGGCTTAGATGTGTGCTTAGATATGTTTAATTCAAACATTTCTGCTTCTGATTTTCCAGAAATAATACACGTAGGTATGCGCAGGTTTATTCCGATAGATGGTTCTGAATGCTGATCTTTAGGTTTCGGGTAAATGTGAAGAAGCAATAAAATTTAAATTAAATGCTCTTTAAAAAATGGCCAGTATACAGCCAATTCCAAAAAAGATGCTAACACGAATTCAACAAATTACAAACTCATACCAATCTTGTCGGTTGTTGCTAAAATATTCGAGAAGCTCATTAATTTTAATATTATGAGCTTCTTAAGTCGTCAAAAATACTTAATGAAAGACAATACGGTTTCCGTAAAGGAAGAGCGACGGAAAATTTACTTTCTTTGTCACACATATCTGGAACAGTTGGTTGAAAACCTTGGTGAGACTTTCATTGCTGCTCAGAAATTCAAATCTTACTAATGAGCTTAATTCGTTGTTTGTTGCTGATTTGAAGCTACACAAATACACTATGGATGAACGCGTGTGTCTGCCTAGATCAAATCAATTTTACCTGAACAGAGTATCAATAGCAGCCCATTTTTTTAAGGTTCGAGTGGCAAGATGTAGCTTTTCAAAGAATTTTTTTAACAGAATTTAGCATCTCTAGAATGCCTTGCTGACGTGGGTCTTCCTTGATAAAATCCACAAAACTTTAAAAATAGCGTTCAAAAAATCCTAAAAGAGAGAATTGATCAATAGTGAGTAACCTTAGAATCCTAGTTAGCATCGTATCTTACGATATTCAGAGATGTTAATCTATAATTTCTTATGGTTAACACTAAATAATGTCTAACTTTAAAAACAATACTGAAAAATTATCGGTTAGGGGGGTGGGGGTCCGGACCCGAACCCCCCCCCCCCTTGTGTGCGGGCGTATTCATTTCAAAATTCATTATTAAGATTTTAGTTCACCCATGAATTATGACCCATCACAGTTTGATATTATCCAAGCAAGCTTGCAGCAGTTTGCACAACAAAACAATTCACGGCACAGCGGCAGATGTGCTCTTGCTCACAACCTGCAACAACTGAACCAGATTTAGCTACAGTGAGCAATATTAATTTTGCAGCATAGAGTGAATTGCAGTTCAAATTTCAAACTATAAAGCGACCTGGGTACAATGCTATAATTTACATCTGAAAGACGGGCACCTGGAAGCGTACAGAAGAAGGATTAAGAAATCCGTCATAGGCTAACCGAAGAACATAGTATCACAAGGACTACTAGAAGATCATGTCAGAGTAGAGGTACTCTTGGATCCAACAAAACTCTTTCAAGAATATGATGGGATCGTAAATTTTAGATTCCTCTGAGTATTTTTTATAATTAATTATCAACCCGGTTTACTATTTATGAACACAATTATATTTATATTTCGGTAATAATTAATTTAAAATTAATAATTATAAATGTTTTACATAAATACACAATTTCAATTTTTTTATTAACCTAACGAGCACACTATCTGATTATAAAATAATTTAATTTCCCGAGATAATTAGTTTGTTTGTTGTTTTCAACTCGTAAGTCCGTATAATAAGAATAAGAAGTTTTCGTTAACTTTTTGCCGCCAACCAAAATGATTGAAAAATATACCATTAAACCAAATCGATTGTTCGATTTTATGGCTCGTTTTTCGAATTAATAAATAATTATTTATCACGTTAGTGTTGCTACCTGACGTAGACTAGTGAAACAAGATTTTGCTTTTATCAATGGTTCAGTCGGTTCGTGTCAGGAGTAAGTTAATTGATTATGTATGTTTGTACAGATTAATTATTTAGATTTAAATATATTTATCTCTACAAATAAAGCAACGGTTTTGCTTACGAAACTCTCGGCAACCAATTGTAGAGTGGTGTCAGACTTGCGACCAATGTGCGTCAGTGAAGAAACTGCGCGGAGAGTCATGGAAAAATAAAGCAGTTCAACATCGAAGCATCATTTGAAAGAATCGCAATGAGTATGACGGAATGATTTGCAACAACTAATAGCTATAGATAGCCATGGTCTATGGATTATTTCATTAAATGACTGGAAGAATTTGTAAGCCGAAATTAATAAGCAAATACTATCGCTGAAAATATAGGACATATAAACAAAACTAGGCTGCCCACAGACAATCACATGGTTGAGCGATTCAATTCTACGTGGGAGAAGTTTGTTACTAAAGTATAGTTAATACGAATCTACGTAATTTTGTTCAACTCTATTTTTAATGGCGTGTAGAAATTCATGAGACCAGTATTATTATTCACATTTTTATTCATAAGGCTGGGTTAATTCCAAATCTACAATTATCTGATAAGTTTAAGTTAATAATCCTTCCATCTGCATTATTAATTGTACAATAATAAAATCAAGTAAGCGATCAAATGTAAGTTTATGATATAAAGTTTAATAATAAAGCCTTTGAGAAATGGTTAGCTAAAATGTGGATATACACCACTCACAGTAAAAAAAATGGACTAAATAATAGGTAGCATGGCAAAAGTTGTACACCTACAATTATTAATCTTCTATAAAAGAAATTTAGATTTCATTCAGGGCGAATAAATTTAGGGGAGGGTAATGTGACAGTTTTGTCTTATGATAAAACTATCACATTAATCCTGATCTATAATGATCGAAGAAAAAAGGAATAATGACGTTAAAAAAGTGAAACAAATAATATTACGATTATACATAATCCCAACAAAATAAAATTGTATTTAAACTCATATACAATTTTTTATAACAATATAAAAATAATTTACATAACTGTCATCAACATGTAATATAAGGCAAGATCCAGCGACGGCCAGACCTTCATTATTTTATAAAAGCTGAAAGTTTCTCTACGCATACCCATTACTCAGGTAGGAACAATTAGCGACATATGAAGTTTGGATCATAGCAGCTTTGGCATTTAACCGGTAACAAAGGTGCCTAAAATTACTCCAAACTTTCGTGAAAGTATAAAGGCTAATATTTTTATATTCTCTTTGGGATAGAATTAGAAATTACGTCATCCATTGCCAGACACTTACTATAGTGGCAACCCCCTGCCAGACACCCTTAAACTTTAGTAAATTGAAATTAAACTCTCGTCATAGTATAAACAGTGGCGAAGCGTCGGTATAGACACACTAGACAGTGTCTACCCAAACATAATATAAATATGAAACTTTATTTTCATATTGTTCGCATAATGTCGACTCAATACTATTTTGTCAAACGTTTAAAGAAAATCATTAAGTTTTAATACAATAATTAGAACAAAAATAATTCAGCTATGTTCCTGAAACTTTAATACAAACGTTTCCCAGTTTCATACCAACAAACAGAAATGTTTTTCTCGAAGTAGACGTTTTAAATTATGAGTACCGTAATAAACAATAGCAACAACAACAAATTTTCAAGTTTTGTTCCTTCTTGGATAGACAGTTTTGTTTTTGTCCATTTTTGTTTATATATTTTGTTTCCAAATTTGTTGAGAAACATCAGTAGACGTTTACAATTATGACTACCGTAATAAGCGATAGTAACAACAACAAATTTTCAACTTTTGTTCTTCTTGGATAGACACTAGACAGTTTTGTTTATGTCCATTTCTGTTTATATATTTTGTTTCCAAATTTTTTGAGAAACATATTATGGAAAACATTTTTGACAAAAATTTTAATTATTAGTTAGATGTTTCTTGAGCAATTTTTTGTGTAATTTCAGATTCGATTCCACGACTTCTGAATAACAGGAACAGTTGGAAAATAAATTTGAATCTTTGATTTTGGATTAATTTTTGGAATATTTTTAGAGTTTTGAAAAATGTTTCAATCTGTGATTTTGTTATAATTTTTGCAATATTTTTGGCATTTTGGGAAAAGTTTGAATTTTTAATTTTGTTATAATTATTGCAATATTTTAAGAGTTCTAGGAAAAGTTTGAATTTTTGATTTTGTTATATTTCTTCCATTAATTTTGGAATTTTGAAAACAGTTTCAATTTTTGATTTTTTAATAATTTTTAGAAAATTTTTGGCATGTTGAAAAAGTTTAAATTTTGGATTTTATTATAATTTTTGGAATATTTTTAGAATTTTAAAAAGTTTATTTGTTTTTTCAAACAATTTTGGTGAACATCCCAAATAATTTTTTGTGAATAAACTTTTTAAATTAAATTTATTAGTTTTTATTTATAATTATAATAATTATTTATAATTATAATTATACCAATTACAAAATACAAATATTATATTAAGAAACTAGTTTCATAATCGACGATTCTATCGCACGCAATCTGTTTAGAAAACGACCCGCGCAGCGGGGAGTTTTCTAAGGGATAAGTGCGATAAAACGTCTTATGAAACGAGTTTTTTATACTATTGTTTCTATTTTGCATTTTTTGTCTTGAAATTTAAAAAAAATGTGTATTATATCAAAAAATAGTTAATTTGAAATTTTGTTATTATTACTAATTATTTTAATTAATTAAAATATTTAACACTAATTTTGATATTCTTATTAATTTTATTTACATAATTATTCATTTTAATGTTCACTGACGTTTGTATGACCAATGTGACCAACCTTGAAAGACAAAACTTTGCGTATCGTAATGAAGGCCATTTCGATACGCATTTGAGTATCGAAATTACTTTATTTTAGACGCAAAATAGAAAAATATTTTTTCACCTACATTTTCAAACTAGATATTTAGATCATGATTTGTGGTCCAAAAACAAAGTTGGATCTCAATTTGCATGTAAAATTTAAGCAGATCCGGATCACACGGTTTCATAAAATGCAGCTAATATCCTTTATCTTTTGTACAAAACATTTTTATTTCAAAATTTTTAAAATTTTAAATTTTGATTTAGATTGAACAATCTTTTTTAAATATTTTGCTTGCAGCGAATAAAAAATATAGTATATGATGCACGAATGACTTACATTTTAAGCTTAATGTGGGTGCAAATCTCGGTTAGCGCT
Source organism: Diogma glabrata (assembly GCA_963693315.1). Taxonomy (NCBI): domain Eukaryota; kingdom Metazoa; phylum Arthropoda; class Insecta; order Diptera; family Cylindrotomidae; genus Diogma; species Diogma glabrata. Next base: position 328,930,980 of record OY856187.1, read on the forward strand.
TTTACTCGCAAACTCCACATACGTCCAAAAACCTTAGCTTTCTGTCCTTTCATCTTAATGTACTATAATTCGTTCTCTACTGGCATATTAATAAAACTTTTGAATATGTCTATAGTGTCTACCCTAGTTTCAGAACCACGCTTCGCCACTGATAATAAAAGCTGAATTTTATATATCTTTCTTGGGAAACTATTAGAAGATATTTTTAAGCAACCAGACAGTCCCGATACTGTTTACATCTTGTCAGAAAAGTTGACAGTCTGCCGTAGGTGCGAGCGCAAGGCAATATACAAACAAGCAGATGCGAGTGAAATAGGTGTAAAGGAGAACTAGTTCCATTGGTAAAACAATGGAATAGTTATGGCAGGCCGCGCACCTAGTTCGATATTGAAACCTAAGCTAGCTCTAGCCTGCGGGAACGAGAGATGATACCTGCCGCCTAGTACAAATTGCGGAATTGTACGCGTGTATTGTTTATATATCAGATTAGAGATCAAAAGAAAAAGTGATAAAAAGAAGACCCTGGCGATAAAAAGAAGACCCAAAAGATGCCATGACCGTCATGTTCACCCCCATAATTATTTTCTCTTTTACACGCTTTCGCACCTTATACACTCACGCATACACACACACACACACTCACGCTTACACACTCACACACCCATACATCTATCCAGGTACATACACACACCCACACAACCCTATACCTATAGGTAAATATAAAAGTACTCACCCCATACTAGTATTAGATCCCTCTCCGTTTTCCCTTCCGGATTAGCCGATCATCACTCTCTCAGCCCAATTAAACTGTAATGGTCACGCAACGGTCGAATCGTGCAATGGTGGATGAAGGTATAACAGCTGGTATACAAAATTGATAATATTGTTGGTTACAGTAAATATAGATGAACGATGAGCGACGGTAGGGATGAAATAAAAACAAACTATTATTTCATGCAATGGTAAATGAATGTATAACCGCTGGTATGTAAAAGTGATGCTATTGTTGAATACAGTGAATATTGATGAACGATGAGCGACTGTAGTAATATAAAAAGAATATTGTTTCAAGCCATGATGACTGGCTGGATAACAGCTGATATATAAAATTAATACTCTTGTTAAATACTATGAATATTGATGAACGATGAGCGACTGTAGCAACACAATAACTATTGTTTCAAGCAATGATGAATGGATGGATAACAGCTGATGTATAAAATTGATAATGCTGCTGAACACCGTAAATATGGGTGAACAATGAGCGATTGTAACTCAAAAGCCACCATTTGTAAATTATCCACTGTTTCACCTTGTGATCAAATAAAATTAATTTTGTTTTTTGTTTTTTCACTCGCGACCATGTTTGTTTGAGTTTACATGAAACAAAATTCAAACTTGCGGACTTGTCATCATTTCGATTCAAACCGTACTAAATATTCCCTTTCGATATAAATTTGATGTCGAGCAATACAAACAAAGAAATTTTTTTTCTAACTAATTTAGTTATTAAAAATTTGAACTAAACACCATATTATATAAACATTACTAACGTACAATTTCTTAATTAAGCAAAAAAAATGTTTCTAATAAATTTATTTAATTAAACTTTAATTAAATTATTGAATTAATTTAAGCTATATGAAATTTTACACAAAACAATATCATGAAAATCGCAACACTCGGTTGGAATTTTTAAAGCAAAAAATATCAAAAATAAACAACTTACAGTCTTTTAGAAAACTCATGGAACTGACTGAACAAAAATTATAATCCAATAAGAGAATGTTCATGGGTGGAGTCGGGTATTTATAGAAAACATAAAGGTCGATCTCGACGATAAAAGAAATGATCAGTTTTTTTTATGTTTCCATCAACTATGTGTACCCATTAAAAAAGTTGTTTTGTTTAATTTTTTCTAATTTTTGTTCGTTTGAAATCATTTCACCATAACAAAGGTCTATTGCGACCTTTTTATACCGAGTTTACTAGAAAAGATAAAGTTTTTGCTTTTTTAAAAGTCGATTAATTTTTTAAAACATTTTTTAAACATGTGTAGGTTACTTTTATGAATCTTTTCTGAAATAAATTTTGTTTTCTTAGTCTATGATTATGTAATTTAGAAAGAAACTAAAACGCTTGGGATCTCGATGAAACTTTGGTATGTATATGATCCAGGGTAACATGAAAATGGAAGATCTGATCATTTCGAAAATGGACCAAATAGCACGGGTCCCCGAACACCTTTAAGTTTTAATCTTCAATAACTGCTATTCTTGTCTTTCAATCTTATTGTGACTTGATATAAAAAAGTCTTAGTGCTGTTTTCAATGCTTCTGTGAACAAATTTCCGGTTGGTCACTTCCGTTTAAAATGCTTTTTTTGAAGTGTTTCTTTCTACTGTAGCTTAGAGTAACAAATCGATTTTCATGAAACGTTGGTAAAAGATTTCAATCAATATAAGAAATATTTTATTAGCTCATGGAGTACATAGGACTAAGGGTTGAGGGATTCGCCATACAACAGGTGGTTTTCCCACCATTTTTTTATGTTTTTTGGTAGCATACAACGTTCGTGTGTGGATAAAGTTTGATGACACTTTGAAAAAATATGCAAATATGTAAGGCAAGAAGCTGATTATATTCTTAGCGATATTGAAGTAAGAGGAGGGTCTCCCGACCACCTGTTTTTATAGCTCAATAATATGTATTCCTGATAATCGAATTGAATGAAACTTTGTACATAAGCACCTAGTATGGTTCACAACAGTTCTGCATCCCTACTTCCGGTTTTTCGGTATTTTTTTTTTCATTTGCATTTTTTTCAGTCTCTTTATTCGCACTACAGCGTACAATAATAAAGTGACTATGATGAAAGTTCTGAAAAGGCTTCAATTAGTGTGAGAAGATCAACAATCAACTTTTGGGACACATTGATCAAAATGGCGAGGGGTCCACCATACTTCTGCTTTTTTCACTTTGTTTTTAAAGTTTGTTGGGAGCATACAGACTTCGTTCATTAATCAATTTCGACGATCTCTTTGACATGGATGGAGATTTGAATGACAAAAATCTGATTAGTTTTTGGACGATTTTGTGATAAGTGGTGGAGGATTTGCCAAGTACTAAATTTTTTGAAACTTCAATAACATTAGTTAGTGATAATTGATTTTGATTCAACTGGGAAAATATGCTTAGAGGATGATTTGTAACAGTTCTGCATTCCAACTTCCGGTTTGTCACTTCCAGTAAAATTTTTTATTTAGGTTTGCTATTCGTTCAGCAGAATTTATGTCAATAATGAGCAAAGTAATGGGGTCTTCCGGAGCACGCTTTTTTTATCAGTATAGATCTACGCGTGAAATGTATAACAAAGATAGCCATTAATTGAAGCATTTGATGGATATGGGCTCAATATATATCCAGAACATTTTGTTTCCAGAGCTGTGGTGCAATGAATATAACAAATGAATTTATACTAAAACAATTTTTTAATGAACTTCTTACCACTGCAATTGATTTCTCCTATAGTCATAATAAACAATTAAATTAAATTTTAAAAACAAAGTTTATCAAGCTATAAAACATTATTTATTAAATTATTAGCTTTACTTTTTGGCACGATGAAAGCAGTATCGAAGCTGCCTGGCTGCTAAGAAAATATCTTCTGATAGTTTCCCAAATAACATATATAAAATTCAGCTTTTATACTTTAACGTTAGCTTTATTTCAATTTCCTAAAGTTTAAGGGTGTCTGGCAGGGAGTTGCCACTATAGTAAGTGTCTGGCAATGGATGACGTGATTTCTTATACTATCCCGAAGAATATATAAAAAAATTAGCCTTTATACTTTCACAAAAGTTTGAAGTAATTTTAGGCACATTTGTTACCTGTTCCCTGCCACAAGCCACAATGATCCAAACTTCATATGTCGCTAATTGTTCTTAACTGAGTAGGGAGTATGCGCAAAGAAACTTTCAGCTTTTATAAAATAACGAAAGTCTGTCCGTCGTGGGCTCTTAGTGCTTAGTCTAATACTAATTCCAAGAAGGAAGGTTGATAACAAGCAACAATAATAAAATAAATTGAAAATAATAACGAACTCGATTATGCTCAGAATTTCTCGAATTTTCTTTATAAACAAATCTTGGAAACAGTATATTATAATTGTATTTAAGGAATTCCTTTTGCAGATCGAAAAAGAGTTATCTTTTGAGCTCTGGATAATAATATTTCCTATCTCTATTTACTATAAAAAATTTAAAACAATAAATCCTTAATTTGTACTATTTTTCTTTTTTTTTCAAGATCGTTGAATCGTCATTGCACGGACAGTTGGGCAAGACAGGATTGGAAGGGTTTGTTATATAAAAACTCATAAATTCTGTTTGTTTGAATAATTAAAAAATGTTTTATGTTATTTAATTATTATTTTATCTTATCAGAAAATTACAAAATTTAAATTTTGATGAATATTCTGAGGGGGAAAGTATAAATATTGAGCCACACCAAAAACGGTATTTTATTTGTTTATGTTTATTTGTATTATATATAATTTATATCACAATCGGCAGCTTTTGTTTCAAGTATAGCTAGTCAACTATAGAAACAATTTATTTTATAAATTTTGCAAATCAGCTTACGCAGGCGTAGAAACATATACACTTTAGGACGTTCCGACCAACATTAAATTACTTGCATTATGCTTACTAGACCCAAGTCTACATATTATATGATTTGTAGTTTTATGATTTCTGAATTCAAAACACATTGTTTAATTATGTTGTTTTCGTTTCAACAAGAATTTATTGTAATTCTAAATATTTTTTAATTCTAGGATAAAATTTCGTTTAGATGAAATGGGTGATATAATTTGGTATAACGACTTAGTGAACCCAATCCTCCAACAACCAGAAAATAATAGAAAAAAATCAACGTGTGAATATGAAAATTCATTTGCGGAATCAGCGAATGCATTATTTAGTTGTGAAACATTTGAAATCATGGAAATGACATCAAATGGACCAGGTTTAGTTTTTGGTGCTTATGCTGGACTTAGTATTGAATTTAAAGTATGTTCAGATACATTTGAATTTAATTTATTTATACACAAATTAATTTGATTTCATATTTCAGACAAATACTTATACCCCAGGTGATACAATGACATTAACATGTGACGAATGGTGTCATTTAGTTTGTAAGCGAGTTAAAGAAAACCAATCCGCAGGTCAAGAAATGCCTTTTTCGTTATTGACTGCACTTTATGAAGGATATTTTAGTGATGTTATAATAAAAAGTACAGATAATATGACTGTGAGTCTTTGACAAAAATATAATTTAATATATGAATAATCCTAGCTAACATTTTTATAAATTTCAGTATAATGTTCATTCTCCAATTTTGCGATTGAATGGTTTTGATTGTAGTATGAATTATCATACAGTACATTCAAATTATCCACAACAACAAAATCCAATATATACTGAAGTAATATCACCGTTATTAGATTCAAAACCGACTGAATTAGAAACTCAAATAAAGATATCCGTATCTAGTCATAAACATATCAATAAAAGTCAGAATGATCTGCCAAATATATCACCGAATGCAAGTTCTAGTAATTTTTTATTACCGCCATCATTTGATATGTTTAATTTTTCACCACGCTTAGTGAGCAATATATCAAATTCGTTCAATTGTTTGACAACAGCTAAGGAATCTGATATAGTTGATTTTCCAAAGAAATATCCTACTTCATCGTCAGATTCAAATTTACAATCAACCAAAGATGTTTTTAATTTCTCTACAAATATAGTCTTAGCACCAATTGAAACAAAAAAATCTCATTCAAATAATATATTAAGAAATCCATTACCATCACCGCATCGGGTACGAAGTCCATCGCCGTTTCCGTTATTTGATACACCACCATCATCACCATTAACACCGGTCTCGGTGTTATTCAATTTACCATCATTTATGTTATCACCGATTATACATTGGTTATATGCTGAATGTTTGCCACATAGTTTGGAAGAAGAGACATGTGAAAAATTAATTAGTATCGGAGAAAGTACACCACCTTTAAATAAATTGGTTGCTCCGTGTCGGAAATATTTAAAAAATATCAAAATCAAAAAGTGTAAGTATCTTTACAAGCATAATATAATAATTAGATATGATTGGTATCCAACATTCAACGATTGTCGTTAATAGCAAATACATCATACCGACTCAAACAAGTTCTGTTTTAAATTTCCACCGTTGAGAGATACCAGACGGTTTCAGTGTACTTTTGACATAGTGAGAATAGACTCTAGATTGTAGCCTGGCAACCTGTAAAGATACCGATATATATTACAGATATTATTTTATATTTCAACCAATCTACTGCTTCTTTTTTACCTAAAAGTTGAGCCTGAAAGACACTGCAGTGATCGATAAAAGAGAGATTCAGATCTAGTTCTTTGCAGAATACTCCACAACTGACTTTTCAAATCGTTTTCGAAGCCATTTATGTAGATGTTTGTAGACGTTACTTGTTTGCTTTCTTAATTAACTTTCCCTTTCCTTGGAAGGAATAGCAGTTCTGAATCCAGTCTCTAAGAAAGGGGCATGAAATAGTCCGTGCTTGACGAATATTCCTACATACGAGAATTAAGAAATGCCATATATTACTACAACTCCAAATACCGATAGATGTAATGAACACTTTGCATTCACTATCAGGAGAATTAGTGGAATCACTATCACGAACATTACAGAAATTGCGTGCCTTGAGATTTAAATTTTCCGACTTGCTGTAGTCTGTGAATTCAATTATGCCTTTCACCAGCCCAGTACATTTTAGAAACAATTTTATTATATATAATGTTATTTTGTTAGTTTGGAAGCAATCACACAAAATATGAATATATTATGTATATTCATCGACGGCTGGACGTTACAAATACATAATTTGTTTTTTTCTTCATTTAAAAATTTAACTAATCTCATTAACTAATTTAACTAATCTAATTTAACTAATTATAATTTGATCAATTCACGATACAAACAAATAATTTTTTTCTAATTTCTTTGGCTGAAACTAAATTGACTGGAATTTGGCTAATTAAAAAAATTATCTAACTAAATTAAATTTGAATTATTTTATCTGAATTAAGCTATAAATTTAACTGAAAAAACACTCAAAAAAATTGGATTATCCAAAAAAATTTAGCAAGAATTTAAAAAAAAGAAATCACATTTCTAAATTATAAACCTTCAGTTTTGAGTATATTCACGTAACGTACTATATAAAACACTCGTAAATGTATATATGTTGAAACTCAACGAAAGAGCAAAAAGAATGAAAGAAAAACCGAATGAAAAAAAAGAATGGAGAAATAACGAGCGATAAGAATTATTTCGACTGCGTGGCATCGATAAAGTACCAATTCACCGCAGATGCCGGAAATCGCTTCAGGGACAATTACTTCGTAACAGAGACAGGAATTTCTGGTTGACCATTTTATTTAGAGCCGGCCACAAAACCGTAAGCCTGTACAGTAAAGCTGGTCGCACTATCGAGTAGTGTATTAACATGGGGCTGCAGATCTCATCATTGTCAAATTTAAATTTTGAACGAGTAAAGCACTATGGTAGTTTTCCTTAATATTTCGAGAATGTTGGGTTTGTAGCCTAGTTTGCTTATCAGTCCAAAAAATTTGCCCTATTTAAAACACTCAGCCTGACTCCATTGAAAGTTAGGCGGTCAAATTCAGATAATTTGCGCTTCCTAGAGAAGAGAACCTGTTCCTATGTTTGTGGATTTATATCCAATCCACAGCTTTATGTCCATTTGGAGAGGATGCAAACAGCACTTTGCTTAGATCCCTAAGAATAGCAGGATATTTACCGAAAACACCAATAGCAACATCATCAGCGGTCACCCAAAAGCCAAGCCCTTACAGTTTTAGCAAGAGATCACTAATGACAAATGACAAAGTTCCAAAGAAAGGATGACAGGCGAGTAAGACAAACTAAATAAAACAGGGTCTGATTAGTGTTTAAGCCGGATTGGACTTATCCGGATAATTCGTAAAAATTTAGCTATCCGATATCCGGTTAATTCATAAAAAAAATCCGGATAACTAAATTACAGCAAAAAAAGTGGTTGCGCTATTTCCCTTTTTAAAAATTTTAATCAGCTATTACTAATTTCTCATATACTGCATTCACAGCGACATAGCAAATTAGTAAATAGTATATTATAATTTGGATCTTGGCATATTTAATATGAGTTTAAAACGTAGATTGTAATTTGAATCGTAAGTATTTGAATCGTTTGTAATTGTAGTAGGCCTAGATATCAAATTAGTTGCAAGATTTTAAAATAAAAAGTGTTTACAGCACAGATTTAAATTACATCTACTAATTTGCTATGTCGCTGTGAATGCGGTAATAGTAGACGTTTTCGTTTACTCAATACAAAACTTAGTTTTTTCATTTAGACGATTTCGTTTGGTTGATCTAAAACTTTTTATTCCAGTAATTGTTTAGAATTTGAATTTTTAGAAGTGTAATTTATTTACAAATAAAAAACAGTATTTTGCCTTGTCATAATTTACGGTTCAATTTTTTGTAATTTGAAAATATTTAAACTTAATTACATTAAGGCAGTCTATTAACAAAACGAGAAATGTTGAGCTAGTTTCATTAATGATGTTGGTGCATAATTCAACACTATTCCAAAATAGTAATTTTGACGATTTTAGTTATATTTCAAAATCATAAGCTATATCAGTTGTGCGAAAACGTTACTAAAAAGTTTGTTTCTGGATACCAAAACAACCGAAAATGTTAAGTTTAAAGTGGCGGAACAAGAAGTTAAGGAAAATGAAAATTCTCCAACTCCGACCGAACTTACTGAATGTACTTTAGTTATGGAATTGAAAAATACGATATCACCAATCGAAAATACATAGTAAAGTTAATCATTCAAATAATTATTTATAACTGGACAAGGAATTTAATTTAAAGAAGAATAAATAAAACACTCACTCCTTACCTAGAAAAGCTGTTTGATGCTTTGAAGACCATTCAACCTACTTCGAACGAAAGTGAGAGTATTTCGGTTCCTAGTATCTTCTTAACGAAAACTAGAAATCGGTTGCAGTTTCCAATGTTAAACGCTCTTGTATTTTTAAAATATTATTTTTCAGATGAAAATAAATTATTAACTAATTTTAATTTTTTAAAACTACATATTGTTTTTATTTAAATCCACTATCCGGATTACTATCCGGATATCCGGATAATTACTTAACATACTATTCGATATCCGGATAGTTAAAATCACGGATAATTGGAAACACTAGGTCTGATAACCCTGTCCCCAAGAACCAGGTCAATCCAGCTGACCAGTGACTCCCTTACTTCCAAATTTACAAGAGAGTAGGTGATCACCATAGAACTAACGTTTTTGAAGGATTCCTCAATATGGTAGAAAGCAACCCTAGAATATTCATTATAGTGCAGAGATTTCTAATGGGACGCATAAATAAAACATGTTGAGGTCCAATTACAACGTTTTAGGTTCGATTGAACCTCTCAAAAAATCTTTCCAGTGTTTTCAGAAAAAACAGAGGAAAAACTAATGAGACTAAATTCTTTGAAATTGGGATAAGATCGCTTGTCTGCCTTAGGTATAAAGATTACATTTGGCTTGGTCTGAAGGACTGAAAGTTTTTAACAGCTCGCAATATTTTAGCAGTACTAATGATTTGTTCGTCAGAGTATTGACTATTTCTACGCCAAATAACCGCAGGTGTTTCAGAACAGCTTGGAAGTGTTCCAACTGACCATCCAATCTTTGGATATAACTTGGAACCATGGGACTAGTTGATACAACTTTGCAAACTCGTGAGACCCATAGAGGATTCCTGTATTTTATTACAGTAGCACATCCAGGAACTATCATGAACTTATATGTATAAGTTGTAAGTACTGCCCTATAGAATTCTCAGTCTGATACAGCCTAAGATTTCTTTGCATTCCTGTAAAGCTTCTTGGACTCTTCGGTTCTTCGACTTCACTAAAGAAGTCAGTCAACATGTTTATCAATTTCTCCAAATCGCACGTAGATTTAGGAGTATGTTTAAGAGACTACTTCTGGGAGCGACTCACCCAAAATATGTTTAAAGGTCCGTAGTTGGTCTGTTTCCTGTTTAGACCAGACAGTTCTAGTTAACTACTTGAAGACATGAAGTCAGAGAGAAAAGTAACATCTAATAGTTCTTAGTCTGTTAGAAGTTATAATGGTGGGTTTGTTATCCACATTACAATTATATTTGTTTCAAAGAACTCGAGAATCGAGAAGTAAGCCTCAGATCGTATAGGGTGCATTATCATAGCATCACAATATAAGCCCGAATTTTTGCTTGTTAGCGTTCGTGACCAGATTACCTATACCCTATCAGGGATTAAAACTCCATCATACGGTAAATAAGCTGATATAATCTAAAAGTTCAGCGACTATTTAGCTCCAGAACCACCGCCGTTATGGTTGCATTGCTATGGTTTTTTAGTAGAAAAATGTTTAGTTTGCGTTTAATCAAAATACAGGAACGAACTTTACCTGCCTTTTCCATAAACAACAATTTGTTTTCAGTCTTGAGTCCAGGTACCAGATCCTGGGAGACCCATTGGTCTTGGATCAAGACACCTCTTTAGCCAATTTCAGCAAAATAGCAGCGGTCTCTCCTCTATAGTAGTGGAGGTTGATTTTGAGAAGCTTTAGCTTGTGATGGTAGTTCCACATCCACAACTGAAAGTTGGCAGACCTCATCGATAAAGATATTTCCGTAGCCGTGGAACAAGCGTCACTATTGGTATCATTTTCTCTGTATGAAGAAAGCATTCTCAACTGGTTTAGGTGGATTGGAATCTCGATTGTTGTATGTCAGCATTTCGAGTACCTTGCCTGAAACTTTGGATTTTTTTAGGGATCCAGAGCTTGAGTATTTTTTTTAAGCTTTTTGGACAAAAATATCAATTAAATGTTGTAAAATAGGCAAGGGGCTCGCCGATGCTTCTTATGTACTCCAGGGAAACGAGTTGTCACTTTTCACAAATCTTGGTGAATGACATAGAAACTGTAAAAGAATGCCAAAATATATGGAAAATGACGATTGCTTTATTTCTTGTTAATGACGGTCCTGAAGAACATGCATTATACCCCTAAATTTAGCGTGTCCGTTTTTAGCTGGGCCATGGGTCGGTTAAAGTTGCTCTTCTGTGCTGTAAAAACAAGTTGCGTCATCGATGAAAAGATAAGTGTGCATACCCATATCTGTGACCCGTACCGATTGTTCTTGTTTTTCAACTGAAACTTAACTGGTTTTGCTCAGAAATCTTAGTTGGTGGTCCTTAGTTTAATGCTTACTGATCCTGTTTTTGTAATTATTTTCTTGAACTACCCTTCTTTTTAGGCGAGCGACTGAATGGTTTGCTTTACAGAATTCTTCTATCCTTAGATAGTTTGATCCTAACATGCCGTGAGGGACTGTTTCATCCTCTACAAGACAAAAACGGCATGTTGGATCACTTTCTACTCGACGCCGTACCATATGTTTATTCAAACTATGGTGACCTGTTAGTAGTTCCACCATTATCTTGCAGTCTGACCGGGTTAGATTTAGCAGAAATTTGGCTGTTTGCCAAATCAACTCTGGAGTGAACATCTTGGAGACCTTGAAGCGTTCTGTTTTGTGTCGCTCCATTGGAAGTAACTGGATCGAAAAAGAACCTGTTCGGATAGAGATCTTATTTTACCTTTCGATATGCCAATTGTTAGTTCAGGAACTATGAACCTCCCAGTGCAGCTCTGTGCTTATTCATTAGATTTACCGTTACCGAGATTCCCACTATGCTCTGGTGTCCACATCATGTAGTTAATCCCAAGATAATTCAAGGACCTAGAACATTCTTGCACTTATTTAGACTTAACAGTTTAGTTTCCCAGAGCTTTTAGAGCAGCCTGGCTATCAGCAAAAATATTAATGACCTTTCCAGACCACTTAAACTCCGTCGCTCGCCTCTATGCAGCATTTATGGCGAATACTTCAGCCTGAAAGACTGTGCTACATCCGTCAATTGGAATTTGCAGCCCCAAATTTTCATTTCTTAAGTAGAACGCAGTTCCTGTACCTTTTCCAGTGAGAGATTTGTGTAGATGTCCAGCGTGCTGGTTGCACTACCAAATACCCAATTTGTTTCAGCATATCTTCAAACAGGCGTTGCTGGATCAAATTGTTTTGTTCCTGGCTGATAACTAGGACCACTAGGTCTCTCTTGGCTGCAGTTGCATAGCTTGATACAACCTTGCTCGGAACTGTCGGTCTCGACTTCGATGGAATCTTTGAGACGCTATCACTCGAAGCCTTTCCACTTTTGTGCTTCAAGACCTCAAGGTGAGTCGTATCGTCATGCCAATGTATAGGATTTGAACTTCCTTCACAGATAGCCTTATTGTGATTTATACGAAGACTCACCTTGTGACGCTCGACCGGGGTGATCGGTAGACGAATCTATTAGATCTTCTCAGCCTTCATGTCCAAGGAAGATGTCATTGCAGAGAGACCTGTAGAGATAGTTGTCTTCTCTGCAACAGCTGTTTGCAATAAGAGCTCAGCTCTAGCTTCCTTGCTTTTCCTCCTCACTGAACCACAAGCAACCACAACCTTTCTTGGTCAGGTCAGAATTCTGCATGGGGAAACCGAGCCTGAGTTGTGCGCCGTTAGCAACTGATGCAGATCACCATCAGCCAATCGATCATCTCAACACGGTTGCCACACCACTGGATTTAAGTGAGAGTGTATGGTTTGGAGTCCCTATTTGATATTCGGGATCTGTGCTGTAAGCATATTTCTGAGGAGGAAGAATAGAATAGAATAGAATAGAATAGAATAGAATAGAATAGAATAGAATAGAATAGAATAGAATAGAATAGAATAGAATAGAATAGAATAGAATACAATAAAATAGAATAGAATAGAAAAAAAAATAGAATAGAATAGAATAGAATAGAATAGAATAGAATAGAATAGAATAGAATAGAATTGAATAGAATAGAATAGAATAGAATAGAATAGAATAGAATAGAATAGAATAGAAAAAATAGAATAGAATAGAATAGAATAGAATAGAATAGAATAGAATAGAATAGAATAGAATAGAATAGAATAGAATAGAATAGAATAGAATAGAATAGAATAGAACAGAATAGAATAGAATAGAATAGAATAGAATAGAATAGAATAGAAGAGAATAGAAGAGAATAGAAGAGAATAGAATAGAATAGAATAGAATAGAATAGAATAGAATAGAATAGAATAGAATAGAATAGAATAGAATAGAATAGAATAGAATAGAATAGAATACAATAAAATAGAATAGAATAGAAAAAAAAATAGAATAGAATAGAATAGAATAGAATAGAATTGAATAGAATAGAATTGAATAGAATAGAATAGAATAGAATAGAATAGAATAGAATAGAATAGAATAGAATAGAATAGAAAAAATAGAATAGAATAGAATAGAATAGAATAGAATAGAATAGAATAGAATAGAATAGAATAGAATAGAATAGAATAGAATAGAATAGAAAAGAATAGAATAGAATAGAATAGAATAGAATAGAATAGAATAGAATAGAATAGAATAGAATAGAATAGAATAGAATAGAATAGAATAGAATAGAATAGAATAGAATAGAATAGAATAGAATAGAATAGAATAGAATAGAGTAGAATAGAATAGAATAGAATAGAACAGAATAGAATTGGATAGAATAGAATAGAATTGAATAGAATTGAATGGAATTGAATAGAATTGAATAGAATAGAATAGAATGGAATGGAATAGAATAGAATAGAATAGAATAGAATAGAATAGAATAGAATAGAATAGAATAGAATTGGATAGAATAGAATTGAATAGAATTGAATAGAATTGAATAGAATTGAATAGAATGGAATAGAATGGAATGGAATAGAATAGAATAGAATAGAATACAAAGAATATATCTGAGGTATGATATATCTGATAAGCTGTCCGATATAAAGCACTATGATTAAAAGGGAATTATGAATCTATTTGGAGCAAAAATGTGACGCTGTTGTAGAGAATCAAGATTTGTTTGTCATAGTTTTTATAACATGTTTTTGAGCCGAAGTTTTGAAGATTCGCAACAAAAAGAAATACGATGACCAAGAATTGATAAGAAACGTCTATACCTTACTACAAATCTCAACGGTATTTACATTATACCTTTAAAACCTGTAATAAAATGAAATATTATTTCTTATTTTAAGTTGTTATTGATGTCATCATGGATACACACGCATGTTTAAATCGAATTATTCATTCAATTAATCCTTCGTTAATTTCACATAAGTGTACCACATTGTGTCAAACATTTAAGCAAGGAATTCGAGACACTGCCATTGGTATGTTTTTTTGCAATTATTTAAAGGTGAGAAAAGTAATACAAAATCCTTTTTTTCAGGCTGTGCAAAGTTATTACAATTTTGTAATATATTTGTTAAGGATGCATCTAATCTAACGCGTTATCAAAGGCATGAAATCATAAAATACGTTCGTACCAGAATACCAATTTTCATGTCTCAATTTCATCAATTGCTCCAAAATATTTATGGTATTTTCTCCAGTTTGACAACGGAAGAAAAGTCAGAATTAGTTATATATTTGGTACCTGAAATAGAATCGTCATTAGAAGTTATTACAAATTTAATTATTGAAATTAAATTATCGTTAGAAAAAATGTGCAAAGATTTGAATCCAATCAAAACTGATCTTAAATCAAATACAACACCAACAATCCGTTCACGATATGGTAGTCGACAAAGTGATGAAGTTTTATCGTTTGATGAACAACAACAGTTATTTCAACAATCTCCAACTGTAACCACGTCTCCAAAACGTTATCAAAATTCTGAAAATGATTTGAAATTTGTTCTGTACATGTATGAAGTTAAGAAGATGAGAGATATTTATGGGAAGATAACAAGTGCTTTGGAAATTGTTCAACACAAAAAAGCAACGTTTAATGAAATGATAACAATAAACAAACAAAGAACAATCCATAGAAATTTAGAACAGTTAATTATAGAGCTCCCATCTTATATTAAAAAACTTGAAGAAATTTCGGATAGTATTGATGAAAAAATTGGATGGAAAGAGTTTAAGTTTTGTTTTAAACTTGCAACTAGCCAAATTGTAAGTAATTTTGTTTAAAATTAAATGAGCTGTAAAATGCTTATACTTATGAATTTTTCTAGAATGGAGTTATATCAAAACTACTAGATCACAAATCAGCATTGAATGATGCAATAGAACATGTAAGTTAATTATAAATACGAACATAGGGAGTATCTTGAAATATTCTAATGTTTAACATTTTAGATTTGTAATTTAGTTCAAAGAGATCAATTCACCCAAGCTATGATAAACTTAGGATTACTTGAAGAGAATAATATTTTACAAAATGAAATAAGAAATGAACGACGAGATCCAAGTGATTATAATTCAGCTAAGTTAAATTTAATTAGAAATTTATGTGAATCTCCAATTGCTGCTCAAAGTAGCTTATCTAAAAATGCCTTGCGTCTTCTACATTCGAGACAATCCGCAGATATGGAATTTGAAATAAATCACCCACCAAATTTATCATTGCATGATATAAAACAAAGTTTTGACGATGATAAAAATGATGACGAAAATATTGCTAAACCACAGATTCATATTTTTAAAGCACATCGGGTGATTATAGCAGCTAGATGTGAATGGTTTAAAAAGGCCTTATTGTCTGGAATGCAGGAAGATATAAATCGGTGGGTTGAGAAAATTAGAAAAAAGTTTATTTTTAATTTTAATTGTCATTACTATTTGCAGAAAAATAACAATACATGATATTTCACCTGTGATATTTCGACGTTTACTTTTATATTTATACGGAGCTCCAATTGATCGAACTGTTGGTGTTGAACAAATTAGTGAATTGATGCTTTTAGCTGATCGTTATTCTGTTGATGAATTAAAAGATATTTGTGAAAATACATTGATTTCGTTAATTGACGAAGAATCAGCTGTATATTTGTTAGGGATTGCCGATCGTTTTAATGCAACTACATTAAAAGCAAACTCGTTATCATTTCTATCACAAAACAATCATTTAGCCAAATCTGAATTATTTTCCGAGCTACCACAAATATTACAAATTGAGGTACAAGAATTGATACAATGGTGTGGTCGTGTACCAGAGCCTTGGAACGATCGTGCAACAAAATCTTCATCCCGACATAGCTTAAAAAGTCCTTCAAGAACTTCTAAATCACGCTCAAGACGGTCTTCTCCGTCTTTTATGTGACGATGACGACCGTTCAAACGACAATCTTTAATACACTTTTTTATTTAACCGATCAATATTCTGATAAATTTTTTAAATATTTAAAAACAATTATTTGTGTTATAGAACAAAAAATATTGAAATCATAATTCGGGTTGCTTAACTATCTATCAAGAAAGGTAAATTTTTGTTTTTCTTTTAAAATAAAACTGTTGTGTTATAAGCCACTTTAAGATGTGAATGTCAGAATGTTTTTAAATCTCTGTTGGTTGAAGCCACTAATAATCAACCATTGATTGCGGCAAATGGTATAATTTGTATGTAGTTTGGGAAAATAGTTCTGTCTGAATTCTGTCAGTATGACAGCAGTCGCTCTCGATAGCATAGATATTTGTACTTTCCGAATGACGAATCAAATGTTGGTGACGATATTTATAAAAAAAACAACTAAATAGTGCGATTGTATTGTAGGAAATCGAATTTTGATGTCAAATTGAGGACGTTACCTTCTACCTTACCTTTAACCCAACTGGCGATTACCAATATATCGTCAATTGGTTGGTTTGAATCGAAACCTCCCTTTTCGACAGCATAATGTTTGACTACATATAAGGTATAAGAACTTATATTCTCCGATGGTCAATATTTTTTTTGTGCCGTATTTCCATATAGGCATGACAACAAGTATCCCTCTCTCTCTCTCTCTCTCTCTGGCGTTTACATCCCATGGAGGGATTTTGCCGTCTGTGCAATCAGCTTCCAATCGTCTCGTTCCATGACCAGTTGACCCCAGTTTCGACATCCTATATCACGAAGGTCTTGGATGATGTCATCACGCCAGCGTTGTCTAGGTCTTCCTCTTCGACGAACACCAGCTGGTTGTTGTTGGGACGCTTTTTTAATCATTCTATCTAATGGTGCCCTTTCTACATGACCAAACCATCTAATCCGGTTAGATTTAATGAATCCGATTACATCGCAGCCTCCAAGAAGCTGTCTGATTTCATGATTCATTCGGATTCTATACTGATTTTCAGCAACTTTACATGGACCATAAATTGTTCGTATGACTTTCCTCTCGAATGTTGATAAAATTCTACAATCGGAGGAAGTCAGTGTCCAGCTTTCGCTTCCAAAGGTAAGCACAGGTCGAATTAATGCTTTGTAAAGTGTGAGTTTGCACGACTGCGAAAGATGTTTAGATCGCAAAAGTTTTGAGTATGCGTAGAAAACTCTGTATGCGGCTGAGACACGAGCTTTAATATCTGCCTGCATGTCATTTGACGATGTTATTACAGACCCGAGGTATTTGAAGTTTTCCACACGTTCCACTTCATAGTCGCCAGTATTCAGATTGCCGGGAGGTTTATTCCTGGATGTTGTTAATAGTTTAGTCTTGCCGGTGTTAATGCATAATCCAAGTCGTTTAGCATTTCTTTCAAGCCGAGAGAGACTATCCTTGATATCGCTTGTTCTACGTCCGAGAAGCACAATATCATCTGCATAGCCAAGAATTTGACTAGATTTGTTAAATATACAGTTTTGTGTCTCAATGCGGCTTTTTCTTATCGCGTACTCAAGCGCCAAATTAAATAGTACGGGTGCGAGTGCATCACCTTGTCGAACACCTGATGTTATATCAAAAGAGTCAGAAACTGACCCTTCGATTACTATTCTACAGTTTGATCCCGATGTTGTGAGTTTGCACAGAGAAACAAGTTTCTCTGGAATACCAAGGCATATGAGTGCAGACCAGAGGTTGTCGCGGATGATGCTATCATATGCTTGCTTGAAATCAACGTAGAGCTGGTGAATGCTGATGTTGTACTCCCAACATTTTTCCAGAATCATCCTTAAGGTAAAACATTGATCTGTGGTTGAACGGTTGGGACGAAAACCACACTGATAGTCGCCGATGATAGATTCGGCGAACGGGATGAGCCGAGCGAGTACGACATTAGCTAGTATTTTATATGCAGTGTTCAACAGTGCGATTCCACGATAATTTGCACACTTTAGGCGGTCACCTTTTTTATGTAGCGGAACAATGAGAGCTGTTTTCCATTCAGCAGGTAGTTCTTCTTGGTCCCAGATTGCAAGAATCAGATCATATATACGTGAGACCAGAGCTGCTCCTCCATTCTTAAGTAGTTCTGCAGGGATTCCATCGATACCTGGTGATTTGCCATTTTTTAATTTTTTGATGGCAGCTTCCACTTCTTCTATTGTTGGGTAAGGGACAAAAATCTCCTCACTTGACGGAGCAATTGCTCGAATAGGATGAACTTCGTTCGTCCTATTCAGTAGGTCTTGAAAGTGGGATCGCCATACTTCCAGCACATCACGTTCACTTGTTGTAAGCTCGTTGTTTCCATTTTTGATGGCTGTAGATCTTGGGTGGAAATCTTTGGTCAGATTCCGCGCATTGGCAAAACACTCTTTCGAATTTCCATTAGCCGCATGTTGGTTGATGTTTTCGATACAGCTCTTCATGTGTTCGCGTTTCTTTTTCCGTAGGAGTTTTGCTGAGGCTTTTCTGGCGCATAGATAATCAGTTTGGGAGCTTCGGGTGTTTCTTGTTAACCATTTTTCTCGCAGTTTTTGTTTGTGCTCAATGCTTTCGCGGCACTCGTCATCAAACCATTCGTTACGTGATTTCGGTGGTCGTTTTCCGATTGTAGTTTGTGCTGCGGATATGATGGTTGATTGAAGCGTTTGCCATTCTTCTTGTATGTTTAATGGCATCTCAGATGGGATGTCATGCTCTTCTATGTTTTGCGTTACAATTTCCTGATATCTATTCAGTGTTTCCAGGTGTTTAAATGCTTCGACATTCCAGCGCACGGTCTTTTTTGCTTGCCTATTAAATGTAGATGATAATTTGCACTTATACTTAAAGATGACAAGCATATGATCGGTGTCCATATCAGCACCTCTGTATGATCGAACGTCAGTTACACTTGTAGAGTGTCTCTTAGAGATCATGACGTGATCGATTTGATTTTCAGTTCTTCCATCATTTGATTTCCACGTTGCTTTGTGGATTCTCTTATGAGGAAAGAAAGTGCTAGATATTACTAGATCATACATCATAGCCAGTTCAGCTGTGCGAAAGCCGTTATTGTTACTAGCATGATGCAAGCTGTTAGGGCCGACATGTGTTTTAAGTTCTGCACTTCTACCAATTTGCGCATTGAAGTCACCTACCACGATTTTTATATCGTGCCGCGGGATGTTATTGATGACTTCTTCGAGTTCTAGGAAGAACAGGTCTTTAATGTCATCTGCTTTGTCTTCAGTAGGTGCATGAACATTGATGATCGTTACATTAAATTTTTGCGTGCGGATTCTCATTGTGCATATCCGCATATTAATTGGGCGAAAGTCGATAACATGTTGATTCACGCGACGATGTGTGAGAAAGCCAACTCCAAATTCTCCTCCGTTTTCATGACCGCAATAGTAGAGAGTGTATCCTTTGGCTGTTTCGTGGATTCCACTCCCTGGCCATCTTAGTTCTTGTAACGCCACTATATCCAGTGTATAGCTATTGATTTGGTTTGTAAGTTTCAGTAGATCTCCTGGTCTTCTAAGGCTTAGCACGTTCCAGGTTCCCATTTTTAAATCGTAGTCCGGGTACAGTTTCCGAGGTCGTTCTAATAGTGAATCCGAGATAATCCGAGGCCTGTGTACAGAATTCATGACAAGTAGTTTTTTACGGAAATGGGGTGTTAGCCCTTCGCCCAACCCAAATTTTCGTGAATGGGTTCGTTCTGCATCTTTAGGTCACCAGAAACAACCTTTTTACATGTTTATATAGCGAGCCGCTTGATCCAAGACAGACGCCCGCTACAAACCGCCCCTAACATGGAGAACAGACGCTTGCTACACGTTTATATAGCGAGCCGCTTGATCCAAGACAGACGCCCGCTCCAAGCCGCCCCTAACATGGAGAACAGACGCTTGAGTTGCATTGGTTTTGTGGCGCCAATGACTCGCCATGGTGCAGAATCATTGAGTATAAGCAGTATTTACTCTGCCCCTCTCAACTACACCAACCTAATTCTGTTAGCATTACCCAGGTAGCACGGCGTGGACGTAGAATTTCGGATTTCACTACCCAAGTTTCAGTACTACAAGTATCCCTCACCTGTATTAATTTTATCAATTCATTAAATTTTATGATCGTGTTTCACTTGAAGACTTAATTTAATTGATTAATTTTATATGAGTGATAAGCCCTAGTTTTTTCAATTTATCAACTATGTATATTAGTTGGCTATCGGTTAAATGGAATTTGTTGATGGTTTCATGGAAGTCTAACCCGTTTTTTTCGAGTTGAAAGTCTAGCGTGCTGTCACTAGGCCACTCAACACAATGTCTTATTTTTCTATTAATACTAAATACAAAGATGTTTGAAATGTTACTGATATTATTTAGTTTTGAGCTCAGGTTATAAACCGAGTTTTTATGTAATCCAAAATGCATTGAAGTGGAATATTGGCGGCAGCAGTTGCAGCTACTCTTACCGAAAAGATACTGAATGACTGCCAAGAGTCGTAAACTTGAAGGGCTACTGTGCCAATCATTTCATCGGCAGTGTGAATCAATCGAATGTCCTGGAAAGTTAACGTTGCTTTTAGCAAAGTTGCATTAATCAACGCTAATAATGAGACCAGCGTCAGAAATAACCTGGAAAACAGTTCTAAGATGTTTTAGGAGTTCCTCGAATATTTCTGACGCAATAAAAAGGTCATCTATGTGGATGAAACAGAAATTTAGATCTCGGAGAAGTAAATTTATAAACTGTTGGAAGGATTGCGTAGCGTTTTGCATTCCGAAAGTCATTCAAACGAATTCGAAGAGTCCGAAGAGAGTTGAAATAGCAGTTTATGTAATATTGCACTCAGCAATATGTATTTTATGATATGCGCGGACGAGATAAAATTTGGAGAAAAATTAGCATCCATTTAGTTGATGCGAAAAACCTTGAATATGAGTAATTGGATATTTATCAGGAGCTGAAATGTTATTCAGAGAACGGTAGTCACTGTAAAGTCTCCACTCGCCGTTCTTTTTTCTAACAAGATGGAGAGGAGAGGACCAATGTTAGACGATCAGAAAATGCCTTGAGATAACATTAAATCAAATTCCCTCTTTGCGATGACTAGTTTATCAGGAGCCGACAAAGTCGGCGATAATTACATAAGGAATGGCAAGAACATGTGTTTTAATAACGTGAGTCACATTATGTTTTACAGGTTTATCGAGATCATTTTTGGACGTTAAGTCCTTCAAACTTTTGAGAATATCGAGAATTTCGATATTAATTGAATCGTTGATTAAAGGAAGTGATGGTGCTTGAGAATTAGAGAGTATAGCCAAAGTGAATAGTGAAAATAGTGGATCGACAAGACGTTGGTTTTTAATGTCCACTAAAAGGCCGTATTTGTCCAGAAAATCAGCTACGAGAATATGGATAGTAATATCGGCGATAACAAAGGTCTGACAGAACTATCGTCTAAGACTAATGTTAAAGTTTAGAGTCCGAGTACCGTTAATGCTAACATTTATCTCCCTAGTCCTTATCAAGTTGCACATTGCGCAATCGATCTGAAGGGCTGCTTGATAGATGGGCTAGCAGAGCCTCGCTAAGCCTATCATACGGGTTAGTCGTGTCTGGTTGAAGCAGAATGTCTTTAATCAGCAAGGCAAGGTACAGCGTTATGGCGCCAAGTACAATAAAAACAAATAATTGCATGCGTTAGTACAGGAATTTACTGTTCCCCAGAGTGAATTGGCCCTCCTATATAATTAACCAAAGTTCTGGTTTATAAGAACAAAAGTGAGGGACTTTTGGGGTAATGGCGTTAATTTGGGGGCGAATGCAGTAGAGGTGTGAACTGAACTTGCTGGTGGATCAGATGTGTGATTGAGCTGCATTCTAACAAATGCAGCTTCCACCCGGGCATCCAACACCTTTTTAAGCTGCTCGTGCGTTACCCTGAAGGTATTAGCAGCTTGATCCTGACTCTGTTCGGTTGGAAGAATGGCTGGAGTTAATTGCAGATGCCACCGGGAAATTTCGTCCACGTCTGAAGCGGGCAAAGAGGATAGCAACAAGGTAGGAGAGGGCATGTGGTGCACACAACTCCTACGTGTTGGTGCATACAACTCCATTGTGTGTTGTTTCGCAATAAGTAATAACCAACGTACATATTGCGACTGAGTTACCTGGATTTTGTTTTTGAGAATTATTTTTAGAATTTCCTGTTGTTAGGGTCACCAGTTTTGCTACTATTGTTGTCCAGGAGCTCTTGAGAGTTGTCCAAGTTGATAGTTGTCACATACATATATTAAATTATCTAATTGTTTCTGTACTTGCGGTATAATATCCAGCTTTAGTGACATTTTTATCAATATCCACGCCACCCTAACTAGTTTTTTAAACTCTAATATATCGGAATGTTTCACGAATTGAAGCCACTATATCTTTTATTTATAATAGAAATATTACCCTCTAAAATAGTCTTATCAAGAGTTTTATTAATCAAATTACAATCAATAGAGATAACCTTTTTGCTTTGCTTTTTATTTAAGGCTACGTACACAGTGGAAGCTGTGACCGGTGCTGAAAGCATAGACAGCTACAAAACTGTACACGTATAATCAAATGAGAGTGTTCTCAGTAAATCTTTCGTTTTAAAATCTTCGTCTGTTTGTTGCGCGTAAGCATATTCGCAAGCGGTTCGCTTTAAAACTGTTCTGTGCAGTTTTTGCAGCTGAATGCTTTTGATTGTTTTGGGTGAATTAAAATATAATCAAATGTTTCTAAAGACATTTTAGCTAGTACATTCAAAATAATTTATTTCATCCTCTTGAAGTTGGGGATATAATCGATTAAATTCACTTTTGATTTTTCGGTCTAAATTGATGTTATGTATAACAATTTTTGTTCTTAAATTTGTTAACCGCCAAAAAAGACTTTCATTTAAGAATAATTCATCTTTTGATGATGAATTTAATTCGAAAAATGGCCGATAAAATCGATTTCCATATAAGCTTATAGCTTCGCATAAATCATTACTATGCACACTCAATCGCTTTGATCCGGCGCGATACAGATACAATAATGGAATATATTTTATGCATAACGCAATGCGGTGCGTTAAAAAATTTCTGTAATTTATTTGTTGAAATTATCTATTGTCATGTCGAAATTATTATTTATTGTAGCGCTGAAGTTTAACACAACAACCATAACATTTTTTTGATCATCACAACTACATTGCTAATAAGTTTTTTATGTGTAGATACCTTAGAGCCTTGAGGTTTTAGCCAGTGGCGTTTTCTCTGGGTGTTCTAGTCGTTCGCCGAACGACTTGAGAAATCCATAAAATATTCAAAATGGCTAACTAAAATAAATTCAGCTTTTAATATTAAAAAAGAAAGAAATACTTTTCTTGCAATAAATGAAACAAATGTTCATATTTTAATAAGCAAATAGAAAAAAAATACAATTGTTTGTGTAAGCCATAACATATTTAATCTACACTGCATAATACACAACAAAGAATAATTTCCCCTCAAATTCATGTTCATTAGATTTATGAACAGAAAAGCAACCGAACCCAATTCCTTGTCTCGCATATATAATTCATATACGCAGCTTAAATGAAGCAAAAAGGAGAATAACTTTTTTATATAGAATAAATGCATTCAAAATGTTCGTAATTTTTACAGAACCCAATAATATTCAATGTATACATGTTTTTATATTTTATATTTAACACTACATACGCATTAAATATTCACTTACAATACACAATAGCAAGAAAACAAATGGAATGAAGTAAATACTAAAGATGTATTTGTTTTAAAATAATCGTTTTATGTTCGTTTAAAAATCAGAACATGGTACGTAATACGTTTTACATTGATTTTAACTGTGTTCGATTTGACTGAAGCAATTGATACAACTGAAAAATTGAATGCAATTGTTGTTGGCTATTCAGTTGTTTCAGTCAAATAAAGGCAGAAGAAAAATAAATGGATATTTGTGTACTTTAGGTTCAAAAACGATCTATTCCACTTTACGAGTTTTCAAGATAAATGAAAAAAACTTTTTATTTTGAAATAATTTACAAACTCGGTGATTTTATTGTTTAATTGGTTTCTTTAGGGATTTTCCATTAATTTGTTTGAAGTTTAAAATAAAGTAGGTAGTCAAGTTAAGCTGGTATATTAGAAAACATTTTGGAATAGAGACGTTTTGAAACTTACACAATGGAATAAGTTCGTTTATAACTTATTACTATTGGAAAATGTATTTTTTCAAACTTACATTTTGAAATACTATCGTATTGATTGATAATTTGGTTTTCTGCCAAACCGCCGACTTTTCTAATTTCGAAACCAAGAATATTTTACAACGTTGGTTGATTTTAGATAATGCAATAAAACAAAATATTGATTTTTGATATATCTGTATTATAGATGTTATATCTTTTTTAAAATAAATAATAATGAAAAACTATATATGACTATATATGATAAACGAAAGGCATTTAGCGGCACTCTCATGGTGGCATTTTTGGACCTTGTTTGACCCAAAAATATTTTCTGGAAATGTTGTGGCAAGCAATCTCTTGGATAACTTCGACAACTGGCTATAAACGGGTATCGGTTAAGAGGCTAGAGCCTTAACACTGTTCAAATCAAAGTGTTATAACGGCTGTTTAGGATGTAAATTTCTATCATTTTTCAAAAAACCAGATAACTGAAATAAAAAGCTTTTTAGCTATCTGCAATCAACAATGTACAGGTACAACGAAATTTTGCGGTACTTTCACTGTCGTATTTTTTAACCTACACCAAAAACATTTTCTGGAAATATTGGGGCAAATAATCTCTTACTGGCCGTACAACTGACCAAATCCGGTTACCAGTTAAGGGGCTCGAGCTTTAAAGCTGTATAAATCAAAGCATTATAACGCCTGTTTGGGACAAAATTTTGAAACAAAATTGCTGGATATTAAATATTTGAGTATACTTCTATTCTTGTTTGAAAATGCTAAACATCTGCAGTGAAGGGCTCCAAAGTAATCGGTTCCAACAAAAACCAACACCACCAAAAGTTTTCATCAGTTTTTCTTCACGTAAGAACTTGGAAATGGTCGAAAAATCTCAAATGACGGTAAAAATGAAAAATTTTTAATTATTGCAAATGAATGAACACAAAAATTGGTTTTTTCCTGAAACAATGAATAATATGATATGTCTTTGTTGATTTTAAGAAGCTGACGTTCTGAAAGAAGCTGAAAGAAGAAAACGTTTCTAAGTTGCATAGTTGTACGTTTCCTCATAATTAATTTTATTTGTAAAGTTTGTTTGATAATTCTGTTTGTAATTAGTGTGTTTACGTAAACTAATCTGATTAATCCGATTCTACAAAAATCTGTCTGACAACGAAATCTACCTATTTCTTGCGGATATCCCACCGCTTGAACTTTGCCAGATTGAATTCAATCGGATTCAATCACACACCGCGGCTGTTCGCTGACAAACTGATTAGCATTTACTTACTGGATAATGGATATAAAAACTGATGCAAGCTGCAATAAAAAATCTACCACTTTAAAACAAATATCACGATCGACTGATATTTGAATACGAATATTTTGAAATAAAGGATTTCGGTGCCAAACGCATATTTTGGAATAGGCATGTTATGTTTTTTAAAGACATGATTCTTATTGGAATAGATTGTTTTTGATTGCAAAACAATTGAAATGGAATAGCTTTGTTTTGTTTCAAAAGCTATGACGTAATAGATTGCTTTTGAATCGTAACTGGAATTTGTCACCCAATTTTCTCAGAAATAGATAAACATTTTTAAATTTTTATTTTACTGATATGTTCAGTTTAATGGAAAGAAACGAAATCAATTAATACATAACTCAAAAATTTTAAAAAGTGGAATTGATCGTTTTTGAACCTAAAGGACACATTTAAAATTTTTTTTTAACCGACTTCAAAAGAGAAGGAGGTTTATGTTTAATTTTGAGTTTTTTTTATGTATGTTCACCGATTTCTCAAAAACGGTTTGTTCGATTTGAATGATTTAAATTTTATTCTATTGAGGTAAGTTTCGAGGTGGTCCCATATTTTTTTCTATATCGTGAAAAATACTGTTTTTCAGAAAATCGAGAAAAACTGTATATTTTTATGTATATTCCCCGATTTCTCGAAAACGGCTCATTGTGTTCTATTAAGGTACATTCAGAGGTTGTCCCATATTTTTTTCCATGATGTGGAAAAAACTATATTTTTTATGTATTTTTGCCGATTCCTTCGAAAAAGCTTATTTTATTTGGTTGGTTTGACCTGCGTTATATAGCTATAGATGCCAAGGTAGTCCTAAATAATTTTTCTTGATAGAAAATATTCCGTTTTTTTATAAAAATCGGAAAACCATGATTACTAGATTTTCATCGATGAATACTTTCCGGGATTTTAAGTTATTGCATCAAAAACGCTTTCTGACATGCTTGCTAACAGACATTTGCTTTTATACACTAAAAATTAAAATATAAAAAATCTTTTTAAAAAAAAAATAGAACCGATTTCAGAAAAAAAAAAACACAAGAGAGTGAAAAATAACTCAATTGTG
Source organism: Diogma glabrata (assembly GCA_963693315.1). Taxonomy (NCBI): domain Eukaryota; kingdom Metazoa; phylum Arthropoda; class Insecta; order Diptera; family Cylindrotomidae; genus Diogma; species Diogma glabrata. The sequence continues at coordinate 328,958,066 of OY856187.1, forward strand.
GCTTAGAGATAAAAATTTTGTTATATCTAACTACAGCCAAAAAAATTAAGCCTTTAAACAAAATTATTATATTATAGAAGTTATTTGTTATAATAATTTTTACAATAACTTTTTTAATATAATAACAACTATAATAATTGTAATAATTATAATAACAAATAACTTCTATAATATAATAATTTTGTTTAAACTTTAAAGGCTTAATTTTTTCCCTGTTGTTAGATTATAGATATAACTAAATTTTTGTCTCTAAGCCACAATTGAGTTATTTTTCACTTTCTTGTGTTTTTTTTTTTCTGATGTCGGTTCTATTTTTTTTTTAAAGACTTTTTATTTTATTTTGAAAACGATCAACGTAATATAATTTTTCAACAATGCGAAACTATTACCTCAGAACAGTAATAAATTGTGTTGTTTAGCCAAATATCAATAATTTAAATTGCATGGTGGTAATTTTCTTAAATTTGTAAGAGGATTTAAAAATTATTTTAATACAAAGACATGGAAGAGACGTTTTGCATCATTAACGATTTGAAGGCAATATCTTTTGCTGGGCGAACTATAGATGAAAAGAAATGTATATTACGAAATGGAAAGCCTGTACCGGAATTACCAAATATGGAAACCAAATGCACTTCAAAGCGACAAACATTCACTCGGCGTTTAATAATTTCCAGTTATAAGCCACCTGAATGGTTGACAGGCAGCTTACTTTTGAATAAACTGTTTTACTGGCCTTATGTATTGTTTTACAAAACAGTTAGAAAAGTCTGTTTGGAATTTTGACGGGTTTTCGAATTTCATTTAAGCATTGGGATACAAAAGCATGGAAAAAGTAGAACTTAGATTACGAATATGTAGGCATTTAAAACATTGTGGACTATAAGATTAGATTTAATTTTAGATGAGCAAAGTCATATATCAAGACAAAATTACAATGAACTGATCAGACGCAACAGAAATTTGTTAAAGATCTTAATAAATATTGTTTGTTCATTGTGTAAACTCGCATTTAGAGGCCATGACGAAGACACGAAACATTATAACTATATACAATACACATACTATAAATACATACATATTATAACTACATAACTACATTCAACAAAAACGAACACCTTAAAGAAATATTCAGGAAACGCCACTGGTTTTAGCCCCGGTAAACCATCAAGTCGAAAACATTGAAAATGTTAGTTGATTGATTGACTTTGCTGTTTCATTTAATTATATCGCCTCGGTGCTTGTTCATTGTCTACAGTCATCAGTTTACTTATGCCAGCTAACTTATGCCATTTTCACAGCCTTTTATCCGACACCCTGTAATTCTAGTACTTTGTGATTCTAGAACTTTTTACACATTGGCGATCATCATACGTCAAAGAACCTACAATTTCAAATGCCTAGGTATTTTCATTTGGATCAGTATTTTCATACAACGATCAAAAATCGAGCTTTTGCCATATATTTTATTGAACTAGCTGCATTTTACATGCTGGTAATTTTGCTAATTTTATTGGAAGAAGAATCGCCAACTTATCATTTTGACACAACAACTTATCATTTTGAGGTCATTTTTGGTTCAGTTATTTCTTAGGGACTTGCAAAACTTCCAAATAAATCGATAGCTCCTTGGTACATTTTTTCAAAAAAAAATTCCTCCAATATGTATATTTTTTTTTTTTCGACATAAAACCCATAGAAAAAATTTCGGCCAAATCAAAAATGTGTCGCTCAGAAAGGTGTTCGGTTTGTAAAAGAATGACCTATAAGTAGTACGGACAAAATAAAAATAAAACTTACTTTAGAATTTATTTCAGAAGCATACTTTGACCAAAGGAAACACTACAACATGCATGAAAAATGAAAATTTGCCCAATCCGAAGCAACTTTGAAATTAAATTGCTCAAGAATAGCTAAACTAATTTCCACAAAGTTTTTTTTGTTTGATATGTGATTACATTAAATCTTTAGAAAATAATTAGTTAATTTTAAAATCAAAAAATTAAAAAAACATTTTTAAAGATGGTGCGAGGGTCACATTGAATAGTTCTATCCCTATTCTAAATAATATGAAATTTACAAAGAGGCTATTTTTCGTTTTCTTGAGATATTAAATTTTAAAGATTTTTAGTCCGACTCAAAACCTAATTTTTCGAACAAATGATGAAAAATTTGAATTTTTGTTGTTTGGGTGCCTCCTTTGCTCAATCTATGGACTTTAAAAAAATTCTAAAATAAGTATTTTTTATTTTGTACATACTACTTATATACTACAAGAAATAACTACAGGAAATTTTTGTATTTAATCTTATTTTTAAAACGAGAAATGATGCCAACGCAAAACTTTCATGTTGGATTAAAAATTAACTGATAATTTTTTTCAGAGAAAAATATTGGTACCCTCAACAGCACCATCTTTGAAAATATTTTTTAAGTTTAACACAGTTTTAAAAAACTGCTATAAAATTTTGAATAATTTTTTTATAAGTCTTATCAATTTACTTTTCAATTACCTTATATGAATACAAAGTACAATCGGTTCAGTCAATTATTAGCAATCGGTAGCTAAAGATACTCATGTTTATCGAAATTAGAGGGGGTCAATCCAGATGCTGGAACAAATTTTTTTGCGGTGAAGTGGAATTCCTCTATAAATTTTATTTCTTTTGGGCTAAACAAAAATAATTAGTTATTTCAATATAGTTCGTAATTAATACTACAATAAGCAAAATAAAGTTCCCTAACAGGAGTTAATTGTAAAATTTCATTGTTAATTTCAAAAAAGTTTCCATCGATTTTTTTGTGACAACTCATTTCCCTGGATTTGAAAAAACCTAGGTTAACTAAGCTCTTACCTATTTCACCATTTATTTTAGATATATTTTTTTAAATAAGTATATATGTAAAAATTTACTGGAACGGATATTTTACAAGTTACTGCTTAAAACTGGTGTCGATGCGAACACCTGCAAAGAAAAATCCTCCTATATTTGGTTATTTATCCTCTACATTTGGGCATTTGTACTATTGTTGTATTTTTATTTTTGATTGTTTAGAAATGGTTGAAATTTTATGTTTTGATTTTTTATTGTTTTATTTTGATTATATTGTACGCCACAAAATTATTGCTCCAACAAAGTTTATTTGAGAGATTATTTGAAAAAGTTTATTGCACTATTTCTTATATAATCTACTTAGGGCAATTCTATTGGGGTGATAATTTCAGCAGACGTTATCCGGTCAAACTGACATTGGTTGCTATAACACAACAAAGATTTATTATCAACCAATCGTTCTAATCAAATATGCTCAAATTCTTAAAATAAAATAAATTAAATTTTTTGTCCACTTAAAAGTCTCACTTCGAAAAAGATATATAACTCGTTGTTAATGTGTATTTTAATTTTTTTCTAACCGTGAAAATATTATCTCATTAATTTATGTTAAAAATCTACAAAACAAAACATTTTCAATAATTAATAAAAGAAAAATTATCAAATTGTATTTATATAAATAACTTAAATTTACAAAATATTTTGATGGTCTAATTTAGTGAACTGTTTAAACGAAATTGATAATCTAACGAATGTTCTTTGAATATATTTTTTTTCATTTTCTAATTTATTAGATAATAAATAAAAAACATAGTCTGTAATGTTTATTTATTTTTTCTCTTAATTATTTATTTATATTTTATTAGATAGATAAACTGTTTAAAAATTTAAATCTGTTTTATGAAATAAAAAAAAATTAAAAATTACAAAAATGACTGGATGTTTTAAAAATTTAAATATTATTTTTATGTATAAATATTTAAATTTAGTATAACAAGAGAAAATAAAAAAATTAATAATTCTATCAAAATTTGATGATTTATTTATAACGTTTTTATTGATAATGATTGGAAGCATGATTGAGTTATAGATATTTCGTATAAAATTTGCTTACCAATCAATGGTCTAGAAGGAGATTTAGAAATAACATTTATCGAATTGAATTATGAGAAATGTAACATTGGTGACAGTGGTGGGATTAGTAAGCTGTAAATGAAGGTTTTTTTAAGTGAATAAAATGTTCCTGACTTCCTTGAGGATTACCTACAACAGGGAATACAAGTTAATTAATGTTATGGCCTAAAGAAGCGGTAAAACCCGATGGAATAAAAGTAGATAGTTACCAGTTTGGAATAGTTACAACCTACCACTCAGTAGCAGCTGAGAAAGATGAAAGTTCTGTTGCGGAAACATTAGCTTCATTTTCATTGGCAAACTTCGATTTTACCCAGTTTATGGCTATGATGCAGCAGATAAATTTGAATATGTATCAAACAAAAGAAGAGTTTAATCAACAAATGGCTGCTTGCAAGGAAAACATCAGCAGCAACATCAATAAATAGTTAAAAGTAGTAAACACAACCATTCCTTTGCGTCGGAATGTAGTCAGACAAATTAGGGATGATAAATTGCTCCAAATCTCAACGATATTCAATAAAAAATGAAAAGTTAAATTCAAGAATTTGAGCACTAAGTCTTAACTAAAGTTGATAATTTTGGGAAGAGGTTGCTCAATGTTGAAACGGGTTAAGTTACAACATACATGGTACTACAAGAAGCAAATATTATAGTGTAGGTGGATGTTACCAAAACAAGAGTGTTTCGTATAAATTGGTAAAGTATAACACACATTATAAAACACACCTATCAAACAAAAAATGTACAGACTCCCGAAGTCACAAAAACTAATAATAGAAGACATTTTGGCAGACGACATTATCACACATTAGTCTCCGTTTGACTCCTCGATAATCTCTCTCTCTCTCTGGCGTTTACATCCCATGAAGGGATTTTGCCGTCTGTGCAATAAGCTTCCAATCATCTCGTATCATGACCAGTTGACCCCAGTTTCGACATCCTATATCACGAAGGTCTTGGATGATGTCATCACGCCAGCGTTGTCTAGGTCTTCCTCTTCGACGAACACCAGCTGGTTGTTGTTGGGACGCTTTTTTAATCATTCTATCTAATGGTGCCCTTTCTACATGACCAAACCATCTTATCCGGTTAGATTTATTGAATCCGATTACATCGCAGCCTCCAAGAAGCTGTCTGATTTCGTGATTCATTCGGATTCTATACTGATTTTCAGCAACTTTACATGGACCATAAATTGTTCGTATGACCTTCCTCTCGAATGTTTATAAAATTCTACAATCGGAGGAAGTCAGTGTCCAGCTTTCACTTCCAAATGTAAGCACAGGTCGGATTAATGCTTTGTAAAGTGTGAGTTACACGACCGCGAAAGATGTTTTGATCGCAGAAGTTTTGAGTATGCGTAGAAAACTCTGTATGCGGCAGAGACACGGGCTTTGATATCTGCCTGATGTCATTTGACGATGTTATTACAGAGCCGAGGTATTTGAAGTTTTCCACGCGTTCCACTTCGTAGTCGCCAGTATCCAGATTTCCGGGAGGTATGTTCTTAGATGTTGTTAACACTTTAGTTTTGCCGGTGTTGATGCATAATCCAAGTCATTTAGCATTTCTTTCAAGCTGAGAGAGACTATCTTTAATATCGCTCGTTCTACGTCCGAGAAGCACAATATCATCTGCGTAGCCAAGAACTTGACTAGATTTATTATATATGCAGTTTTGCGTCTCAATTCGGCTCAATTGCGTCTTGCGGCTCAATTCTCAATTCGGCTCAATTCTTATCGCGTACTCCAGCGCCAAATTAAACAGTACAGGCGCGAGTGCATCACCTTGTCGAACACCTGATGTTATATCGAAAGGATCAGAGACTGACCCTTCGATTACTATTCTACAATTTGATCCCGATGTTGTGAGTTTGCACAGAGAAACAAGTTTCTCTGGGATACCAAGGCATATGAGTGCGGACCAGAGGTTGTCGCGGATGATACTATCATATGCTTGCCTAAAATCAACGTAGAGCTGGTGAATGCTGATGTTGTACTCCCAACATTTTTCCAGAATCATCCTTAATGTAAAACATTGATCTGTGGTTGAGCGGTTGGGACGAAAACCACACTGATAGTCACCGATGATAGATTCGGCGAACGGGATGAGTCGAGCAAGTACGACATTAGCTAGTATTTTATATGCAGTGTTCAGCAGTGCGATGCCACGATAATTCGCACACTTTAGACGGTCACCTTTTTTATGTAGCGAACAATGAGAGCTGTTTTCCATTCAGTAGGTAGTTCTTCTTGGTCCCAGATTGCAAGAATCAGATCGTATATACGTGAGACCAGAGCTGCTCCTCCATTTTTAAGTAGTTCTGCGGGAATTCCATCGAAACCTGGTGATTTGCCATTTTTCAGTTTTTTAATTGCAGCTTCCACTTCCTCTATTGCTGGGTAAGGGACAAAAATCTCTTCAGTTGATGGAGCAATTGCTCGAATAGGATGAACTTCATTCGTCCTATTCAATAGGTCTTGAAAGTGGGATCGCCACACTGCCAGCACATCACGTTCACTTGTTGTAAGTTCATTATTTTCATTTTTGATGGCTGTAGATCTTGGATGGAAATCTTTTGTCAGATTC